>JAWWEW010000166.1:10317768-10330004 GCA_035583185.1 Anabacerthia variegaticeps
GAAGGTGCTAACGACTCCCTAGTAATGTGCTGCAAATGGTTCATTGTTCTTGGGAAATGAATAGAGGGGGTAGAATATATAGCTTTGATCACCCCCCACACAGTGATAACTGGTCCCATCTGCTGAACTAGGACACACCAAAACCCAAAATACAAGTTGATCCAAAACAGGAGGAGAGGAATTAATGGAAAACACATCCAAGAGTACCCATAAAAGCAATCACTCACTTGCAGCCTCTGATTTGAGATGTCTCAAAATTACTTCCCAGAAGTGAGAAAAATATACCAAAGACAGATTTTTATATATATATATAATGTTTCTTACCTTCACAGGTTGCTGTTGCAGGCAGGATGCTGAACCAGAAGAACTTTCAGTCAAGCCCAGGATCCCAGTTATTATCTTTTGTTTGCTTTCAAAATTCTATACTTCAAAATTAAAGACATCAATCTAGAAAAACTCACTATCACTCCATTACTTCTGAAAAAACCCCACCTTAATCCTAGGAGTTAAAGTGTTTCACTGTATATTTACAAAATTACTAATTACCAAACAGAACCACTTGATTTAGCCTATTTTTGAACAGTTTTAGGGATAGTATTTCACTAATTTCCTTCCTTTGCAAGCATAACACCCATGAGCTGTAACTTCCTTGGTCCCACAGGGCCGCATTAATTACATTGTCCACACCTGAATCCAATTCAGAACTACATTACTAATTCCAAACCTTCTCTACATGTTGATGCTGCTTCTTAGGTTTTGACTGCATCTACTTCTTTGATGCACCACTTTTATTTTCCTCTCTTTATCATCCTCTGAATCCTTTCCACATTTAAGAATTTGTCTTTGGTTTAAGTTGAATATCTTGAAATTATCCATTTCTGAGTTCAGTCATCTCCTCCCTTATGCTTTTCAGCTTATTGTTCCTCTGCATTAAAGAAACTTAGCCAGTAGACAAATCAGTCTACTGAGGCTAAGAAGGGAAAAGAATATTAATTCAGCAGAAAGTATAATCCTATAAATCTAGTTCTCACTTGATAAAAAATACTCGTAAAAAAAAAGGCTGAAAACACCTTTTGTTTTTAACAATACAAAAATTAATCCAAAGTATAATACCTATTGTAATTTATACATTTGAATTATTTCAGTCTGCAGTCAGGAATTATTTCTGAAGAATACAATATTTTAAATTACCTTTTAAAAAGTACATACATGTGTTTTATTAATTGATATTGAAATGATAACACAATCTCTTTAAAATGAAGGTCAGATTTAGTTTCTTGCCTACCACTAAAATTGCATTTTGCTTCACATATGGAGCTGTAGGAAAACTGTTCCTATTAGCTGCAGATGCTGATAGGTTAGCACTATCAAAACAAGAAATAAAGATGTCAGTGTTGCTAGACAACCACTTCTCTTTTTAACCCTACCAATGACGCAAGCTGTAAGAGCAAAAAGAAAAATTTGCTGTCATGCTTTAGGAATCTCCTCAGTTATATTTACAGTGAGAACATTTTTTTTCCAGTTTTTTAAACAAAAACCCAAAGATTCATGGTCATCTTAAGTGACACCCCAGATTTAGTACTTACTAGTAAGAAAGTCAAACATTAAGCTCCATGCTATAACAATTTTATTGTAGTATTAAATTGATGCAAAAAAAGTATTGGGCTTAAAAGTCAGTTTAAATCTATTTTTATTAAAACACATGTATGGGACTTAAAAACACGTGTATTCTGTATCTACCTGTATAACTTCTGATTAACTAGGCAATAGTGAACTACTGATTTTTGCTAGTAGCTTCTCTTAGTACACGGTGAAGTGTGATGAATTCACAGAAAAACAGAAATCCTGATGCTCTCCTAGGTCATCATATCTATTTCTAGCTCCTCTAATAAAAACCTTGTTAATTGAGAAACCAAATACTCAAGAGCTGAGAAACCTGAAAATTTCATTATAATAATTATTTTAACTCATCCCTGCTTGGGAAAAAATTGCTACTGGTACTATATGTTTTATCATTATTTATACACTGGTAAATAGAACAAATGAATATAGTATCACCTCTGGAATAAAATGTTATGCATGCTGTATTATCACAAAAGATGTGAGTGAAGGTATTTTGTTTTGTAATACAGACTTTTATACATCACTAAAAATTGTCTAGAATTGTCCTTTTTGCTCCACACACTATCATCACAGACATGCCTGAAAAATTTAGCCCTTAGATAGCTAAAATTGTTTCCCTCCCTCCCCTCCAGAGTTACATACATCAATAACTATAAGGATTGAAAAAAATGCACTTATGCTCCCTCTCTCCCACCTGGACACACAGTGAAAATAATTATTTAGCTAACTCAAATGCTAATGTAGTCCAAGCAAACTTTTAAAAAACACATTAAGCAACAGGTTCAAAATCAAGTAATGCAGTCTCATTTAAGCCCATAATAAAGTGAAAAGGGAGAATGCATTTTAAAAATGTCCAAAAAAGTATCTTTCTCACTGGAGAGGATTTCTCTCTTATTAAAAATATGATTTGGAACTAACATGTTAATTTAACAGCTCAACATATTAATAGCATAATGTTTTCTATTCAATATGTGCATCCAAATTTGTGACATAAAAAGAAAGAAAAGCTATATGAACTATCAGAAATAGAACTTCTACCAACTCTTAGAAAAGTCTAATCTTTACTCTCTGATGAAGAGAAATTTTCCTTTCGGTCTTTGGAATATTTCTACTCTTTCAGTCAGAAACTGAGTAGAAAATGGATCAGCTTGGATGCAGCAAATGTCTAACCAAATTTGACAAATTCTGTATTTCAGCCATTTATGACAGGAATAGAAAATGTTTCACACGTTTGAATAAATGGGAGGGCAGAAACTATTGCAAAAAATAGGATGAAAGCTTGCATATATCCATGGCCTCAATGTTAGACATACTTTACAACCTTTGCAATACATCTCTACGTAATAATAGGGAAAGACTGTTCAAAGCCCCCATTATTGTTGCACCTTTTTTGCTGGTGGAAAATCTAGTTAGAAGAAGCCCCAAACCCAAAAGACTGTAAGACCAATTTCACCAGATGTCCTAGATGCCCAGCTGAACAGCCTATCATCCAGTCATTGCTCAGATGATAGCACTTGTACAGAATCAAAATGTTTGGCTTTTTCATCTGTATTAGATTTATGTGCATCTGAGGAGCAATGAACAATACAGAGGGACTCAGAGCAGTACTAAAAAAGGGGGGAAAAAAACCCAAAACATAAAAGGGTATTAGTTTCCTCCACTCAAACATCTGATGGGGTGTGGTGCACATTCCAGAATAATGTGCAGAAGTGAAGATGAAAGATAGTGTTACATGGAGCTTATGGGAAAAAAATAGATTTTGTGTTTGTGTCGTGCCTTTCTTACACATTTTTCCCAGTCTCATTTTTGCATTGAGACTGGATTAATTTGGTGCAGGTCAAGTCATTCAAGCAAGATTTTATTATCTTGCCTCTCATCTATCTCACGAAAACACTGAATGTTCACCTCTTCTGCTGCAGTATGTGAAATGACCTCAATATACCCTTCAGGAAAATAGTTAAAAATACATTTTCATCTTGAAACTGGCCAAGAAAAATCAATTCTGCATAGATCATGTTTATTAGACAGAGGGAAACTGAAAGCCTATGGGTTTGATCTATGAAATTATACGCACTCCAATATGCATCTCTGACAGTAAAGCAACTCTCACAGAGTTTATAGGGAGATTTGCAAGGGTAGATTTTAAAGTTCATGATTCCTCTTCATCCACAGGATCAATGAAAAAAATTTTCAAATTAGAATAAAATAATCTATTGGTTTTATTGCAGTTTCCAGACTATATTCCAGAGCAGTGGAAGTTTTTTTGCACAAGATCAGCTAGTTGGGTTTCAGTTTCCTTTTGTAAAGGCCTAATGAGTATGTAAAAATGCAAAAATTTCATCCAGCTGCATACCAAAAAAAAAGAGGTAAGCAGAAATTTGTGACAAAATAATTCATCTATTGAGTTTCCTGTTTTTCTTTCCTTGTGGAAATAAGAACAAAGTCTTTATTTCTCAGAACCTAATTCCAAGAGGCTCTTTTTCCACCTAATTCCTAACTCTTCTGAGGTCACTGGAAACTTTGCCAACAACTTTAATAAAAGCAGGTTATTCTCAATGGGATGATTTAATGCAGTTACCCCTAAGACGCATGCCCCATCTGGGGAACTCTTTTGGGTAAATTCTTTTTTTTTTTTTGCGTAGTTGTATCCTGGTTGGGATATAGACAATTTTCTTCCTAGTAGCTGGTACAGTGCTATGTTTTGGATACACTACGACAATAACGCTGATAACATGATGATCTTTTGGTTGTAGCCAAGTAGTGCTGACCCCAAGACAAGGACTTTTCAGTGTCTCATGTGTTGCCACTGAGCAGATGCACAAGAAGCTGGGAGAGAGCATAACCAGGAGAGCTGACCCAAACTGGCCAAAGGGATATTCCATACCCTGGAGCATCTTGTGCAATGGATAAACTGGGGGGAGTTTGGCGGGGAGGTGCTAACTGATACCAAGAGGTGGACTGGGCATCCTCAGGCAGTGGGTGGTGAGCAGTCGTATTGTGCATCACTTGTCTTTCTTGGGTTTATTTCTCTCTCACATTACAATTATTAGCAATATTATTATTATTAATAGTATTACGACAATATTTTAAATTGTTTCAACTACTGAACTGCTCTTATCTCAACCCACATGTTTTTACTTTCTTTTCCTTCCCTGGAAAGGGTGTGGGTGAGCAGGTAGCTGCTCATGTGGTACTTAGTTGCCATCTGGGGTTAAACCATGACAAGGTGGAAATTTGCAACAAATTGAACAGCAGCAACATTTATTAAAAATACCAATCCCTAGATGTATATAAAAGAGAGTAATATATTCCAGAAGATTAGGTTAAGAATATTCTACTTTTTTTTAATTATCATGTGGGAAAAATTCAAGTTTTCTTTAAAAATTTTTGGCGATTTAAAAAAAAATCCATATTCAGATGCCTTATGCTGTTTTACTGATGAAGTGGGAGATATCAAGAGCTGTAAAAAAAATAACAAAACAAAAAACAAACAAACAAAGGTAGCTGTCCCTTATAATTTTCCAGTAAAGTCTCTTCCATTCATAAATCAGATTTTAAAACAAAATCCAATTGATAAATAAGCAAACCAAAACTGTCATTATGTGTTGACATTATTAAAAATTCAATTGAGCAGGCAAGTATTTGACAAGAAGCAGACAAGAAGAATCCTCTCATTCAAACAGGGGAAAAAAGTACTGAAGCAGAAAAAAAAAAGACAGAAACCTCCCAGCCAAATTTGCTAATCAGTTAATTGAGAAATATTCACAGAGGAAACAAATTATTTCTTCTAATCAAACATCATTTGCAGAAAAAATGAAACCACATTTTCTGGGAAGTGGCACAAAACCAGGTGAACAAAAAAGATAAATTTGAGATAATTGAAAAGATAACTGCAAAGTCTGGGAACAGAACACAGATTTGTGGTCTAATCAGCTTCTTGGATGTTTTGAAATATGGAAAAATTGGCTCAACAGATTAACATGCCAAAATAGGGTAAATGAAGAGTAAGATTGGTAAACTTTTTGTCAGTGTATTTTGAAGTTTCATGTATTTTAAATTTACACAGGTTGTATTTGCAAAACTAGAAAGCAGTATTTATTGGACTGGAAAATATGCCCATATTCCCTTCTTTTCTTTGGTAAGACTGTATCTTTGAAGTCTCAAATAGTGATACTGTAAAATAAATATTTATAACATATTTCATTTACAAAACAGATTTTCTTTTAAATAAACAGAATAAAACTTTTGTTGCATGTTGGGTAAATATCAGATAGTTGGGAAATAAAATAATACAATAGTAATTAAAAAAAAAAAGAAAAGAAAAGAAAGGAAAAAACCAACCAAACAAACACAAACAACCAACACCTCAAACCCAGTTTATTTGGGCTTTTTGAGACGGCCTTAAGTGAAACGACCTCTCCTGATTTATACTTTCTAACTTCACAGCCTCTCTTGATACACACTTTCTGGCCAGAAACTGTGAAATAATTTTTAATGCAGATGGACTGATTCTGGAATTCAATGAAACAAAGTATCAGATGAAGAAAAGCAATGAAAAGGAAAAGCAATAAATTCTCCAAAAGCCTACACTGAAAGAGATTACTCATGCAAGATGTTTAATTAACTTCTTTCATTGAGTAAATTTACTTTCTAAAGTAAACTAGTCACAGGTACTGCATGTCTTATTCCCACAGGCATGTTGAGTAGCGTGGCATGGAGCAAGCTGAAAACAGGAAAGCAGATTGTTGCATCTGTCTGTCCCTGGAGAGCAACACAGCCAAAACCCACCAGGATTGCTACAAGTTAGTCTTGCCCATCTTGGGATGTGTTCAGTAGCACTAAATACAGATATTTTTGGTGGCAATATTAAAAGTGTGCTAATAAAGGCTCCTCAGTAGCCATGTGCTTTGACTGTGGAAAATAAAGTATGGTTTGGTTCAAATGGTTTCCTGGGTGTAGCTCTCTCTATACATTAACTCTCATATCTTCTCTCCGTTCTCTTCAAATAAAAGACCTGCATCCAGCTCTGGAGAAAGATAGGGACCCATTGGAACAAGTTCAGAGGAGGGCCACGAAGACGATCAGAGGTTGTCCCCTATGAAGACAGGCTGAGAGCTGAGGTTGTTCAGCATGGAGAAGAGAAGGCTACAGGGAGACCTTATTTCAGGTTTCCAGGACTTAAAAGTGGCTTATAAAAAAGAGGGTAAGTGACTTTTTACATAGGCAATTAGTGATAGGAAAAGGGGGAATGCTTGTAAACTAAAAGAGGAGGGATCTAGATTAGATGTTAGGAAGAAATTCTTTACACATGTGGTAGTGAGACACTGAAATAGGTTTTCCAGTGAAGTAGTGGATACCCCAACCCTGGAAGTGCTCAAGGTGGATGGGGCTGTGAGCAATCTGAACTAGTGGAATCTTCCCTGACCATAGCCAGGATGGAAGTCCAAAAATACTCAGTTTTAGGTACTGCTTCTTCCTGACTAGAACACTAAGAGGAAATGGTAAACATACACCCCCAGTGCAAGCCTTGGATATAAGAACAGCTCCTCATAACATTGATATTATGCTTTTTTCCACTACTTGAACTATTTTAGAAAGAAATACAATGTTGCTGCAGAAATAGCAGATGATTCAGATGTCTGGGTTAAACTTCTAAGTCACCTAGGCTTATATAAATTATCAGCATTTACTTTTGGCCCAGTTTATTTTTCTGATTTTTATTTGCATGACCACCTCAATATATGAAGGACAAGGACAGGACAGAATTAGAACTGCTGGCTGCAACACCTGAGAAAAGTTATTGGTTTCTTTGTGTTCTTTTACCTGCACCAGCCATATCAATACTAATAAAAGACACATTTTTAAAATTGTATCAACAATATCCTAAGCATAGATGTTCAGATTTCAGGTTCTGCTGATATCAACATTAACACATGATCAGAGAAAACTCTCCAAGTTTTTCCTTTTAGTGAAATTACCCTGATTATTTGCTTTTAAACTTTAAAATCTTAACATATTAAAATATGGACTACAGCCTCTGAATTGAAAACATAAAGGCAAACTTACTCAGCTGCCAGGGGAAAATATTTCTATCTAGCAGCCAAATATGGAGGACAGGAATACAGTTGCAGTTAAATCTCACTCACCATTCAGTTAGGTAACTGAAAGAAACAGCCACGGTTAGTCAAACAGATGTAGGGGTCTGGTCTTCATGAAATTGGAAAGACTAACAATACTATTTCTACTAGCTCAAATTTGTGAAAATTAAAAATGACATCCAAATGTCATTATTGGACAAGGCTAAGAAACAGCACATTCAGAATTGCCATCGTTAATCCAAGTGTTGCTCTCTTTACACCTCTCTCCATTTCTGTCATTACATAGTATTATATTCCTGATACTACAGCCATTTCTGAGTAATATATGTAACAGTCTAGCATGAAACCTTTCAACAAGATTTCCCAGCTCACAGTAAAAATAGATGTATTGCACTTGTTCAGAGTTAACTGCATAAAATATTATTAATTTTTGCTGTTATTAATATTTTTAATAGAGTCACTATTACAGTATATTTTGGAGAGAAAAATGTACGAGAGACATAACAAAGCTTTCCTCCAAATTCTTCATTATAATATTCTTTTTCCACTTTGACAAATTCTAACCAGGTCAACTGTGATTTTCTGTGCTGAGTATCTTTCTGGTACAGAATCAGATTTGTGTGTGTTCATGTATGTTCATATGCAAGAAAAAAAAAAGGGGAAATACAATTTTCCCTTATAAAAGGTAATATTATAATTTTGACACAAACATACTCTAGCAGACCCACCATTTAAATTAGTAATATTTTTGGCTTGGTATGGGATTTGGTTAATAACTCCATAAATATCAGCCTTCTATAAACTTAACAGGTTTTCAGTTAACATAGCTCAGTTCAGGTTTGCAACAGAACTTCCCTGAGAATTGTCAACACTGATGTGACAAAACACAGACCAGTTTTCCTGTGTTTCCAGTGCTTTTTACCTGGTATTCAACAGCCCATTTTCTGTGTTTTCCATAGATTTCTCGGTGGTACTAATAAAGCCTAATCATGACAGCAGTAAATTAGCTGAGAAATTAAAGGAAATACAATTATGACTTCTACAGTCAAACTGGAACAGTGAACTATTACATAGAATTGAGAATGTGGCAGAACACAGTGGGACATTAAGCCAGTGACATATACAAAAATAGGACACTCACTGCAAAACCTGACATCATCAGGAGTTGATTAATAAAAGCATTTAATTTGACACCATAATTTCAAAGCTACCAAGGATTTCAGCTGAAGTGATACTAGATATATACACACTCCTACAAAAATGTCCTTCATGTAACAAAGTTTTCAGGGTGCAGAATGAAGGTTTTTTTCCCTATTTATTACTTTCAACTTTTGCTTTTTTATTTACTACTATATAAATAAAAACTACAAAAAAGTGAACTATTCTAATTAGACAAACTATTAATCCTTTTAGATTGTTGTTAAAAGATATTTTAGGAGCATCTGCAAGGAAGATGACTCTTAACTTCCAAGTTTATACAAGATTAGAAAAAAAAATGGTGAATTTGCAAGGAATAAAATACGAAATTATTTTGACATAAATAATAATAGAGAAAAATAAATTATGTAAGATAATAAAAATCCAATTCATACAAATAGTAGGGGGAAAAAAAAGTAGCCTTTTATTCTACTCAAATGTTTCAACCAAGGACAAAATCAAGGAACCACAGCCCCAGGACTTATAAAGAACTTTTTTTGTATGCAAGAAGACTACCTACACAAAATGTCCATTCAGCTAGTGTGAAAATTTTCTCAGCTAAGTGATAGCTTATTTCAATCATAGAAACTTGTTGGAAGTTTGCTAGAAGTCAACTTTGTTTAACAAAACAAACAAACAAACAAGACTACTGTAATTTTTTGCACTATTGTTTCTCTAACTCTCTAGCTTTAAAAATCAGTAAATGAACCTTTTCCCACACCCATATCCTTCCCATGCCAAGGAAGAGTGGTTGTCCTTGATAAGTAGCATGTCTAAATGGCTACTGATACACATAACATTTATTAAATGTTCTTTATTTGTCAAATCATCCATCTACTTCATTTGAGAGTTATCTCAGCATTTTTTCCAGTTTTATCCAACATTATTTCACACACCCAGACAAAACAACATGTATTTCAACAGTTAAACTGGAATGCTGCTTACCTACTTTCCCAAATTACCTCTGAATTACATATGTATGCAGGGGCAACAAGATGTCATACATGTTGTGTGACATTACAGAGATCAAGGGTTAATACATCACTGTAAGCCCTTTATGCACACTGAGACTTCTGTCCAGCCCTGTTGTTCATGGCCATAACAACTGAACTGGTGAGAACACAGTGCTTGCTGCTGGAAGGGTCTAAGGCACATTGAAGTATTATATGAGAGAGCAGAGACCAAAGAGACAAAAACAGACACTTGAGAATATGTTCTGGAGGGCCAAAGAGACGCAGAATTAACAAATGTGTGCTGCATGCAAGAGAAGAAAAAGGCAGCATAACAAACCTGTCCATTAAGAATGAGGTAGCATCTCTGCCTGTAAAACCACAGTATGGCTAAAACAACAACAATATATATAATACCCCTTTAGGGAATGATTGTAAAGAGGTGGCTCTGGAGGAAAATTGAGACAGTTTTACATATCACCAAGACTGAATATATGCACAGAAAAATCTCAGGATTGTAACTAGAGACACAAAAAGAATCAAGATTCATGTTCTGGAAGACTAATTTTCTAGGTGGGGGAAAAAAAAGAATGAGGGAGGGAGGAAGGGAGGAGGAGAGTAGGAAAAGAATTAAAAGTGATAATTCAGATATTTATTGATTTTGAAACCAATACATTTCTTTGCTTTTTTGCTAGACTGGCTTTGGTGAAAAGCAGTCTTAGGCTGGAAAATATTATTGGATGGAGCACTAGCAAGTTGGTTCAGAAAAAAGGAAGAATGGTATACTTTGAATGTGAAAAAAAGTAGAAACAAATAAAATAACTCTTAAATTGGTATAGGAAATGTAAGTATTGCTGAAAGTCAAGCCAGTAAAAGTTTGGAAATTATATTGAAACAGATATCACTAATCATACATTTGGAAAATTACCAAGTAAAGCTCAAAAAATCCTTTGCTATTTTTCCATACAAGACTGATGAAACAGAAACCATAGCATCTGTGTAGTGAAACGGAAATGTTCATACTGATGTGGAAGCAAAATTTAGAAAAGAAACATCAGAGTAATGGGACTGGATGACCTCCTGCTCAGATTGCAAAGGAGTTAATGTGTGACATTCTAAATACAGATGCCAGGTTTGCTCATAATGTAAACTAACCTCATCTAGAGGTCTCTAGCACAACTAAAGAAAACACAGTAAATGGTATTTAGCAAAGGACATGTTAAGAAACTGAGAACTACATACCCTGGCTTCAATAATATGTCATCTTCAGGGAAAAACAGATAGATTTAGGAGTAAATTTATAATTTAAAAGGGTGAAATATTCCAAACTAATAATTTTCCCCAAAACCAAAAAACCTTGTCACTTCAATAAATCTATTCAGTAAGACTGAAAAATATCACATCTTTAAGGAATACGGGAAACCAATTCTTAGATATCTCATACTCCAGGCAGATCTTTTTCAGTCCTGTACTTCCTTTTCCAAAATCAGGAGATTTTAAGCAGATAAAACCAGAATTATTTGGCACTACAAATTTTCCCTTAAATTTTACTTGTATTAAAAAAATTGACCCTTGAGCCTGATGTGGTGGTGACTAGGCTATGCTGTCACTATGTTGCATAATGGATTAGATATCCAACAGGAAGGCAAGAAATCTTTAAAAGGCTGGGCCACTGGGTGAGAGAGAATGGGAAGCAACCAAAATTGAAGGACCAACAGGAAGATCAATTTGAAGTTTACTAAGATTTTAAAACAAAGTCGCAGATAGTTTCTCTATCATTAAAAAGGAAAGGTATACTTAGAAATAACAGCTAGCTCTGAACCACTCCTAGTGTTGTAAAAATAGAACATCTCTTTCCACTGGTTGCCCATTTTCCGGATTTTTTTTTTTTATTTTTTTTTTTTTAAACCAAACCCAATTGTTCTGTATTGCTGTGACCTCAGAGGCTGGACTTCAGTCAAATCAGGCATCCCTGTGTGATTACTTGAGCTCTCCTAAAGTCTCATGCAATTAAAAGCATCAATACTGACACACATTAATGACAAAAAGTTAATGTGAGGGCTAATTGAGACCATTTCCCTCACAGGCCATTTCGCAACATTAATAGCACAGAAAGCAGTCGTTAATATGTAATTAAATTTCCGGGATGCATGGGCTATCAAATCAGGTAGCTGGAACCCTTCTTCACACTTTTTAACCTCTCATTACCTCTCGAGCCCAAAATAGCCACTGTACCTGGCAATACTGTGTTAATACCTTCTCCTACAAAAGCAGGCAGGCAAGGCACCTGTGGGGGAACCTGTAAACAATTTTAGAGCTTGGAAAGACGTAAACGTAGATAAGGTGGAAACCACTCACCAGCCCTGAG
>JAWWEW010000166.1:10330104-10376942 GCA_035583185.1 Anabacerthia variegaticeps
CTCAATAAACGGTTCACTGCTGTTCTCACCTTCACCCCATGTGGATCCGATCCTTATTCTCCCGGCTGAACGCGGCAGGCACCAGCGACCAGTTCTGCCAGCAACAAAAGCCAGCTCAGTGGAGCAAGCTGCATTTTCTAAGCTTTACCCATCAGGGAGATAGCAAATCACAGATTATTAACTAATTTTTCTGGGGTACAGGTATGTAAATGTTTTACTAACAGCAGATACCAATTACTCAAAATTCCAAGGCTCTGAACAATTTATTTGAAAATATAACTATATTCCTCTCATTGAAATTAACTGACTTCATTAAGAAAAGGAAAAAAGATTGTAACTTTCATTCCTTCTGAATCTTTTCCCATGCTGCATCAATGGAAAAAGATTCAAAGTAAAAATTACTAGTCTGGGGTTGAAAGAGATGCTTCCACAATGTTTTAGGGAGAACACTATGATTTTGAGAGACAGGTCTTTGTATCACTGTTACATTAAAAAGATATCAGAGGTATATTTTCCCACTTTGGTCACACAGCTTGAGGTACCCCAAGTTTCTGGAACAGTTACCACTACCCAAATATCAGTCTGAGTATATCTCAGTATAAGTGCACTTGCCACAGGGAACTTTTAATGCTTTTGAATAAACAGCAGACAATCACCTATGCCAGCCTCTGATAAGAGTAAAGCTGAAGAGTACTGTTGAGAAAAGACATCCAATTTATCTCTGAAGACACATAAAACCCCCTCACTGAACTATCTGTTCCCCTGGCAGCTGCAAACTACTTGGACTTTTGGGGTTATTTTAAACTTAAAATTTATTTGGCTTCTATGGCAATCTAAAATTAAGATGTTTTAGTATTCTGGAATAACAATTGATATGGCAGACTTCCCAACTCCTCTAAGTCAGGAATGGACTCTTTGTCATTCCATTTAAGGCATAAATTTAAAGTTCATTTCCAGGAAGAGTCTTAACCACAAAGACTGGTTCGATTTGAATCTATCATCCATCTGAGGTGAATTTCTTTCATCTGGATGAACTATTTCCAAAATGGACATATTTCTGCTGGGAAAGGAAGAGGAAAGAAGTGCTAGCCTAGCATTTGAGTGGACTGCTAATTTTCCAGTGTAAAAAATATTTTGTCAAAGAACTCTCAGCCTTAGAGCTTTGCATCTTTCTCAGTTCCAGGTAAATGATGAGAGATTTTCTTTTATAATCATAAATAAATTAGACTGCAAAAATCTTCTAAAAGCACCAATGTTGCTAATATTTTTGGTCCCAAGTTAACTGAGAAAATAAAAATAAAATTAAGGCTCAAGTTCCTAAACAACAGCTGAACCAAGGGGAATTTTTTTTTTGGTCAGCAATTCTTCAGACACCAAAATACTGTTTCACAATGGAAACTGCAACTGAATTAAGCTACAGCATTCAAAACCTGTTATTAAATGTGTTTTTCAAGGGCTCAGCATTCATGTAAAATCAGGTAGTGCACATTATATGTCAAGGCTATTGTTTTAGAAACCTGAGATCATCTCCATGATGCTCAGGGATATTGACTCACTGATACAGCACTACAGAATTAAGTTCACTTGAATACTCTGTAGGAAGGACCATCTATCTGTTTCCTAAAGTATCCTCTCACATGAGAACATAGTGAGAGGCAAATGTTTTCAGAGATGGGTTGCCCACCTCATGAGATGTGGGTAGACACAACAGTTGCTTAGAAAACTGCTGCAGAAAAAGAAAGAAATTAATCATCTCCCCTTCTTCATGATTAGGACAAACAGAGACAGTCAATGTATTTTGCCAGGACTATTTTGAGGAAGCATTGCATTAAACATCATGGAAAAAAACAACTCCAAATTTCCTAACAAACAAAAACACTAAACTGCTGCAACAGGAAGACGGAAGCAACTGAAAAACCCATACCACTGGAGCATTCAGAGAGTGCAGGCAAAACCAAAAAAGCCAAAGATCGAGCTGCACTGTGGTACAGGAATGAAACTGACCCAACATAGGGCCTTTTTTTCTAAATTGTGATTTTTAAAAATTTCCATTTTTCTCAAAATGGAGTTTGGATGAAAAAATACAAATTTCAGTTTTTCTGTCAGCTCCAGGAATGGAAACTATTGTCCCTAGGTAATACTACAGCTTATTTATCTACAGACAAAAAGTCCTTTCTTTTTTCACATGATCTTGTGTTCTCCATGCTATTTCTTGTATTTAAAAAGTAAACAGGAACACAGATATGTACACACAGCTAAAGGCAGCTGTGTGCAGCCATCTTTCCAGCCAAAGTACTCATTAATACCATTTATCTAACTGGTTTTAAAAGAAGAGTTTTTCATATGCAGAACATATGTAGACATATGGACATAATAATTGCCATTCAAAAAAACTAGTGATGTTACAGCTAGCTCAGATTCTTGAATATAAATACATTTTTAACATCGAATGTAATATTTTGGGCTGCAAACTGAGTATTGACAAAATGTAGAACTTTTGTAGGGGTTTTGTACTCTGGAATGGTACTTTGTAAGTCAATGATTTCTGAATGTAGCAGATCATCACTGGAGTAGATTTGCCCTTCTCTCAAGTTTATATTACTTTCCAGAACTCAAACCCCATTACTTTGACATCAAAATAATGCTTATGAGTGAAGATACAGCAGGCTGGAATTTTTACATTGAGTTTAAAATAAAAAATTTTTCAGCACTTAGATTGAAAAACTAAATTTCAAATTAGGTGTAACATCAGCTGGAGTCTCAACAGCAACTAAACATAAAAGCATATGCCTTTGGAAGAAAAAGGCAAAATAATAAAAAAAAAAGCAAAAAACCACCTTTGTTCTCTCCTTGTTTGCAACAAAATACAAGAGGTGTGAAGGGACGAAATTGCAGAAGCCATAACAACCTGGATATGGAAGAGTAAGAAATAAGTACATGGGTTATATTGTTTCAGAAGAACTCGGGACAACCACTGCTTGCCAGAGACTTTGGTATTTCTTGAAAGGTGCCCAGACACTCAACAGATAAAACTAAACACACCAAAATATGATTCTGCAATGAAGTGATTTTGTTGCATTCAACAATAAGCCAAGGAAAAGGTCCAACTCTGACCTCATTCCATTTATACATTCTGAGACTATTTTGCACATGGAAAAGAAAGAAAATCACAGCAACAATATTCTGAGTAAAAATACATTTTTCTTTCTGGATGCCTTTCTGTCTTCTTGTGTTTGCCTGAATTGGTTTTGAATACTTCACTGATACAGATGTCACAGCTTCCTCAGGCAACCTGGGCTTTATGGCAGCTACGGACAAATGCACTGGCATTACAACGTTGCCTACTTCTCACTTAAAATTTAATTTGATCCTTCACCTGCTCACTATCTCTGCAGCAAAGATTTCCAATTATTTTGGCAATTGGTAACCTAAGGACTATTCTGGCATACCCAAATTCTCTATCAGTTCCCAAGAAGGTTGTCAATCAACACCCCCAGGAAAAAAAATATTCCTGGCATCAGCTAGTGCTTTCACAAAAAGACCCCATGAATAGCTAAATAAATAGACATCTGAGAGAGTTCTAAGAGGCAGCTTTTGTAATATGAAGCTGTACAAGTGGAATCGGAATTTACTTCATATTGCTACTCTGATAAAGACATTCATTAACAGAACAATAGCAGCAATCCTCCCAGCCAAAGTGGGGACAAACTAGATATATTATTCCTTAACCTCTTGCATTGGGTCAAATTTCAATGGAGAATGGAATTTGCAAAGTACCAATAAAGTATCCCCCTAGGACAAGGCTACAGAAAGAAAATAAGATTTCAAGTGAGCCCCTCCTATTTTTAAAACATTTTCATGTTCACTTTTATACTAATACTGATGTCTCATTGATGGGAACATGAGTTGGCGATATGGTGACACTTCTATCAATATGAAAGGTAGAATGAACTGTACTAAAGAATAACCTACCAAGTCTGTGGTTCTCTGAACATGCATGAGTGTCAGTTACAGTCACTTTAATTGCTCTATGCACTCCCACCCTGCTGTGGAGGATAGCCAGCCTTGGATGCTGCTGTCTGTCACTCCAGAAAAAAGTGTTTAATAATTTTGTTATATCCTCTGTCATTGATAGCTGTCCCTACATTGCCTCTCTCCACTGACTGTTCTCAATAGCACAGGATCCTGAGGGACAACTCCAGTACCACTGAGAGTATCTGAAGCATGTTCCTTGTTACAGCAGATGTCCTCCATGGCACAAAGTCTTTTTGTTGTCCTACTCACCTATTTTCCAGTTGAGGTCTGTTACACAGCTAACCTTGAATTCCCCTGCAATTCTGGTTGACTTCTAAGAGATGTGAATGAATCCTGGATAGACAGAGTATATACAGTTGATTAACCACGATGATGCACTTCTCCATGGTATCAATGATCCATTTTTCTGATGAATGTCCACAGGAAGTTCTGATTAAACACGCTTGTGGATATGCTTCATGTTGTTCGCTCACAGGCTGAAGGAGAAAGCTCCTTGTGCTCTACAACAGCACATGGCTCACAGGTATATACTGTTCATGCCACCATACAGTTAGAAGCGGAAATTAAGGGGGGGTGGGGGGGGAAGGTTGCCACATTGGTTCAAATTTTCAGGGGAAAAAAAAACCCCACAGGATGATTTTGCCTACAATCAGCCTAAGGAAAAATTTCCTAAGCTCTTGGATATGAATTGCTGTTCTGCTTCATTATGAATTATGAGGCCAGTAAATCCCTAGTACGTTTGGCGAAGTCAGAATTATATATATAATTAAATCAAATGTAAAAATAAATCTGAAGAGCTCATATCTCATTCTCATGGGACCACCCTTATCCAGTAAGACCAGAATAAAGAAATCATGATTTTGTACTCTGCAGAGGGAAACACAGGCTGAACACCTAATGGATATTTAACTGGTGCAATCATTTAGAGCAAATGTAAAATTACCCTAATGTTCAGTTTCCTAATCAAGAATGCATGCATATTTTAGCTTTTTAACCTTTATGCTGTTTTTTCTTAATTCCTTTCCTTGTTTTCTTCGGGAATTTTAAGCGTCAGTTAATCAGGATTAAGACCATCCACTCACATTCACACTGCAGAAACATGAAATATGAAACATCACCACCCATTTTTAGACACAGATGAATTTGACAAATATTCAGAGCATCTGAACATAGTTTGCCACAGAGGTCATACTACAAATAATTTATATAAAAGGGTATTCAAAAGCCTACAAAAACTTTCCAGACTTAGTGTTTACAAACATTTAGTGCTGGCAGACAGTAGGAACCTAAACACTTCTTCCACTTTCTCATTGACACTAAGGCATTTACAGCCATCACCAACTTCTGTGAAACCGTCCGGTATTAGTTTCTTAGAAAAATATTTGTATAAACAAACATATGGATACAAAGGGTGTGAGTGTAATGAAATTAAAACCTTACTTTAGAGACTTAGGGTGATTCAAAACTAACAATGTTTGCCCAGAGAAATCTCTGCCATTTAGTGCATGTTACCCAACCTAACAGCTTGCTTTTTCCTCTAAAGAATTATTTTAGCAATCCCCAAGAAGGCTTCTGTCTAGCACCAAATTCTGATCTGCAGAGACACATCTAAGATGATACACCAGAGATTCAGAAATTATCCCAACCTTTTTCTGTTAGGAGTAAAAAGAAATGTCTCCCTCCCCAGCTTATCGTGTATAGAATTTTGTGGTTCCCAATGTATTTTTCTATTTTTTTCCCCTCTGATGACAGAATTACTGCCCTTGCCCTTGGTTTCCCACTCCCAGATAAACAGCCTATAAAATTGCTGCAAGAAACCAAGTGCTGCTTTTCACACAGCCACAGACAGACTTCCTTTACTGAACATATTCTGCATAGAGCATCCACGCCAGCCTCCAAAAGAGAGAGATGATAATGTAATTGCCGAAATGCCAAAAAATTCCTCTGAGCACAGACCGAAAAGAGGACGGGAGCAGGAAGGCTTTAAAATCGGAGAGTGCATCACATATTAAAAAGTAACTTTTCGGCAGCGCATTGCGAGGCTGAGCACCAGGCAGAGAAGGGGAGCACGCAGCCACATGGTATATTCCTGCCTCTGCCTCTCTCCTCTCTCCCTTTTGGTCCTTCTCTCCGGCTTTCTCTCCCACCTCCTCTCTCCGTCGCTGCCTTCCCCTCTCCCCCTGCCGCAGGCTGCAGAATGGGACACGCTTGTTCCCCAGCCAGCCGGCAGCTGTCACACAGCGGAGGCAGCCAGCAGCCGGTGCGAAGAGTGAGCCTACTCTGTCATTTAGGATGACTCACTGGAATCTGGCATTAATTTCTCTTTTTCTGATAGTGGACGGAGAACAACCGAAAAGCTACACTGGACTAGACCAAGGTAAGAGATTTCAAACTCTTTTTTACCCTAAAGCCACCCTACGCTTTGAGGGTGCCAGGCTGTGTACAAAAGCTGGCACTGGAACTAATTCGGTGGGTGTCTGAACACCTGGCATTACGTGCCATCAGTGTGTCCTTCTGGTGTTAACCCTGTGTGTACCACCCAGCTACACCCCGGGGGAGAGACGGCAGGTCAAAATATAACCGAGTGGCTGCATTTTCTCCCCGTAATGCAACTTTTACGGCTGAACTACCACCTGCTCCTGCGGATACAAGAAGCTTCTCAATATCGCTAAATGATCAGCCTTTTGTGTTCCGCTGCTGGGAATGTAGTGTACCAGGCGTCTGTCATGGACTCCGTGTGGATTCATTCCCACAGCAGTTGTTTCATCACTTTAACGAGTTGGAATTCCACAGTCCACAGAAACGCTTCCCCGTCTTTTCCCCCCTCTCTGCGGGGTTCTCATAGGTACGATCTATTTTCAGGCTTTTCAAAACTAGTGCTCACTGAAACCACCAGAACAAGTCTGCTGAAGCACAGGCAGTGCTGCACTACATATTCTGTCTGCATTCCTCTCTGTTTTTTCTGCTGTGAACCAAAAATTCAGCATTGCAGGAGGGTTTTTGCGGGGACAGTAAATGTCTCTGGCATGGCAATTTAAAGTAAAGGGAGAAGATACTTCTCCCCATTCTGAAATCCTGGCAAAATTCTCTTCTTCCATTTTCTGAGGAGGTACAGTATTACTAGCAGAGTTATCTAAGCAGGTTTCTGCTGAGACTGATTGACAGTTTTTAGTTGTAATTTTAATGAAAAGCTTTCACTGCATGTCTACAGTCTCATTTCTGTCAATCCAATGCTTTCTACCAAATGGCTTACTTCAGAGGGTGACACCTTTATTTTCTAAATCTATAAACAGAATATCAGACTAGCTAGAGAACATTGCAGAATCTCACAGTCTTACCTTTGGATCTGTAATGGTGTAACTGCAGTGGAAGACATTTGGTTTGGTTTACATGTTCTCTGTACTGTGCAAAGTGTCATAATTGTAACTGAATTTACCTATGTTTCTTCTTATACATTGTATGGAATTTTTCTGCAATACCTTACACATTCTATTTGTTCAGACCTTCTGTGTACTGGCACTAAGTTTGTTAAGAGTTGACTTTTAGAGCCACAAAAAACTGCCCTGACATTATTGCCATGCCAAGGAATCTCTGCTCAAAGATGACAGGTCCCACATTGATCACACATACAGAGATGAACAAGCAGGTATCAGCAGTTAACACCAAATGCCATTCAGCTTCCAGGTAGTCACCAAGACCCACAATCTGTTAACCCAGCATGAATATTTTTGGAATGAGCTCCAATATGACACCAATAAACACTCTCCTTAGTTACTGCCCCTCCATGCAATCTCTAAAATAGATTAGGGAAAAAAAGATTCTTTTTTCAGAGAACTTACAGGACTTGGGTACAGATCTTCAGGAAGAGGTAGGACAACAGCTTGATGTGTCAGCATGAATTCTACATCATTTTCCATGAGAATATAATACCTTTTTCCCCTTGTAAAAGTGGAAAGCATTTACCAATACTATGTTTTATTTTTAATCATTTGGACAATTGCAGAGACTACAGTACATTTTTTTTACTTTACTTTTTTTTTCCTTAGCCTTTAGATATGATACCTGACTAAGAAGGTATCAGACTGTTTCTGGGGAAAGTAATTCTAAAGTACAGTTCAGACAAGAGATCATTGTGGTTCTGTCTTTAAGCAGCTGATAATAGTTACGCTACTTATTTTTAAATGAGTAGCTATTTATTGTATGCAAGCTTAGTCACTTGCTACTGTAGCACATGTCATAGTCTCTGGGGTCTAAACAGCTATTTTTGAGCCTGTCTGGCTAATGTCTAGAATAGAAAATTATCCTGTTCACAAGTTGGTTGTATCTGTGTTATTATTATCAGTTTTCATCCGTGTGGCTCCTTTCAGGTGGAATTTTAGTCCATTTAAATGCAGACAATTTACTGTGATAACAGTATATAGTAACTTAGCAACAAGAGCTAAAAAAAAAATCAAGTTACATCCATCACACATGCAAACCTTGTATTGTGCTGCTCTGTACTCAGCAAATTAAACCCTTGAGATAAATGACATTCTAGACCAGTCAGTTTAATATCATTAGCTGGGCTAGCCGGTTGTTCTAATTACAGAAGTCAAAGACTGCAGGAAGCAGCTGCAAAGTCAGCACATGTGCAAGGAGCTGTTTGTAAAGCACAAACACATGCTTTAACTTGAGGCTTCTTTGTTGCAACATGAATTATTTAGGAAAAACATGGCATTTAATAGCACTGACAGAAAAATGGTCTGGCTATGTTCCAGGTGGTAAGACTTGTATGAGTTGCATGGGGTTATCACTGGTCTTTCTCCAAAGCTTAATTTCTGGTGTAGTATTTCCATTAAAATAAACAAACAAGCACTTCCAATGCTATTTCACTATGGTCAGGGGCTCTTGGGGCATTAACTTACTGGTGAGCTGGGAGAAAAGCAAGAGGAAGATTAGTGACACTGCAAAGAGCAGCTAGCACCTACTGCTACCTACTGTCTTACTTCTAAATTTTACTCCAAAAGAAGAATCAGCTATCCATGTAACATGTTCGAGGGGCAATAAGACGCATAGCTGCTGTACTGGAATTGGTAGGAAACACCCCTAAGACACAGAGATGCTCAACTCTGGTTAAGCCTAAAACAATTAAGCCAGCCACAAACCAGCTAAAGTGGAGTTAGGCAGCTGCTCTAATGGGTGGCAGGGATCCCCACAGCTCTGAGTTTCACATTTCCCTTGGCATTTCACCTCCACAAACTGGAGGCAGAAGAGGCAGAAGTGTTACTGTGATTAGTTAAGTGGATTCAGTCTTGTAACTGATTTCATTCAGAAAAGACAAATGCTCGCCTAAGTGCTTCAGCTCGAAAAATCGGCTTAAATAGAAGCTGCTTCACTTCAGTTCTCTGCTATTTCTGTATGTTTCATTTGAATGTAAAACCTCATCCAAAGATGAAGAGCTCTAACAAGGTTTTGCAAGTCAGGAGCATAACATCTCCTGAAAACAACCTCTAGAAATGTATAAAATTCATCCCAACTACTCAATAAACCATATTCCGCACATAGGCTTGCAAAAATGGGTAAAGATTCATTTGCCATTGCAACAAGCACACTTAGCCACTTTCATAGTTCACTGTTAATGTCACTGTAACTCAAGCAGCTGTAGATCTGTTCATAGCACCCTGAACAGAGTCAAGATTACCTCCTCCCAACTGCACAGTGCTTTGTTATAAGGTAAGCAAACGGTACCAAAGTAACATTTTGGACAGTTCTATTAGTCATCATTAAGACGGTACTTCAAATTGAACTTTACACAGGCCTTATTTTTAGAATGAGGACATTTTGCACACTTGCTATATTGCTTTCCAGGAACTTCTTATGACATAGTCTCATCAATTAAGATCCAATCTAACCTTAGTCTAAGACTGAGGATGTTCCTAAGGATGAAAGTAAGGCATCCAGCCCTTATGATTAGGCAACACTTTTTGAGGAGAGCATTTTTCTTTCATAAGAGTAAAGAAGTCTTAGAATCACAGAACCCTTCAGGATCATCGAGTCCAGCTCATGACCCTGCACAGGACACCCCAGGAGTCCCACCATGTACCTGACAGTGCAGGGCAAATGCCTCTTGAACTCTGGCAGGGTTGGTGCTGTGACCACTTCCCTGGAAAGCCTGTTCCAGTGCCCAACCATCCTCTGGGTAAAAAACTTTTCCTGATATTTTTCAAACACCCTGTAAATTAGAGAGGAATGTACTTTTTGAAGAAGTACTACTGCTTGCTTTACGTCCAATTTTTGCATTCCTCAACAAACTTTAAAACACCCTTGTAGAATTTTCAGTCCAATAGATTTTTGAACCCTTGAAGAGTATATCCAACTGAGCCATAAATCATTACTGTAATAAGTTTGTAGTGTATCTCACTATGTATGTATGAAAATAGTATCAGAACCTATTATAAATACAAGGTAATATGTCTAGTTGCAATCACAATTGAGTTTTAACAGATTCTTCTTTAAAATAAAGTCAGGAATTTTAAGCTTCTATTTAATTATTTTGTTAGGACTAATTTATTTTCCATTAAAATCTGTATTATTTCTGTATTTGTTTAATCCAAACAGTGTTCTGTATTTTCTCTCAAATAAAACACAGATAATGCAGTTTCCAAAGCACCATTTTAGTTCTTCCTTACTCAAACAAAATAAAACCAATACTGTCTTCACCACAAAGTAGCTTTTCCCATACTTTTAAGCTTTGTCATATAATTTGGATTTGTGAAAACTGATGTCTTTCAACAAGTAAAACAACAGGAAAATACCTTTTTCTTATTCATTTCATTAACATGTGAAAAGTCTTTTCACTCAATATCAGCTTGATTGATTGTTTTCCTTTGATTGTAATTTAAACTTCCAAAATAATGAAGAAACTAAGTATGCTAGACATGTATTCTCTTTAGGTTTTGAGGCAATTTCATTAATGAGTTGTTGGCTAGTTTAGGAATGTTGTGTTAAAGACAATCTTTGTGAATAAACTAACAACTGTTCAAAGGGAAACACTTCTAAGAGCAAAGAGTGCATTATCTAAAGCAGTTCCACTGTGACACATCTTAAGTGGATATTAAACATAATCTGAATTTTTGATTATACTCGGCAAGGTGTATGCAGCTCTTCCTTCCTATGTCTTCTCACGTCTTTCCCAACCTTTTCATGTTACTGATGTGTGTTTGAGAAAATTGTTCTTATTCCTAAGGGCACCAGCAATGTTGGGTAACATTTAGCAGAGCATGTATCATCCAAGTGATTTGTAGGTTACAGAGAGGACATACCATGATCCACACAGTGAAGCAACCAGGGTAAAAGCCATCCAGGAGCAAGTTTTACTAACAAAATTATTGAGATTTTTGATTTATAAAGGATGCCCAGATACACACTGTACTTGAAACCATATAACAAATGATAACTTTGCATGCTGCATGGATACTGGAGTTCCATGGCACAAGATCAATGCACCAAGATGTAAAAGAGCACCAACAGTGTGGTGATAACAGAAAATGAGATACATAACTCTCACTTCTTTCCATCTTTTACAACAAAAAGACTCAAGTCTTTTTGTAAGTCCTAAACATTACAAGTTCTTTTGTGTCATTTAAAAGGATAAACCACTCAAAAATCAGATGAAACTGTGTGCTGTGTTTACATACATGTGCATGTATGACACCATAAAAGTTCCAGATGCTAATGAAGAAAAAAACAGCCTCAACACAGAAATACAACCACAGCTTCACAAATCAGATCGTATCGTCTTTGAGACAAGGGTCTAGGAAGAAATAATAAATTTAAATAGGCATCCTCATATGAATTGAAAAGACCATGGAAGCTTTGAGCAGACTAGCCTTTCTTCAGTGCCTAAAGACCCACAAGTTCTGCTTTGCTTACAACAACACCCTTGTAATTTTACAATCACTTCAATATAATTTCTAATATACTGAATATATAGTAAACAAGAAATTATCCCATAAAACTCCAGGACACAGTTGAGGTCATGAAACACATAGGACCCTGCCTTTCCAGGACACAGTTCAGGCTTCCTTCTTGGGGACACCACTGCAGTGGTGTGCAGTAGAGCAATGCCATATCCTGCCAAGAGGCACCAGGAACTGTGCATACCCTATCTACTGCTCTTGGAGGCCAGAACAGAACAGAACTGGGCCAGGACAGAACTGAAAAAAGACAACTTCTGTGTTACCAAGAGCTGCAGAAAGCTTCTATTTGAGAGGAAAGGAAGTAATGCAGAAAGCATCGAACTTCTAAGAAAGCCAAATACTGCTATGGCTAGTCCCTTCACCAGGGAAAAGAAAGGAAGAATTAATTAAACCTGTTATCTGTAGTCTGAAATATTACCCTGGCATTGGTGTTTATCTTTTGTGAAACAGCTTTAATGATGCTATTTATTCCTTTACATTATTTTCTCATTGTTTTGCTCACTGCCCTCTGTTGCCACTAGTATTATTACACTTTCAGTATTAGTAATAAACCAATTAGTGTGCCTCTGCTGTTTAATGGGTTTGAAACCTCAGGAGTTGAAAATAATTAAGTGGGGTATTTGTGCTTGCAATGAAGTTTGATAGTTGATGAAAAAATAAAGAAAAAGAAACCTAACAGAAAGATTCATAAATATTAGTTACTCAGACCACTGAATAACTGAGTCTGACTTCCAGCATACCATAGCAACCCTGTCATTTCATCCAATTTTACCTGTGCCAAACCTAGTATCTTGTATAGATAAGTCCATTATTATAAAAATAGTTTCAGATCTCAAAAATTATAATACAAGCTGCAAGTGCAGGACCTTACAATTGCTGATTACAACAGAGTGGGATCATTCCAGTCTGCTCAAACCAGCTATCCTAAATCCCCCTACCTTGCAACACATTCGTCCTATCTAAGCACAGCAATTTAATCTCAAAATGCATTTCTCACAGAAAGCTAAGAGAAACTTAAAAAAGAAAGGGAAAGTGATTAGAGAATGTGAGCTGGAATTCAACATAGATGACAGGTATTTCTACCACTTACTGTTTCAAAGAAACCCGAAAACTTATAATTTTAGAAGTCTCAGGAAAATTACAGCATCACACCATTAATTTTGAGGTCTTCCTGCCTGAATAATGTACTTTTTCCTCAGCATATTTTCCTGGATAATATAACAGGGAAAGAGGTAAAACTTCTAGGTTTAACATTAATCAAAAGCTTATCAGCGCTGTACTTCAAAAGGTAAATGTAAATATTAGCGTGCTCTGTGCAATTTCTTGCAAAGGGAATGTATAAAGTTCTCTGGAGCCAAATGCTTACATGCCATAAAAGATTAAAAAAATGGAAGGATGGCTTTTACACAGTAGGAAGGAACGCGACTGACAACCCTGTGCAGCATTATAGTAGGATTTAGAGAGAGAAAACTCCTCAGTTCCCTCAGCCATTCTCTGCACTCCCTACAGCTGTCTGAAAAATCTGTAGCATTGCTACTGCTAATGAATAAAATGAACACAGCTGAGGCAGAAAGGAAGCAATAGAGCACACTGCAAAATGAAGGGGGGAAAAAGAGTGAAGGAAAAGGGAAAAAATATTTTCCCCCCTCCTTTACTTTCAACATTTCTAACACATAGTGGATTTAGGGAAGAATCAGTGAAGAAATAAGGATTAAGACACGAATGAATTAAAAAAAAACAAAAAAACACAACAAATACAAATCATGGAATCATTAAGGTTGGAAAAGACCCCCAAGATCATTGAGTCCAACCTTTGACTGAACACCACCATGTCAACTAAATCATGGCATCAAGTGCCATGTCAAGTGCTATGTTCTTGAACACTTCCAGGGATGATGACTCCACCACTTCCCTGGGCATCCCATTCCAATGCCTGACTACCCTTTCCATGAGGAAATTCTTCCTGATGTCCAATCTGAACCTCCCCTGGCACAGCTTGAGGCCATTTCCTTGTCCCATCACTAGTTGGCTGGGAGAAGAGGCTGACCCCCACCTGGCCACAACCTCCTTGCACGGAATTGTAGAGAGTGATAAGGAGAGCCTCCTTTTCCCCAGGCTAAATATCCCCCGCTCCCTCAGCTGCTCCTCATAGGACTTACTCTAGAGCTTTCACCAGCTCTGTTGCCCTTCTCTGGACACACTCCAGCACCTCAATGTCTGTCTCAAAGTGAGGTGCCCAGAACTGGACACAAAGGGAATGAAATGAAGTTGCAACTAGAATATATGGGTGATGTAACAGATGTCCACTTCCCCAAAGCCAGGACTGTCCTATAGCCCATTACTGAGGGCAGGAACTAAAACATATGTCTTTAGACCCAAAGCTTCTGACAAGGCATCTGCACCTTCAGCTCACAGTCCCTGTGGAATGGATGCAGGAATAATGCCTGCTGGGGGAGAGCAGGGGGTAGAGCACAGAGGCTGGTGCTGTTACAGAACAGATACCATAGCAAAGGATGGTTGTCACTCTGACATTAGTTTATTGCACATTACAAAATCAATTCAACATCTTTCATCATCCTGTCAATCACATTCTGAAGCACTGCAGGACAAATGGATTTTCTCTCTGACAGTGGGATAGGGGTCATGAATTCTGATCCTTCTGTTGGACAGTTCAGTATCCATAAATTGTCAAGACAGCAGAAACCATACTGCATTTTAGTCTCCCACTGCCAGGAGAAGGCCTAGGAACAACCACTAAAATACAAGAAACATGGTGCAGACATCTCCTTAAAAACAGTGAAATAGTAGTGAACTCTAGTCTACTGAAGAAAGAAATAGTGAAGGGAAGAAATTTGGGTGCTAGTATATCACTGGTATAAAAATCAAAAGCTGTAGTATTGAGTGGGGATTCACCTGTTATGACTCAGAGCCACATTTAATTATCGCAAGCTCTTCCCACTGAACACCTTAGATTGCCAGAGCCAAGCCTTCTATGCCAGTTAACCTGCTGGGGGTGAAAAATTCTGTGATACTAACTGTGCATTTGAAGTAAGGAAAACTGGAAGAAAAATCAACAGAAAAGCCACCCAATATGTATTATTTAATCTATCGTCAATCTATAGTTGTTAAATAACAGCATTGTTTTTATCCTCAGATCTGCATTTTTAACTCACAGTGACTAATATCCCATGCATATACTGCTTCTTGATACATTTTGACAGCCAGGAAATTGTTCCTCTGCCTGAACCTAGGAAATAATTCATTTTTTGAGGTGAAAATGTAAATACAACAAAGCACAGAAGAGATAGCCCAGTCATCCTCTGATAAACGTGACAATCAGTGGTACATATATTTAGCCCTCATTAAGAAACCTACAATTGCACATGTGTCTGTGAGTACTGAACTGCTCAGACAATAGAGCCTAATATTACTAAAATGTTAATACTGTTGTGACAGCACAAGACAGGCACAGAAGAATAAACCAACTTTTTCAAATTGCAGATTTGTCCCAAAGAGGGGGTTGAGGAAGTGAGGAAATTAATTTCACATCCCCACTCTGGAATGTAAACTGATGTCCTGTAAGCAGTATCTCAGCCTTCTGTAGTTAGTCTTGTGTAACTATATTACATGTAAATATGGTGCTTTAATCACCCACCCCTCACTTTTGATCACTGCTTAGGGTCTGACACAAAACTGCCAGCTCTGTGAATATAAATAACCAAATGTCTCCAATAGGCCAGGCAGCAGCTGACTCCAGGGTTTTAAAGGTCAATAATTTCTTTTTAAAAATCAATGTATTTGTAACTAGTGTAAAAGCTTCCAGCCTAAAAATGTGCTTAAATGGACAATCCAACAGGGCTTTTTCCCAAGCCACATGAATTTTAACAATGCTCACACTTGTCAGTTTTCAAAATGTCAGAAGGCCTTTTATAAGGGATGGGGAATTCTGAAGATTAATTCTGCTTCTTTCCAGGAAGCCACCACTCCATCATCCCCTACTCACAGCTTAACACAGACAAGGGGTACTATTCAACAGCGACAACTCAGGTACATTAAAACAGGAAAAGTGTGTAAGCAATAGCCAAACAATACCATGTTGCTGTGTCAAAAGAAAGCAGGCATGGCATGCTTAGGTTCCCTGAAAGGAACACTATTTCTTTTAGCTCACTTTGTTCTCTAGCTATTTCTGTAAGAGTCATCACTGTTTTAAAAAAAGAAGGGATTGTCTGTGATCCAAAAGAAATGGTTGAAGAGAATGCTCCCCTCACCCCCAATTTATAAATATTTGTGCAATAAATGAGGCTCTCAGTGAGCGAAATCACTTGCCCTTCCTAGAAACTATTCATTTAGTTAGCTATGATATATTTAATTTATTCTTTATAGACTTAAACTTTCACATCATAATGAAACATGCTGAAGCAGACTTGAACACTAGTAGTTGAAATAAGCATGATCAAGAAATGTATTTCATTGAAAGGAGTTCAAATAATTTTATTTCTCTTTGTGCTCCATCTTTTACTGTGTCCACAAGCAGCAATAAATCAGAATAAATGCTACCTAAAGAAAAACCTTAAAAGAAAGGTTACAGCTGGGTACAGCTCATACAAGAGCCTACATGAAAATAGCTGTAAGTGTTGCTTTTGGTTAAGTTTTTTAGACTCCAAGGCAAGCCCCATATGCCGTTGTAAGAGGGGCTCACAGAAAATAGGCTAGGGAGTAACACAGGACCCACAGGAACTCAGTTTCCTAAAATTAGGTCAGCACTGGTATAAAATTAGATTCAGTGTTCTGCTGACTGAACTGAAAAGAGGAGGAGTAATTTTTAATCACAAATTCTTGAGGGTAACGATATATCTTGCTGGAAGTCACCAAGTATGTGCCACAAACGTGCACAGTGGTTAGCTCCTTCCTCTTGCCAACATTGCTAACACTCATTTGAAGTCCAAACACAACTGAAACTTATAAATTAACTATGAGGGACAAATTGTTTCAAGTCAAAACATGAAGCACTATTTAGACAAATGATTATACTCTGTACTTACACAGAATTCAGTATAACAGTTATCTCCTATAATTGAATTATCAATTAAATTGTCTGATGAAATTGATTGGGGGGAGCTGTAAAACTAAAAACAGAAAAAAGAACAACACACAAAATCATAACGTATTTCAAATCACCCAAACATTCCAAATAAATTGGTGAAGCGGAGATAGTAATTACAAAAAAGTATGATGTAGCAACCTTGGAATGTAGCGAACAATGATTTTGAACAATAACTTTCAAAAATCAATTCTAACTATCTATTGTCTTACAATGCAGCATCTCTGAGGTTTAGAAATTAAACTCTGGGGAGAAAGAAACATTGCTTTCTAGTAATGAATGAACTGACCTTGTATTACAGAATCACCTGAGTAAAACAACTAGACTGGAGCAATGAGAAAGAAGGCTACACAAAAAATAATGACCATTACTACCTTATCAGCATTGCAGAACTATTTAAAAATATAGTATCATAAACGTGTTTGACCTACAGTAAGCATCATTCTGAATTGCAGTGAATTGTATACCTACCCACCCCACCGTTGAGTCTCACTAAGGTCACACCCCCTGTGGATCCCTCTCCAGAGGGCTCAGTGCAAGGACTGACTGCAGGATCTATGCCGAAATCCACAAGGATGCCCAGAGGAGTACCTACTGCACAAAAAGTCCAGAAAAGTCCTTTTGTGGATTGCATTGATGTGTAAGGATAGTGAAAACTGACAAGAAGGTTATAAACCAGATTTTGACAACTCTGAGCCAGAATTTTCATGTGTACCTGGGGAGTAGGACAACTAGAAGAAAGTAGGATTCCATTGGTTTGCAGACATAGTTACTCCAGAAACTCAGGATGAGATAATCTAGCCTGAACCTATCAAAGACTTCGAAAAAAACTTTGCCAATTCCTTCAGCATCACAGTATGGCAAAAGAAAGCCCATCCAGTATAAAAGTCTATAAATTATCTTCCTTCGGCCATCTCACATTGATACTAGTTCATGGTATAAATGACAGCTGGGAAATAAGCTTCTAGGCTACTGGCCTGGAAATAACATGGGATGGAGATTTTTAATACTATTTTGAAGAGTGTTAATCTGGAACTGTAAATTCCAAGGAGCATGACTTCCTCATTCTGCAGAGCTTGTGCAGCACATCAAAAGAAGGTTAATGAATGCCAATGTGGGAAGCACTAATGAGATACTGAACCGTTCTTTGAAGAGATCTGGCATTTTGCAACAAGACAAACATAAACCTTTCTTTTTATATGGTCACTGACTAGGAACTTAGTTTCCAGCAAGGACTCTAATGGGATGCAGGAACTCCTCTACCCTGTTCTGCCATAGCTTTTGAGGTTTTACCATACAACTTAAGATCCAAATGAATAATCACATTATTTCCCTTAGCGTTCTCCAGGGGTGATACAACGGGCACTTGCAATACTGATGCCTTTAAGCTTTCACATCAAACTTCCTGTGCGGGCTTATACCCTGCTGTGCTTCAAATAGCATATGTGAAACCAGAAACAAGCAATTACTTATAGAGGGGGCACTAAGAGACAATGGATGCCATAACCAATCCATACAATGAAGCAGGATGCCAGGAATAGCCCTCTATGTATGTGTATTTATGGCACATGTGGCAGTCTTAATGAGTAATGAATTGATAAAATGCATGCTGTTTTGTCACAAACTGCTGTGAAGCATATTGTTCTTATACGTGCTGGGGATCTGAAGTGCCAGTTGTGCTTATTTTTGAAAAATTCTTGGATGAAGAGATTGGCAATCTGCACGTGGTATTTTGTGGATGATTAATTTTATAGATTGCGCAAGGTAAGAACACTCTGACTTACTGAATCCAATATCAATTTTAATCAAACTCTAGTTGCTTGCTAATTTGGAGACACAGGGTGCCACTCTATTGGCTTCTGTAGACTGTTTGCTCTCCCTATACATAAATAGTTCAGAGAAACGTTCTGGCACACCTCTTTCTTTCCAGAAGAATGGGCCCACACAAGTTTTTAAGTGCAAACCTCAAGGTTTCATACAAGAAGCAATTTAAGAACAGTGCAACTATTTGATTTATACTCCTCTTTCTGTAAATTTCTAACATCATAGCAACTGCAAAAAAAGAAACTTCAAATTGAAAACAACTTGTAAACTGAAACAACACAAAATCTAAGAATGACAAAAATCAGTATTACTTGTAGAGACTACTGACCAGGTTATGGAGAGTTACAAACAATCCTATCCCATAAGCAGCCAGCAAATATTGCAAAATATGTGTAAACCTGTGCCTAACCCCACAAGGAACTGTGGAATTGAATAAGGATTTGTATGAAATACTGTTTCAGTATCATGCTCAACAAATAATATTCTGTGGGTTGCTGGGTCTGCTCATTGTGTAAATCAACAAAAGCAGCTTCTGTGCCCCTGTTCACAGTATGCAGACAGTACTTACATGAATCCAGTGAATCTCTGAAAGCCATTCTCCACAGGAGAATTTCTTTTTGTCATCTGATGCAGCGTCTTTGTGCCCAGACTCATTGGAAAGTGTCTTGTCCTTCAAGTCTTACAGTAACTTTAGAGTGAATAGGTTCTTATAATTCCAGCTTTAGATTTAGAATAATTTGCCCTATATGGTCTGCACAAGCCCATAGATTCTTTCAAAATCAGGTTTTACCCTCTTGTGTTTGCAAGTTTGTAAAAAGACCTGATGAGTATTGGGTGTGGGGTTTTTTGTGTGTTTTAATGTTTGCTACTTTTTCCTAGATGGCATATTACATGCCAAAGAATTAGCTTCTGTGACAGTTTTTGGTTGGTTGGTTGGTTTTTATTGGTTTTAAGTTAGGCTGCCCACTGAGGACACACACATTTTGGAGCTCCTGAAGCAGAAAAAAAACAGTTTCAAACCAGGACAACGGAGATTTTTGAAAACGTGATGACTACACAACACATAAATGAAGGGTTATTTTTATGGCTAAGGTAGGCCTTGCTAACCAGCTTAACTAAGAATATGTATGAAATACTTTCCAGAATCACATTCTGGAGCAAATCATAGTGACTGGAAGGTCTAGAAGAACACTGACAAGAACTGCTAAGCTATGAAGTCACTGCTGTCACACACGCACAGTGAATGGCTTCATGTAACATCTAGAGAACCATGAAAAAGTGGGGGGGGGGAAGAAAAGGCATTTTAACTGTATACAGTCCTAGTTATTTCTCTTATGACTGGATACGCAAATGGCAGCCTTGCAATAAAACTTAAAAACTCAGAAAACCCTACCAACAGCAAAGGACCTACTTGATTGATAAGACCTATAGAAACAAAGGAGAAATAGTTCTTGTGCTCATTAAAACTGCTAGATACACCTAATTAACAAGACTATACTACCCTACAGTTTTCTGAACTCCATGCCTTTCCCTAAATTACATTATATGATTCCATGAATATTGTACAGACCATGACAATGCCTTAGAAATATTAGCTGATCTTCCTTTACAATTCCTACAGCAGAGACAGCAGGGGGTTTCCCATGGCACAGGTTGTGCCAGCCTGCAAGACTGACCAGAAGTGTTTTCAGTAACTTGTACTATGATTCCAGCAAAGGATTGCAAGCTCCAATCTGGCCCTTTCAAATGGAGTCATACTGTCTTACCTATATTTTTCTTTAAAAGCACAGCTACAAAATCAAGTCATCAAGCTAATGTGTATTTACTGGTTTTATCTAAGCACTTGTTCCACGTGCATTTGCTATGATAAGCCAATTAGACTCTTTTGAGACCTGATACCATCTGTTGAAATCACTGGCAGTCCAGCAGGTAGGAGTGTCTCAGTGCCTCAGTGGGTTTCACATTTTTCCACTCAGTACTCCCAATCACCCTTCCCAGTGCCAGAATGAAACTGAAAATGAGGCAAGAAGATTTAGTAATTTTCTATTGTGAAATGAGGAATAAGAGACAAAGCATTCATTTGTGTATGTATAAAGTAGGTTCTTGAATTTCCACACTAACTGCACTTCTGATTTTACCTTGAAGAAATAAAGGGTTTTAGTTGCCATAGCAACCATGTTAACAAATAGCAGCACAGTTTTTACCAAAATTATGCGATTGTCAGGAGTTGGGGATAGTCTAATAGGTTTTTATTAGATTCCCCCCTAAAATACACACTTATTAGCTAAAATAAATACATCACTTTTTTTTCCTAATTGCAAATTTCTCATTTCATAACAGCAAAGGGTTTTGTTTAAGAGGATATACCTGTATCAAGAGCCTCTAAATTTGATATACCTTATCTTTCATGCCTGAGAAAGGCACCACATGATTGCAGCATTCTTTAAAAGGCATAAACTGATTTGCATTAATGCTTCTCTCAGTGAGCTAACTGGGGGGCTATAAATACAGTTCTTGTCTTCAGGATTACTTAGCAATTTTGGTGCTCTAAAGGGGAAAAAAAAAAGCAAGGAAGAAGATAATCTTCACACACAGATGGAAAAGGGGAGAGAATGTTCTGTACATCATCCAAAAATTAATGATGAATCTGTTGAGTCCTTTAAAAAGCAAAGATTTCTAAAGGTTAAATTCTGCAGACTTCAACACCTGAATATTTCACTTGCATGAGGTTTGTGGTTCATATGCATTTCTGGAATAAATTACTGATAGTCCACTGCAACAAATACTAAACTTGGCAGATTTCCTTTCTATAGGGAGCAAATTTTAATATTAGCTGAAGTATAGTAGCAATAACTGCTTGCACTTCTCTAGCCCCTTCCGTCTTCATACTTCCTTCAAAGCACTTCAAATATCAGTCAAAAATACTAATTTGAAATATGGCCATATTTTAAGGATAAATAAACTAAGATCCCACCTCAAAGGGACAGGAAAACTCAGGCATAACAAACCACAGATCATGGTAAACATGAAGAAGTGATTAACTATTCCAAACACCTGAGCATCTGCTCAGCCTGTTATAAGCTGAATAAGACAGATGAAGTTTCCCAAACGATGTCATATTTAAAAATTTATGGATCTATTTAAATACAACCACAGTGTATGTGTACAGACACTTGCTTAAAAAAAAAAAAAAGCCACAAACTTTAGCTGGCTGAAGCATCATTTTGAATTCATGTCTCATCTCCTTAGCCAAAGCAATGACTTAGCTCCCGCATTAAATTTGCTTTCTACTTCATGGAGCTATTATACTAGCTCAAAAAATGGCTTCCTTCCAAACTCTTAACTAACACCATGTCAAAAACTGTTTGATAGAAGTGCACTCTCATGACACCTGGCAGTCAACAATAGTAGATTGCTACAATTACACATTTCCACTTCACTGTCCATTCCTACCTGAGAAAGATAACAGAGTTCTGAGATAAAATTATATAGAATATTCTTACAACAGGTAAATTAAATTAAATTAAGTCTATTTTTCCTTATTTTATATAAACAAATACAGAGGGGGAGGTACTACTCTTCCTACCTACAATTTCTTTTTACCTCTGCAATAAATCCTGTTTCCATTGGGCATCTTTCATCCATATCTGATTGGTTTGATAAAGTTAACAAGCCATAGGTAAACTTATGTTCATTTGTTTAAGCCCACTCTCCTCCTTTTTACAAAAATGTTACAAAAGCAAGATGAAACTGGAGGACTCATTTCTAAAAAGTTTTCTCCCTTCCTCCCCTATTAGCCTCCCAAGTCTCTGTAAAGAGTTAGAGATTTTAGCTTTAACATTTTGAAAATTTTAGCAGCAAATATTCATTGCTAGCAAATAGCAAAGAGCCACTGGGGCAAATTTCCTTTTTTTATTTCTTTGCAGGCTGTATCACCTTGCTAGGATATGCAGCTCTTATTCCACCTACCTTTAAAACTGACTGAGCTCTTTATATGTTTTATGTCTCTGGCAGGCAGCACCTTGGAGAGCCTGCACCAGCCAACCACACTCTGTGCTTATTTCCATGGGGATTTCTCTCCCAATATATTCTAATTATGCCTGAAACATTTATAGAATAGCTTCCATTTTAAAAATAGCTCACAAGCCTAACACACCATAGAGCAGATTCACTTCACCTACACCAGACAGACCCCATAGCAGTTTGAGAGCTCTTGACACTATAACAATATACATTTTCAGGATTGCAGCAGAGGACAAAAATATGACCAATTAATGCTTCAGAGGGAATTTAGATAGATACACATTATGCTTTAATTGCATGATATGGGGTGATATTCAAGATACGGGATTAAAAACTACCAAAGGCGTAAAAACCCTGAAATGGATTTTAAATGTCCATCAGCTTAAGCAGTATTGATTTTACATCTTATTAACAGTAGCTTTCACAGACTGGCATTCTTCACCAGGATTTCTATAAGGCATTTTTTTAAATTATTTGATTAAAGAAATTGTCATTTTTCATAAGACATTTAATTGGAAAAGACTGAACTTTTTCCAGTCCAGAACGAATAATTTTATTTATAAAAAAAACATGCTTCACGGTAGTTAGTAGGCCAGGGTACCTATATGGGACAGACAAGTCCACATTTCAAAACTCTAAGAAATATTTTTTGAAACCACATTGCATGTTTTCAGGAGAGTTCTCTTTATTATATGACAAGTGAGACACCTTAATTGCCTAGAGCCTATCTACTGTATGTTTCAGGTTTAACTGTGGTGTGCACTATATGCAACACTTTCTCTGGGTTTCTTAGGAGTTCTAGGTGGTAAACAGGCTGGTTTGGAGGAGAGACAAGATAATTCTATTTACTTTACACATACTGGAATTGTAAGGCAAATGTCTGAAATAAAATCTTACAAGGGCAGGAAGGCTAGACATGTTCAACATATGCAATAAAAAGGACTTTCTGCAGCTGCTCCTTCTTCCATACTTAGTAGGTCATGTGCAGACAACCTCATGCCAGAGTTGCAAACAAGACCTAAATATTCAGGCTTTCATAGTTACAGCAGATTATCATGCATTGAGTAATTCAGATCCCTTGGCAATAGAACATTAAAGCTAAACTACAGGAGGACCAAAAGTCTGGCCTGACTAAAAGTTCTTCTTCAGATGTACCATGCTCTGCTAGTGCCATATAACATAACGGTATGCAGAGATACCCAACTAACCAAAGTATTCCAGCTAGTAAAATAACAGATGTGCCTTAATGTACTCCTCCATCCAAGTTCATTAATCCTTTTGAGAAAGGTCTTGCTAAAATGGCAAAGCAAGTATAGGTATCTCTGCATGACACTACTTTATATCCCAAAGATTTAGAGCAGTAGACAGCTTTGGCAGATTTCAGGTTTAAAAAAAATAAATAAATAAAATTAAAAGTTAAAAAATAAGCCCTTTGACTTTTGTACCTAATTACTAACTGCCTGCCCACTGCATCAAGTCATGTTCTATATGAGAAGTCAGTTAGTATAATATTTTTTTTTTAAATTTATTTGAGAAATATTGTTTCGGTAATTAAGTAAAAGTGCACATGTGGCATGTTCAAGGAATTTTTATTGTGCTTGAGAAAGAGGCCAGGCTAATACAACCATGGAAATTGAATCACTCCATTAAAGCAGAGACAAGTATAGTAGCAGTGCAAGCTGCCTCCACAGCTCTGACAGCCAAATTACATCAATCACAGCCACAAGGGGATGGATTTAAGCATAAGACTAGCACTGCACATCTACAGCCATACAAAACTTGGCCTTACTGAATGATTGTTAGGCAGTGCCAGCTGCAAAGTGTGGACAGCTGCCCACTAGTCATCAGGCAGACCCATCAGTTTACTGAACACAAAATGCCAAATTGCTGACAGAGAGTAAGAAATTTTTGTCATAATAACCAGAGGAAAAGAGATTCTTCATGCCATTACTACTCTTGTGAACCTTTTCATTTCATTATTTTAGCAGACACCCATAAGAGATATCCTGGCCTCCAGTTTCATAGTTTGTTTATGCTATGCATGTGGAAAGCTGCGTGTTATTGAATCATGCACAGCCCTGACCTTTACTGCTGAGAATCTCTAAAGGACACTATGCCATTTGAATATTGCTACTGCCCAATTTACACTATTCTTATTTCTATGCTACAAAAAAAGGAAATCACCATCAATGTTGCATGGCTTCCTACTATCTCAACATGCACACAATACAGGACCTTTTGAAGAAAACAGCAATGATATGCCAAGAGAGAGAAAATAGAAATACTAGATTCTTTGACATATTAGCTCATTTTTCATACAACAGGTATTCATTTCTGAGGTGTTTAAACAGTGATATTAAGATCCTTACTGGAAGCCATGAAATAGCACAGTAATTTGAGAAGATTTAGAAGTGGAAGTTGAAAGGAGAGGCAGCTACAACACACCACAAATGTCAGGCTCTCACACAGGCAAAACTCTGAAGACAGTTACACCCTGGAAAATATTCTGACACTGACCAGCTGGAAGCACCCTGAGCATGGGGGTAGGAGAGCTGGCACAGAAAGGTACAGGGACAACATGGAATGGCTGCATCACAATCTGAAGACCTGGGCTCAAGTCCCACCAGACCTTGGGCAGGACATTTGGGGTTGGGCTATGACTATTTCCCTTGGTCACGGGAAAACTTAGCAAAACATAAATGTCCCTACTATCAGTTAATGGTCTTTTTGTCTAGAGCTTGTTTGCTCTATTACACAAAGTTCATCACAAGCTTAAGCAAGGTTCATCCGTTAGCACAAAAGTAAATAACATTAACTGCTCCATGGCAAATATTCCCACACTGAGCCTGACACACACTCCAATACTTTAAGCTTTAAGCTAAAATCTGGCACCACTGCTTAAGCATGAACAGAACCAACATGAACCATGTGTCAGAAAGGAAGACAACACAAGTATAAGAGCAGTCTAGAGATTATTGCAAGATCTCTGTTCAGTTTGCAATGTTTTAGGGCTTTTTTTTTATGCCTACAAAGTGCCAGAAACTTCAAAAAAGTTTGAAAGAAGGAAGCACAAGGCAGTAAAGCTGATTGATTTAAGACTCCTGCTTACTAAAAGTAATGAACAGTAGGAAAGTCATTGCTCAACACAGGAGGCAGGTGTAACAGCTACAATCCAGGGGTAGGTCAGAAAAGGCCTGATTGATGCTTTTTAAAGCTGGAGGAGAAAAAACAATATTAAGATAAAGAATATTCCCTGAGAAGGTTATTAAACAGATGAAGCCAGGCACTTTACTGTGTTCTTGATGGGAGACAATAGATATAATTGGAAAAAAAAAACAAAACCAAAAAAAGAGTTTCAGATTGGGTACACAGAAAATTTTTTTGCCACAAAGGTGGCCAAGCAGTGGAATAGGTTGCCCAGAGTTTTGCCACCGCCGTCCTTCAAGGTTTTCAAGACCAGAGCAGAAAAAGCTCTATGCAACCTGGTTTGTTCCCACAGCTGGCCCTGTGTTGAGCAGGAGGTTGAACTAGAGACCTTCTGAGGTCCCTTCCAATGTGATTTCTCCTATGATTCTACAATCTGCCAAAAATAACCAAGAGATATTTATAGAAAAACAATCCATGCATAGGAAAGATCAATGAATAATTCAGGCAAAGAGGAGAAAGTGCATATAAAAGGGAGAGGAAGGATTTACATGTAACTCTTTCAGATGCATGTGGATACATATTAATTTGCTTTTGCAACGTATAAAGGTGTCTACTTGGAGGGGAAATACTACCATATTTGTGAAGAAAAAAAATAAAATTACAATACTCTCTCATCAAAATTGTCTTAGTACAATAACCTCCTTATGACTGTTTATGATGAATATATTACACAGACTACTTTTACTTCTTTCTCCAGAGAGCAACACTTTTTTATTTATATCAGGGAAAATTGACAAGTTTCAATACTAAACTGAAGGAATGCTGCAAATCTTCATTCTATGTCAACGAGAAGTAAAAATGAGGAAAACTCTGTCCTTTTCACTCCTCAAAAAAATAGGAGCTATTTTCTGTCCCTGCAATATTTACCAGCTTTTGTCTTCACTATCTTTTTCTCCTTGCATCCCTTTCACTCAGTGGGTAAAAGGCAAGATACACATTGTTGTCCTGTGATTCATCCTGAATGCAAAATTACCCTTTTAGTATGACATGTGGTGTTAATCATCATCTTCCTCTCACTTGATGTCAGAGTTGGCAATTTTCTAGCATCTTCACTGTGTAGCCATGTGTACATCATTTCCCATTTCTTCATTGCATCCAAGTGTGGGTAGCAACTGCAACTAACCTAACCTGTTTCCAGAGATAGTTTTTTTTTCCTTTTTACATACTCAGAACCTCGTTTTCAGACAGTCAGATTAAACTACTCTCAATCCCAATGGATATAAATCAATGCATCATTAATATATGGAGGGGTTGTTTGCTTTTCTTCATCCATGTCACTATATTCCTCTCAGCTATTTATTTATATGAGGGGAAAGCCAAGTACATTTTTCCACCCCCTGCCAATAAACTGATTGTTCTTTGGCTCAAGTTGTTCAATATATTCCAGACTAGAGCAAGGAACTTATTTGTCCTCAACAGTTTGGCAATGTTCTGATATGTTAAACAGATGCTGTGTTTTACACCCAATTCATAACTACTTATCACTGGTGGACTTAAAGATCATGTACATTAGCTATTCTTGACTCCCACAGGTCAAGATGCACATTAAAATACCTCATTTGTTCCTCGTCTGTGTTTGTGCTGTGTGCCAATTCTATTAGAAAACTTTCTTTAGCTCCATTTGCAGCTTTAGGACTTGCATGTGATTCTTGGAGTAGGTTATTCTGAGCCCCTGAAGTTTCACAGACAATACCACTGCAAAATTCCTTGTACAGTATGTATCAGTTCTCACCAGGAAGCAAACTCAATGAGAGCTGTGAAAACTGTAAACAAGTAACTCCAATATATGACAAATTTGTAAAGGAAATTCTCAATCTCACAAAAGCGTTTAGTTCTTGGACAACTGTCTATGCACTGACTCCCTAGTTCTACAGCTAATATATATCAGCGTCCCTGTAGCACCAAGCATAAATGAAAAATCTATTATGACTCCATAAATATTTTCCTAAAATAAACTCCAACTTGTAGAGTTGCATGCTGTTAGATATGACCTATGTGCCATCCAATCACTCATTCTTCAATTACACAACTGCACCCTCCATACCCACACCTGCATTCTAATCAATTTACACACCATTCACTCAAATAATAAACAAAATAGATACTCCATAATAGAACACTTCAGCCTAGAAAGTGATATATTTACACAACACAGGACAGTATGAACATGTAAAATATTTGCATGAACATTAATGCATACCCACTGCAGTGAAACATGGCATAGCATGAGAAAGGATAATGATTCAATATCAGGCTTAGGTTAAAATCCCAGTTGTTACAAAGTCACCCCCATAGAGACGTTTACATGGCAAATTTAGAATGCGGATGTTGTTGATAATGAAGGTGCACAGCAAAAAGATAATATGAAGGAGACTGAGGAGTATACAGTAGGAAAAAGGCAGGCACTAATAAAATACGGTGTAACACAGAAGAAAGAAAAGACAACCATTATCTGAATAGCATAAAAAAATGTATAAATGGTAGTAAAGATTCACTAACTTCTAATGAAATAGCTATAGTTAAATGATAAGTACAATTCTGTAGAAAACTTCTTTCAAACACGTAGTGATAAGGTCTTATAGTACTATACCTCACATGATTTTTGCAACAAAAGAATCAAATGAAAAAGTAGTCTCAGATAAACAGGGATTTTTTCCCAAGTTTTCACACTAAACCTTCTCAGCAAAAAGAACAGCAGACATGTTTGCACCATACAGAAGCTTTTCAGTTGTCACTTGGCATAATTGAAATAGGATAATACTATCTTGTGGCCACCCTCCTCCTTGTCAGTGGCCCTGTGAGCAGCTGTACATAACAGATAGAAGAGGCAATGACAAAAGACAATGTACATGGCCAGCCTGAGAGACAAGAACAGAAAACAGACATCACCTATAATATCTTTTATTCTCTCTTAAAGAAAAAAAGAGAAAAAACTGATTCCTCTGCTAAACTTCTTTAAAATTATTAGTGATAGAACTGATTTATAAAGCCTAGAATGTTTCAGGTGTGGTAGCAAGTAAGCTCAATAAAATTTTTGACCTTGAGCGATGCCTAACAATAAAGGCAACATCTTTGTGTAAATAATAAACTATCATTGGAAAGAATAGAACATACAAATAAAGATGCACATGTAGTATTTGATAGAGAGCTGTTTTGCACAGCTTTTCTCCAAATGTTCGAGCATTAGCTAATAAAGAGGAATTTGATACCAGGCTACTGCCAGCTTTTCATTACTGTTATTTTAATGTCTTTCTGTGCAAGCATGATCTCCTATTTTGTAGCTGTCAGATGTATTAGGAAAATAAGTAAAATCTTGCTCATGCATGTTGAGCTTTACATTTCAGTGTAGGCAATATGTTCCAACAAGACATACTTGACAAGGAATTACATTCTTTATGTTTTTCGTGGGTTTCATTCATATAACACTTCCTTTAAAATGCATCTGCATAGTGTCAATTGTACACTGAAAAAACATGTAGTGAACATACATTTACGAGGTAGTAGTAAATTTCAAAGCCAAAAGGCCTACAACAGATTTTTTTATGCCGATGGCTTCGCATCTGCATATTTGCTGTCCCAAAATTCTTATTTATTATGTCAGAAAAGGCTGCATGAATCCAGACCTCTGTAACTTGCAGTAGCACTTGAATTTAATCACAATTAAATTTAGCAAAAGTAATCACGCACCATGTTTCCAGCAATCCATGCTATCCTAAAAAGCTAACCTACACAGGATCTATACTTTTATTGAGTTCCCTAATTTACCTGCCCCTGCCTGCAACTAAACCATACTGCACTTTCACTTATCACACTTTCAACATAGCTAGGGTAAAATTCCCTCAGCATTAGGAAGCAGAAAACCAATTCCCATATTCAAGGAAAGTGAAATTTAGAAAGATAATGAACCTGGTTGTCAAAAACCCTGAACAATTTCACAACTGTAGGTCAAGAGCCCTAGACAGACAGTGTCCTGGTTAGACTGTAGTTTGGTTGCCTCTGTCTTCTTTCCTTTTACCCACTTTTGTCTAAATTGGATACTGCACCAAGTAAAGCCTCATTTGTTTTTTTAAGCTGTCCTTGGTCCCTCTTTGCTGCCAATTGCTTCCTAACCTATGTCAAGTCCTGCAATTTCCCACTAATACTGACATCACCTGGTACTTCACCACAAACAGCAATATTGGGAATGCTGACCTACGAAGAACACCATATGGCTGCAGATGTTCTTAAGTGCCATGTTGTCTAACCCATCTTAGAGTAAGCCAGATGCCATGGTAATTAAAAGCTGGATAACATCCAGAGGTTAGTGTATAGCACACTCCTGAAATTCTTCAATATGCAGAGATGCTGTAATTTATTAATAATTAATTTTAGGAAAATAGATTTAATATGAGTTACAGCAACAGACACAAATATAAACTAGGATGTCCATTTACAGAGAGAAGTAACTATGGGTCATGCCCACATATACATTGTTGGTCTCATTCATATTTAGGTGTTCCCTAACTAACTCTAGTGCAGTGAACATTCATGAAGTTGCATTTATTTTCACTAACCTTTACTAATTGAATTCCATTTTTTTTGCCCGTAAGAAAGCCAAGTATGAACATTTATGCTTCACTGCACAAACATTTGTCCTAAACAAACCTCAAAGGGCTATGTCCTTTACCAAAGCAATCTCATTAAAAAATTTAAATGCATATTCAAAGGAAAACCTTCCCTAATGTTTCTCCCTTAGCTACGGGAACACAGAAGATACATTATCCACAACTTGCAGTCAAGCATTTTTATGACCATCAGATTAAATTAAAAATATTTTGTAGTGGAAGATTCTGTACAGCAGCTCACAAACTTGACAAAAGTGAGTATACTAGCCAACCTTCTTTTTTATTTCTTACAAAAGGCAAGGCATATCTTCTTTGGAAGTTCTAGAGAAAATATCCTTATTGATTATCAGTACATCTGCTTCAAGATTAAAATTACTAAATGTTTCTACATTACAGAACAATTTTCAACACCCTCAATAGATATCAAAAAGGATATGCTTACAAAGAGAGACATTTTATTCCTCTCTAAAGACATGAAACATACAGGGAATGTATAGGAAGTAATTGCATTTAACATAATTGGCTAACTATGCCCATCCTTCACTACACATCAACATGAAACCTAGGCTTTTAATGTCATTCTAGGTTATGTGTTTGGATACAGCCACAGGAAAAGACAAATGACTATGATGATTGGACTGGTTTTGATTTTACTCGCTTATTTAACCTCTATTCATTGCATAAACATAACAGCAAGAGAAGGCTTCAGAGGATAGGTTGAGGGACAAATCTTGAAGACTGTTGAGCATTATAGAAGGCTTTATTGAGTGAGCAACTAGTACATTTCTGGGGAGAAAAATGCCTCTCTAGAAAAAGTAAGTTCAACTTAATTAGTAGATCGATGAGTATCATTATATTATACTATGAAAAAGGACTGACTTAGTAAAGTATAAGTTACCAGTTAAAGCACCATCAAGAGTACTGAGTCCATAAAATTGGCTTGGAGTTCTAGGAGTGCCTCCATATGAAATATTCAGTACTTTCAGCTGCCAAGTAGAAATTGTCTCTCTTGGAGTACTTTACACACTTCCACACATGAAAATAATAATGCAACCATCCTATGCCTGTGCATGATCCCCTTTATAAATGGAATGCCTAGGACCTAACCATCCAACCCATGTTATCTCAGAAAGTAATTGAACTTTGATCTCTTTTACTGATTTCTATAGAAATGTGAAGTGACTCTTCAAAACTAAAAGCTATTCATTCAAGGAAACATATGACAAGAGGAAAAGGCTAAAAAGAAGTGCACTGGACCTATATGCAAGTTTTTCTTGCAAGTTTTTGGAGGCCTATTTGTTCTAAGTACCTACCATAATTGGGAACAGATGAAATGGCTGTCCAGAAGCCTTTTTCTTAACCTGATTTAATCAGCGTGCATTCCTCTGAGCTCACAGGCATTGGTTCATTCTTTTCAAAGTTTCTTTGTCTGTTCTGGGAATTTGGAGTCTGTCCCATCTGATTAGTTCATCAATAAAGGTATAGAGGACAAAAGTACACTCCTACAAAAGAGTTTGCTGTTCATTCAGCAGCTTTGGTTATGTTACTATCATTGCCACCTTCATGCAGGTCTCCCTCAGAACTAATTTACTAGTTTTACTTCTGTAGCTGAGAGTATGGGGAAAAAAAAAAAAATCAGGCATGCACCAATAGTGTTAATTAGAAATAAACACAACATGCTCCACTGGCCACAAGCTGCTTGCAGAAAAGGATATGGGTGAAGATGACTGAGTACTGTACTGTCATTTTTCTAAAGAAGGAAACATCTCATTAGAGTTAGCCAGGGGCATTCTGGCCCTGTGGAATCAACATCCTGACACTGCCATAGGTTTTACTCTTTTCTGCAACTCAGGGCAAAGACAAACAGCATAAGCATGGAGGAGACAAGTGCAGTCATGAGATAAGCTGCTCCAATACTGTGGTAACAGAAACCAGATATCTGTCATAGAAACATTTTCCTGGACAGAAAATAGTATCTTCTCTAATAGATAGGAGGATCTATTAAGGAGAATATTAACTAAATATAAAAATAATTAATCTCCCGTTGAACTAAAAGCAGGATTTAATAATTTACTAAAGGGTATAAGTCTGTCTGGTATAAGACAAAATGACAGAGCATCAACTTTCCAATGTTAACACTGAAATTTGGCTGTGCAAAGTTCATGGTACAACCTAAAAACTGCAGTAATAAGAATAAAGAACAGTCTTTCAGAACCATTTCAGATCACAATTCACATGTGCAGATGATGAGATCATGCTAGCCCTATGGTCTGTGGCAAGAGCATGACAGTAACCAAGACAACAGCACAAATGCTTCCTGCAAATTCCTCTTGTTAGAGTGTAGAGAATGTGGTGACCAGCCTATTCTTCCCTTCAGACAAAGCCTAGTCATCTATATTAACACAAGATCTCATTAAGACTAAAGCTTGTCTCAGCTAATTAACATTAATTCTTGCTTTTATCATGCACAGTTTTAGTCAGCTGGTATATGGTTAGAGGCTCCAATTGGGGAGGAAAAAATCCATAAGTTGCACCTCAACACTCAGCAGAAGCAAATCTCAACGCATTCCCTGTGGGAAACTGCACAGAGTAGAAATATGTGTACAAGAATGGGCCCCTACAAATATATTGACCTACCACTGATACTCTTCTGCTGCACTCTGTTGTATCCAACGGAGCACTTAAGCATACACATGCTTTTTCCCCTTTATTTCTACTAGATCTAAATGCATAGTTAAGTCTTCCAAGTTTGTAGATCAGCATTGCATTTGAAATTGGTTGCCTTCTTTATAGGAAAGGATGAAGCAACTTTTTCACTCTTTCATATTAACCAGTCTTGGTAGCAACTCCAGCACAACCTGAACGCATTTCTAAACACTTAAATAGTTTTCATTAAATGCCAGGGCACATCTGCACTTACTGCTTTCTAGTCAGTTGAATGCTTATCTGTACAAAACCTTCTAAGTTATGTTCATCATTACTTTCAGGTTCACAGTTGCTCTAGCTTCCCTAACAGCATCAGAACGACCTCATTCGTCACATTCACTTGTTCTTTCTATAAATAAATTCTCACATAAGTTTATTGCAAAGAGGTGTCTTCCTTTGGTAAGTGTCGTAACATGTCAGTCACTCAAACCTGTGATGGTCTTCAGCTACCTAATTCTTCTTGGGCTGTCTCAGCACACACCTTCCCTTTGCACTTACCCACAAGCTCAATCTAAAGGTTACTGAAGCAAAAAGGGCTTAAGGGAGCCTTTTTCCTTTTCAGCATCCTTTAGGATGAGCTATACTTTCTAAGTTTGTGATACAAAAAATTACATTCAACTAAACATGTTTCTGTCTACTCTGCTGACCAGTCATTAACAAAGGCAAACTAATTCTTCCTTTTTGAAAATGTAGATGCTAGCTGGAGTGAGCATAAAAATAATTCTAATAATTATTTTACAATATTTTTGCTATTTTCTTTTGTTTAATAAACCTCAGCACCAGAACAGGACTTATTTTAAGAAGAAGGGCTACAAAATCTGCCCACCCAAAATTTACCACAGGCATGTGCACTGAAAAGACACCATAAGTTTGGGATTCAATTCTTACTCAGTTCTACATTTTATTGAATCACTGTGATAACCCAGACTTAGGGAACAAAATACCAAACTTCAATTTATTTTTTTTTTATAAAATCATTTCCCTTTATAGTGATTAAATTTCTCTATCAAGAGCTAATGATTATATTACAAAATTTCACAACTGAACCTACTTTTTTTCCCCTCGAAATCCATGTTTATTGTGTGCTAACCTACATCTGAGCTATGTAAGTATATTTGGTCATACGATTTTGAGAATTTCTCAAAAACATCACAAAAATACCTATATTCTCACAGCAGGTTTTATTGTAGAAATCTTATCACCATTTTATAAGATGGTGAAAAGAGCCAAAACTGAGGTTAACTAAGAGGGCATCCACTGGGGGAATATTGTTGCCATTGTAACTGCACAGCCATTCTTTTTTCCTCCTGTTATTTAAAAGTCAAATAAACTTTTAAACAGCAAAAAATTCTGGGCATAGAGCATTGCAAGTCTGCAAACTATTAGATTACTGCATCCTTGTGCTTTCTGCCCTGTGATGGATTTAGGGAGATGCCACTCAGTTATAAACAATCATACCAGTTCATTGGATGCTAAAACAGAGTGTATATTTGTTCTTATTTAGCCAAGAAACCTGTTGCTCCTTTTAATTTTATTGTTTTCTCTAATACTATTCTGCTGCATTGCAATTAAATTAAAAGGCCCAACTGGCAGACAAAACACAAGAAGTTATTGCACTGATATAACCTATTCTGGGAATTTAAAAGACCAAGACTTTCTCAGCATGCTGTGAGCTTCCACAAGGAAATCATCTACAGTTCCTTCTGTAATGAAAATTTGCATAGCAAATACTCATTAACAGTGGAAGTGGAGTCAAATGTCAGATAGGATATGAAGAATCCTAACTTTTAGAAATGTAATAAATTAAGATTTCTCAAAGAGAATATAACAGAAAACAAATACAATTTTCTAACATGCATGAAATATCTTAGAGAATCAACTATCCCCTCTTCTCTTTCTCATTTCAACATGCTCTTCCCTAATGTATCCAAACTGCACAAAATCTAACCTACATCATTTTAACTATCTTATTCTGTTGATTAAGTCTGCATGCACATTCTTTTATTATGATATTGCAAAAGTTCCGATGCTGTCAGCCATTTACCTAAGCTAAATTAAAGTATATGGAAAAAAATAAATCTTAGCCTGCCTCCATTAATGTTTTTTAATGATACTCCAGTTATCAACAAATTTGTAGACATATTAAACTAACAAAGTCACAGGCTTGTATTATATCGTTAATAGAATCATCGTCCTTTTCTTGCATTAACATTGAAACCATTAGACACCTAATTGTCACATTGAATTCCCTTCTGTTCTTCAGCTGACTTAAACTGACTCTTTCTAGTTGTTACTGCTGAAACACTCCACATACAATCTGTAATACTGCCAGCCTTGAGATTTTATAATGGAAAGTTCTAATTTTCAGATTCTGAAATGTACAGATGCATCAATATAAGATCTTCTTTACATGCAGGTTCAAAATACAATTTACTAACAGCCACTTAAGAAGGTTGTGTATGTGGACAACTATAAATAAAAATTTTATATTTATATATATTTTACATGTATCTAGTCTTCATTTGGCAACTGGTGTACTAAGAAATATGTGCTTAATATTTTAGCTCTATAACATCCAATTTACTGCCACTGAACCATGTGTACTAGCTAAATGCAAGTTAACTTTCTCTAGATCAAGAACTGGCCATAACTGCAAATAGTCAACTAACTATAATTAGCATGAGTTCTTGTCACTATAACTACTATAAATTCTCTGTTTATCTTTTACCTGAAGTACCGAACAGATTACAGAAAGCACAATAAGGAATTTCTGAAGGCAGCCAACAGCCAGCACAGCATGTCACCCACAGCAGTAAATCATTATTCCTTATCACACTTATATATCCAACCACACTTCCATCTCTAAAGTACAGCTGAGACCTTTGAAAAGTTCCATGTTAACTGTGTAATGGATTCTGAAGGGACCATTTGAGACAATCTGGGCTAGATTTGTCAGAGTAATGTCAGGGAATCTAAACACACCAGACCCTAACTTAGCACCCCTCATTCCTCCTGGCAGTGGATTCTGCAGAGCTACACGGGTACCTTTTATTCACGCCTTTGCAAACCCCATGCTGTAGAAATGTCTATGTGTGAAAACCATCTGCTCCTCACTTTTATTCTTCATGATTCACAAGAATTTAAAGATCCCCTATGCTCCTCACAATCCCCTACTTTTTCCAATAAATAGAGAAACATGCATTTTTCACCTAGTGACGAATTCCCTGCTAAAGCAATGGGATTAAAAAAAGGGGGATTAAAGAAAGGCACATCATTTCTAAATTACATCATTAGTGTACAAAGAATGACTCAGAATATTCTCTGCTTCTGAGACAACACATACAACAATACACCTACTGGAATGGTTTCAAAACCTTTCAAAGCCTCTTTGCTTTAGTCTTATTTTCTCACAGATAGCACAGGCATGTCAGCTGTTTTGAAGCCTAGGATAAGTACAGTTTACTTCAATGACCATCTACCAGTACCATTATACAGGCTAATTGCTGCGACAGACCGGAGCTTTTGACAACAGAAACTAGAACTTTTAACAAGAATTTTCTAGTAAAATAACCTCATTTTACAACTGTCATGGTTTAACCCCATCCAGCAGCCAAGCCCCGTACAACCACTTATTCACTCCTCCACCGGCAGGATCAGGGAAAGAATCAGAACGGTAAAAGCTGGAAAACTCACAGTTTGAGATAAAGACAGTTTAATAGGGAAATCAAAAGCTGTACATTCAAGCAAAGCAAAACCAAGAATTCATTCACTGCTTCCCATGGGCAGGCAGATGTTCAGCCACCTCCAGGAGAGCAGGGCCCCAACACATGCAATGGTGACTTGGGAAGACAAATGCCATCACTCCAAGCCTCTCCCCCGTCCCCATTTTTCTTTCCCCCATTTCTATATACTGAGCATGTTGCCATATGGTCTGGAATATCCCTCTGGTCAGTTGGGGTCACTTGTCCCTGCCTGTGTCTCCTCCCAACCTCCCAAGCACCCCCAACTCCCTTGCCAGTGTAGCAGTACAACAAGCAGAAAAGGCCTTGGCTCTGTGTAAGCCCTGCTCAGCAATAACAAAAACATTTCTATCATTGTGTTCAGCACAATTCCAAAACACAGCCCCGTACCAGCTACTGTGAAGAAAATTAACTCTACCCCAGCCAAAACCAGTGCAACAACAGAGTGTGAAGTTCTCAAATGCCCATGAACTCATAATTATTTTATTCAATAATATACCAACCATTTTGTAGGTCTATATATTGTCCTTCACACGTAACAACCTTTTGAATCAGTATGCTATTAGAGTGTCAAAAATAGTTTAAGGATCAATGAGCTATAACTCTCACATTGCTGTAAAATCTTTATTTTTTCAGTCAACTGTAAACTGACTATTTGCTTTACTTGTTTTATTTCTTTTCCTTGTAGCCTAGACCTTCCTCTGATATGACACTCACTCATGGTCCAAAACAGACAGGAACGTCTATGTCAGCTATAACAGATGAACTGTATAGTCATTTACTCTTTGCTATGTGCCAGTTATTTACAATCTCATCCTAATTCTTCCCCCAGCTTTTATAAAAATGCCATTAGCTAACATTTGAAAAGTCACCTTGCTTCCAAGCTCAGGCCTTCATCAACAGCCCACGCCTCAAAAAGGGAAAAAAGGTCTTTGATATCAAGTGCTTCTGTTATTACAGAAGTTATTAACAGGGCTGACAAGGCTACCTGTTCATTGCCACAGGCGCTGCCTTTCTGAGGAATGCTGTGCACTGCTGCAAGATACGAATAAGAAGTGTGGAGGAGCATATTGCCATGGAAATACTTACAAATGCCTTCATTTCTGAGTCACACTACCACAGGGAGTTTCCAGCTTGCTCGGAATGACTCAAGTGTTTACTGCCCAATTGCAAATTATATCCCAATTATGTCTGGATTCTGAAAGTATGCCCTTTTCTCATAAGTTTCTCTCAAGTTGAGCTCCACAGCTCCTCCTCATGAAACTATTGTCTTTATTGGTTTTGCTTTTCTGTTCTTTTCTCTAAAGAGATCTGATGGAAGTCAACTTCAAATACAGATTGTTAGAGTAAAACCAACCCTTTTCCCCAGGTACCTTTTGATGCTAACAAAGATCAAAATTTTTCAGAAGTGTTCCCTGCTCTTCAGTTTCTACATCGACATTTACAATCAGACCATCGTGAGAAACTATCATTCCCTTTCAACACATACATTAACTGTAGGGCAATGGTGTGAAGCTCCATTTAGTTCCTTCATCCCTTCAATGCAAATTTATCCTTTTATTGGGACATAAATTACCAGGTGGCATTTGAGAGTTATTTGTGTTTCTGTGCAGTAAATTTTGCAAAACTAATGCACACTTGATGCATTTTCTCATCTAATATGCTGTCAGTTTCCTGGTTTTTCTGAATGATCCAGGCTCAGTAGGCACTAAGTATTACATTTTAGACTTATATGGATCTGCCCAATAGAATCCTCCTTTGTTTTCAAGTCTATGGAAGTTAAGTCTTAGCCTTTACAAATATTTTGTCTTTATCAGCATAATTTCATTATTTCTTTTAAGTAAGGTGTAGATTCTCCTCACTTGGTAAGAGCAAACTGGCAAATTATCTTTAATATAATGAAGCAAGAATGACAACATAAAGGCTAATTCTTTGCAGAGAGTAATAATTTGTAGGACAAACTTCCAATTTAACTGTGGCTGTCAAGAGATAATCAAGACTACATTATGAGTTGCTAAACAGAGCCTTCTCAGTCTGTCCTTTGGACAAGCTGTAATAAGTTACATAACTTATGAATAAGTTCTTTAAACAACAAAAAAATGACGATTCAAAGAACAATGTTCTGTCACCTTTACAAGATTATTCACACTTCACCTCAACTTAGAGTCCCGGGATGCTATCAAAGCAATTATAATTGGAACACAATAGCTGTCATTAGGAAAGGCAGAACTGCATGTTATTGATCCACCCATGCCTTTGTCCTATCCCTTCACTGCCAACCTGTCCCCTTCTCTTAAGAGTGTTGTTGGTGATAAAATACTTGTTCACTTAATTACTTGCACTAATGATAAATCTCAAGCTTCAAAAAATGCAACACAGACAAGAGACTAATTAGGTATTGAGTTGTCTTTATCAGATTATGTTCAGTTAATCCACGACTGTTCCCATTTAATTATTTCATCTTTTCTTCTTCAATGGAGTTACCATCCAAATAAAAAAGTAATCTTTTAGCCCCAGTATAGTCAGCCATTTTATGATGTTATCTTTGGGAGATTTTGGGAGATGTGTAGAAGGTATAAAGCTGACATGTTTTCAAGCCAAATTAGAGGGGCAACAAGATTATGGTGTTCTCAAGAAACTTGAATCTCCCCCTGATCAAAGGGGAAAAGCACAGGTATAAGGAAAAAAATTATTTCTTTTAAAATTTTGTAATGCATTATCTGTCTTATAAAATTATTAGAACTTATTGATATATTTTCAGATCTCTATAGAACCACACCAAAGCTTAAGTCTTAACTATACTGCAAAACTGTGAAAAAATGATGTGAAGACTTCACTGCTGTGACACTGGCATCTCCATTCTCTTCTTGTTCAGTGTTGCAAAGTTATCTGTAACACATCTCATCCTTATGACATTTTTAATACAACCAAAATGCTGAGACTTTCAGAAGCAAAGATATTCAGATTCCTGCAAAATCGTTTATTCCAAATGAATGCATAGCCTTGTAACAATGGGCAAAACTCCTTCCACGAGAAGTAACGAGATTCTCACTTAGTCACAAACCTCAGATTTCCTCTAATACTTGCCTGCTCACAGAATTCCCACTACTTCACAGAGAATGTTTTTTCTTGAAAGACAATCTACTGCAGAATGGCTTCCAGCCAAAAGCATGGGCCACACCAGTCCAGCTTATCCATTTTTCAAACCTATACTGTCCTCCAGATTCATCCTTTAAGCATTGCACTGTTTACATAACCCTGTGTCCTGAGGCTTAAAATGCATACTCTTAATTTCAGGTGACAAAAGCAGCACACTGGCAGGCCTACAACCCTGCCATTTTAAACATTTGGAATGTAAATAATTAAATTTAAATAAAATAGTAACGATAATGAAGCCAGAAGTACCATATAGTACCCACTAGTCAACTAGATTGAGGGCTTTAGATGAATCCAAGGGAACTGGATTTAAGCATCGTGTGGAAGAGAGCTTCCTGTACCATCAGGCTGGGACATCATTCCTTGAGGGAGTACCATTTGTCAGTCAAGATGGAGGTTTGATCATGCATCTGCTTGATGCTGTCTTTCACTTGAGGTTTTTTGCCTACCAGTAGCAGGGGAATTGTGCTCTGACTACGAAGAAATAAGGGTTTTATAAGAATTAATAAGAATTATTGGTTCTACACCATACACAGATTTAGGAATTAGCTGCAAGTCTGTCACCTGCTGAAAACACCTATTAAAATAAAACGAAAAAATTATGAACTAAAAGAGAAAAAATGGAAAGAGTAACAAGGGAAGAACAAAAAACAAAGAGGGCTGGATCTGCTGTATGTTCATGTGCCATTGTTTCCCATCAAATACATATCAGCCCTATTTACAGCACCAGCTTTCTAAGAGTCCACATGATGTGATATCCTGTGTTTATTCATACTGACATGGAAACAAATATTATTATTTTTTCTGTCACTTTAGAGGAGTAGTTCACAGTATTGTGTTAATAATATCTTAAATGGAAAAAATATAATCCCCCTTTAAAACAAATAGATCTTTCTCATATAATAGTCTCTGCAAGACTAGGAAGTAAGAAGTCACTTCATATAAGAATAGAGACTTAAATTACAATGGAAATAGATTATATGAAAAAAACCCAAACTGTCATGTGTGACTACAAAAACATTTTCACAGTTAAAGAAGAAAACACAAGAAAGGTATCAATGAGGAAGGCTCTAAAGCACTTGGAACTATATGAGTATTCAAAAAACACCATTATCTTTCTTCTCTGGAAAAACAGCAGCCCAAATAACTGAGAGCTCTGTTAATAAGCTACCCCAAGAGATCATGCATACACCTGTGAACAGCAATGGTCTGTGTGAGTGCTCTTTGCTCAAGTAAAGCCAACCACATGAAATTAACCATCAGTAAAATAAAGTTAGTTCAACTCAAATTCCTTCCTTTTCCTTGGATTAAGAACACATACACGACCAGCTATCAGGCATCAACTCACTTCCATCTTTATTTGCATGTCTGCACGTTATGTCACCGAATTAGATAGATGGAAAAACTCCTAATTAATAAAATGTGATAGGAGCAAAAAGGACCTTGAAAGAAAAAAAGGTTAATGAGTTGAAAATGGAGCATGGCTCCTACCTTAGACTTCTTTAAATGTGGTTTGTGCAGTGCAATGAAATCGGGCAGATGGAACTTCAATTCCTTACACTGTATTTTCTTTCTGATTAAATGTTTTAACTGTCTCTATGACAGAAATAGCTCTTTTCAGGAGCTGTCCTACTTCAGGCATAATATGCATATGTGGCTCTCTAGAAAACCAACACCACTTCCTTTACCTAAATTTGTTGCTGTAAACCAACACATCAAACACTGGCTGAAATTTTTTCTGAGTTAGAATCTTTTGGGGGTTTGCACAATATCCTTTCACCTATCCTGTTTTATAGTCATACTAGCATAATTAATACACTTTTTTGGCCTGACAACAATAGGGATTCCTTAGAGTTCATAAAATACAGCAAAAAATCACCTCTCATCAGCAAACATTTTAGAAACCTTAATGGATATTTCTGTGGAAACAAAATATAAGGTTTGACAGTAACTAACAGACATGTTAGAGGGTATGCCTTAAAAAGACTGCCTACAACAATTTGAGTAAAACTCAGGAGAGTTAAAAAAAGAAACAAAATCAATCCCATACCAAAACACCCCCCCCTTTAAGAATTTGGTTATAATAAATTTAGGCAACAAACCAAAAACTGCAAAAAAAGGATTCAGATTAATTTTGTGTCTCACGACCAAAGCTGTAGGGAACAGTTTACCAGAAATTCAAAGTCTGGTTGAATAAGCCCCTAAAGGCTCACTTGGAAAAGCTTGAAAACCGACTGGCATTTTCCCATCAGGCACGGGATGAAAAGCAAACCTGAGAGCTGCCAATATTTACCTCTTTGCTTTTGGAAACTGTGTTTTTTATCTGTGGAGGAAACCAGTTGGGGAGGGGAGAGGCAGAAAGGCTTTATGAAACCAGAACAAACACTTTACATTTCCATTTTTTTCCTCACAAAGATCTCCCTGCTGACAGTAATTAAAATTTTTTTAAGGTTATGCACTTGGAGAGTTTGGGTTTTTTTTTGCTTTCTTAAATAGCTTATTCACCATGTGACAGACATTCTGTTCTGGTCAGTGCATTAAATACAGCAGGATAGAGAGAAAAAGCTTACAGGAAGGTGCTTTTTCTGGGGGTCCAAGCATAAGGGTAGGAGCATAACTTGAAAGTCAGAAATATTTGAAAATATTCAAATACGCAGTCATGACATGGCTCAAAAACACTGCACAGCCTGATAGTCCTTGCTTAACTCCTCATAGTTCATGGAGGACACCTGAAGAGACTATACAGCATACCCAGAAACCAGCTCCATCAACTCCAGCGCATGCTTCCACAATGGAAAGGCTCTAACACACAAGCTGTAGCACATGCTACTAGAACAGATTAAAACACTACTACCCAGATGTCCTTCCTGTTTCTCTGCCCTCTCACACAGTAGCTTTACAAGAATGGTACTTGCATAAATAGCGAAACATCCCTCATTTATACCAAATCAGATCCTCTTAACAGATTGATCCTGCAGGCTGTTCTACACAAGCCACTCCCCACTGACCTACCCACTCCCACGTAACTGGTAGCAGTATCAAGGCATTCTACTCTAGATTTCGTGCACAAAATATTTCTGTTTATACAACAGGATGGATATTGACCAAAAAGAGGTGAACTCTCACCATGGCAAAGTTTACTATGTGTTTACTTAGGGGGATTTCTGATTAGAAAAACTAGATGACTGTGTGTGTGTGTGCTAACCACCAAGAATTTAAACAGATGACTGGAGTACCTTAAAAACACAATGAATAGAGGGATGTTTGGAGTAACTACTAAAAATTCTCCAACCAATAGTCTGATGTTTCTCCAAGTTTTCCAAGACTGCATAACTTGGCTGAAAAATCTTGTGAGGAAATGTTAGTATTGTCACTATACATATTTATTTTCATTTAGTAAAAAGAGATCCATGAAATCCCTGCTCTGCTGCAAAGCAGAATCAAACACAACTCGGTTAATGTGTCACCATACACATCATCACCACCACTGCACATACCACAAAAATTAAGGTTTCTCTCTAAAACATGCTTTGATCAAACCAACGCAGGTGACAGATGAATGTTACTCTGTCCTAATTTACAACACGTCAACTGGAAAGACAATTTTCTGCTTATTGTTGTGTGAATAGAGCTCACCAGAAACTATCTCAAGATACAGGCATCAATTGAAGGCAGAGTTTTTGATGGCTAAATAATTAAATATCGACACACACCTTGGAAGAGGTGCAATTGAACCCTCCATTAGATGGTTATGGAAAGGCATGATGAGGTTTTGACAGACTCAAATCATAATCCATTGTAGTTCACAGAGTTAAATCTGGATTTTTCTACAGATTTTGATAAGCAAAACTCCATTTTAATTCATGTTGAATGTTTTTAAAAACAATTCTTAGATGATTTCTCAAATAAAAGTTATGAGCGATACAATCTGTAATTTTAAATTTAATTTAATCTGCAACCTTTCAGGTACGCAAAAAGCATCACTGAAATACAGGAAAAATGCTTTGAAGTGAATTTACATTTTTTTCTCATCTATTGTATCAACAAATGGTGAATGCCTAACCATGTAATCAAACTAAGCTATCTTCCACACAGGTTTGCATTTCACCATCAGTATCACATATGTTGTAATGCCCAAGAACTGCTCAAACACTGGCACAGAATGTGCTTATCAGGCTCCTCTATGAAAACAGCTTTTCCTTGGTTGCCTTTTCTATAAAATTTTCCAATACCTTTTCTACACGTAAATTAGGCTGTGATTTACACGTGTAAAGTGTAAGTGGGGAAATAATCCCTATTAGAAATACTCACAAATATTCAATGGAATGAGTGCAAAATGAAGCAGAGGCTCTAAAGCCTCACTCATTGTTACAATTAAAACAGCAGCAAACACACTACTTATATTTCATATCATTCAGCAAATACTGATTTAACAGATCTTTTTTTCTGTTTGTCAGGTATCAATGACTTCTATTATAAGTTCTTGAGGAATTTCCAGGAAATTTAACTAGTTTTTTTAACTCTTGTTAATTTGTGAGAAGATGATAGGAGAGAGAAACAGAGTGGAAAGCTGCAAAAAACCATCATACCAAATCTTAACTGGTAGTACAGCCCTGAAATTTAATAGGAAGATTTTTAGACTGAAAAATGGATCAGAGGGAATTGGAGCTGAGAGAGGAGAAGGGCATGGAGGAAGAAAAAAAATTTGATTTCTAGTATTGTGTCAATTATCTGTGAATTAACTGCATAGATTTAGCTTTTCTTTTTTTTTCAATTTTAGCTGAAACAGTAAAAAAAAAAAAAAATAAAAACAAACCAAAATGAAAACAGATTGTTCCAAAATTAATTATGTTACAGTCTAAGTTGGAAAACATCTTACCCTAGAGAGATCTCTCTTGGGTTTGAAAAATGAGTTTCACCATGTACTTTTTTAAATGACTTCACCCTTCACAATCTAGTCACACTGACATGCCACAAAGTATTAAGGAATTCATCTTTGGGTATTAACCTCTTCAATGGGAGAGGGGGGGGGGGCGGAAGTCAAACAGATAAAGGGAAATTAATATCTTTTTTGTCAGCAGAATACAGAACTTATTACTTAAGTAATAAGCAAAAATCCAGCAAGCTTCTCATGAAGATGAGTTCACTATTATTACCATAACACAAATGGCATAAAAGCTGAAAATATCAGGAATATGACTATTTTCTGATATTGTGAAGATAATCTGAGAAAGTCACAATTTACTTGTTTTGGAGAAATTGCTTCAGCAGTTTGATGCAGAAGTCCATTCTAGAGAGAAGTCAGCTAGTGTACATTTATAAAAAAAAATGGAAAAGCAAATTAATTTAAAAAGGAACCAAAACCAAATTCTAATCTTCCAGTGTGTAGATATGAATACTGAGAAGATTAAATAAATATATATTAAAAAAAAAATAAAAAAAATCAGTGAAACATTTCAATAATGTTCCCAAATCATTTGTCTTTGACCAGCTGTTCTCTGTGTTTCACAATACAGTGGTTTATAATTCACGTTGAAAGTGCATTTAATTATGAGAAGTGATCTGGGGGTTTGCTACACAGTCATCAGTGAAAAGAGATGTTGAACAAATTAGGCAATCTCCTGGTTGTAATCAGTCATGAACATGGATTACACAAAACGTCAGTCACAGAAGGCAGTTATTGAGACCCCCCCCAAATGACTGAAGTTGATTAGACACAAATGTTTTCAGTGCATTCAATGAAAGTCTTGAACATTCAGCAACTCAAAGGGTCAAGCCTCAGCTTTATGTAGACCAGTTTTTCCATGTACATCACATCAACAGAAAAACTGCACTGCAATTAGTACAATCACTACAGACGAAAGGGAAAGGATATAACTAAGATTAATCAACGCGTTTTTGTGTAGCAATTTTTGTCAGTAATCTGCATCCATTTGTTGTATTTTTGTTTCTTAAGAACTGCTCTAAGTGAGAGCAGAGGAAAATATCTGTTTTGTGAAGGCCACAATCAAATCTGATTCCATGTGCAAGACCCTTAGATAAGCTTATCCTCAGTACAGTCTGCAGGAAGTGATAAGAAGGACCTTGCTCCTCTCTGTTCAGATTCCTAGTATATCACTACTTGCTTTGTGGAAATTAGCTCCTGATTAGATGGCTTGACAAACAATTTCTAGGTAATGTGACCACACTAGCTATCAGATGCTATTTGTGTTCACATTATCAGGAGTTAAGTTTTCCTCAAGGTCTTTATAGATAAAAAATCAGCAGTATGACAGTCTAATAAAATTCAACAAATCAACCCAATCAAATGTTTATAAACAGTGAGGTAACATTCCCTTTTTTTCTGCAAAGCCTTTTCCTATTCCTCCCTGCAGTGAGTAGAATTTAGATTGGAGCACAGATTATCCTGGCATTTCTGTCTTTTCTGTCTTATCTGGGGGGGGGGGGGGGGGGGGGGGGGGGGGGGGGGGGGGGGGGGGGGGGG
>JAWWEW010000166.1:10376952-10482647 GCA_035583185.1 Anabacerthia variegaticeps
CCCCCCCCCCCCCCCCCCCCCCCCCCAAACAAGATCATCAATCTTAGGACTTAGGTAGGCCTAGTTTTTTAAAATTTTAATTACAATGCAACACTCCACAGAACTGACCTGTAATGATAGCGATAGCAGCATGTTTTTGAAGCAAGAAATTATGTCTTCAGTCTCTAAAACATTTAGTACAGCACCATATGTTGCAACACTTCTCCCTCTAACCATGTAACCACAGGATTGGCTTCTCCAAGATAAATCTGGCCCTGTGTAAATTAAATTAAGAGGTGTGTAAATATTTCTTGTTTATGTATTGATTTCATCAACAGGCTTTTTATTTATCCTTATTTTTTAAACAACTGCTACCAGTGGCAAGAGAGGAAAATCTCAGCATAATTGGTTCAAGGAATAGAGTTTTCAAACCTGCTGGTTTCTTAAAATGTAAAAGCTTGTTGGAAGAGAAAGAACATTCTGACATCAGTAAAACAGAAAACAGCAATCCAGTAATTCCCTGATTTGAAATACTGACTCAGAAAAAATGTTCCTCTCCATTAGTAAAAAGCTAAATCTTCCTAATGCAGAGAAATTAAGTCTATAATTGATCAAACTGACATCTGTTTCCTTCTGATCTATGAGACTGATACTCTCACTACTTATATTTCTAGTCTTAACCCCACACTTGCTTGAACCTTGTTAAAATAGCTGCCAAGTTTTGTATGCCAAATTTGTGGGGGATCATTTTTTCCTTTTAGAGGAATCATCCTAAGTCAGAAATACTTTTATTATTATTGAAGTCCTTCCTAAGGTTTAGAGTAGGGGTTTTTTTGTCTTGTTGATAGAGCCATGATTTCTTTCCAGAACTCAGGTCATGCTACCTTGTGGGTTTCATTGTTTGGTTGGTTTGGTTTTTGTTTTTTTTGGGGTTGGGTTTGTTTTGGTTTTTTTTTTTAAGGCAAGGCTTGTCCTTGCATGATTTCTCTTCTGCTTTTCTCCAAAAACCACTTTAAAAGGCTCATAGTTCTAGAAAGTAAAGTGATAAACATTTAAGTGATAAAATCCTTTCAAATTTCCTTTTGAGATAAATTTCTGCTATCCAAATCACAAATGTCCCAACACACTGGCTCTTCAAAGCATAGGGCTCAATGCTTAGTTCTCCCACTGCATTGATGTGTCACCAAGAACCAGCCATTCCTCTTTATGCTGCATATAGCTGAGATTTAATATATAGAGGAAAATGTGTAACTACAAAGATTTCAAGAGCTCTACACTTAAGTTAAATACTATTTTTCAGTTATCAAAATTATGAGAATCTCCTGTATTTGTATGGTCAACATTTATGCATAAAAAATGATGGTGTGTTGCAAAATGTATGGTTTTGATTTCAAGTACATAAGATACATCATCAGGAGCATATGTAATCAGAAACTGATAAATCAGAAAATAAAAGAAAATAGTTAAAAAAGATTAGAAAGTGAACTCTTCCAGTAAACCTGCATAGCTATTCTGTTCCCTTCTCTTGCCTTTATCCTAGACACTTTTGTGCACAGTATATACGAAAAAGATTAAGTGAGGTAGTGTTAGTTATTCATCAATATTTCATGTCCACAGGTAATTAATTTCATGACTCTCACTAGTGGTAGCAAATTGCACTACTGCTCTCTATTAACTGTCAGTTTTGCTTTGGAAATGGTTTTATTTACAGGTTACTGTAAAATGAGTTTGTTTGCTACTTGTATTCCTACAGCACATTTGAAAGTTAATTACAAGAAGGAACTAAAGCTAGTGAAACAATAATTCAGTGCTGTTGAACAAGGACAGGCCATTTGAGAAAAGGCGTTTTCCAGCAAACTATGATCCATTAACATAATAGGAACCACAAAGCTAAGGCAGCATTTGTCACCACTGATAAATCATATATTTATATTGAGAGATAATTCAAGAATGATGAGGACAAACCACAGTTAATGGTTTCTCAATGATTTCTCAAAAGTTTCTCAATTAGGTTTAGAAAAGGTGTGAAAGTCATGAAATAATACACATTCACCTAATATTAGCTTTCCACATAAATCAAACAAACACCAGACAGCCATTTCCTCCAATACCTCACCCACAAAACTAATTTCTTATGTTCAGATTGTAATGATGCAAAATAGGCTGCTTCAGGATGAAAGTATAGAATATGAATGTACTAACTGAAAGATTCTACAGACTTGAGATCATAAGGATTTATTTGGAATTCAAAAGACACGGACTAAATTCTAGGCTTTTCTCTGTCTCTTTTCCAGTGCTACCTTTAGAAAGAATATGAAGCCACTGTCTGCTTAGATTATTGAACTTTTCTGATGAGGGATTGTCTCCCTACTGTATTAAGTCCCCCAAGTAGAGAAGATAAATACTGAAATCAAGATAACTCCAGATAGCAATATAATACATGTGATCAAGGTCTACCAGTCTTCACGTACTTGCAGACTATCTCACTACTCAGACCAAAGCTGGAAAAAAACTCTTCTAGTCAAGAGAGGAGAACAATACACCTATAGTTGTTTAAATGGCCTGCACCAGGAGGGGGTTTTGAGTTCTTTTTGCTTCTGCTTTACCAGATAACAATATGCTGATAGGATTATAATTCAAATGTTTTCCTACTAGGAACACACGTTGCCATGTGAAGACAGCAATAAGGTATCTGGTTGTGGCAGCAGCACAAAGATTCCCCACAAGTCTTTGCAGACCCTGAACTGGACACAGCATGTCAAGGACTGAGCAGAAAATTCAGTCTCATTTCCTGTTTACTTAATGAAAATTTAAAAAAGCATTTGCACACATAAATATGCTTGCATGAATCTGTACTTATAAGGAAATAGTTTAGAAGTTTGCTCACCAAAATGAGATTAACGTAGGAGACTGTTTATTATACCAGATATGCAGACAGAAAAAAATTCATCCACATCACACTGTATTCAGAAAATACATTTAGCATTATTTCTGAAACAAAAATCAGGCACAAGGAGCAATTTGATACCTGGTGTGTTTTGAGAGATGAAACTTTCAAAGGAAACTTATTGGCCTACTGCAAAACTATTATCCTGATTCAGGCTTCAAAACTAGAAAAAGCGTGGAGTGCAGTTCCTTTTTGGGTGTCTCCTACCTCAAGTCTGATGACAAGAAGTAGGCCCAAAAAAGCTACTGCCAGCACTTCTTTGGCATGACATTCACATAAAACATTCACAGGGTCTTCTTTGCAAGATTAATGTGTCAGGAAAGGGCAAAGGCACTTAATTTGCTAACCTCTTCATGACTACAGTTCAAGAGACTCAGCAATCCAGGCCAATCACCATATATATAACTTGGCTTTCAACAAATGCGTGCTGGTTTTACATTGTTAAGGGATTAATATACGATAACTGTGATAATGACATGACATGAGCCACTTAGCTTTATCCTTATCAGCTGCATACAATGGTATATTCTTCACAGCCAGAGGATTTCTCCCTTCTGACACTATATAGGGATTTATTTCATATGGTATCATTTGTTGTTTTGCATCTATCATGGGAAATGAGGTTTATTAAAAATAAATAATTTCAATAATTTCCTTTTTGGTACTGCTGGAGAAGAAAAGAAAGGGAAAACAAACTCCAACAACTGATGGGTCAGAACTATTAGCAAAATTAATTTATGGTAAGAAGTTATGTCTAGCCCAAAAACCTACCTTTAAATCAGTGTATATTACAATGGTGCACATTGATTATCTGTTTTGAAAGAGCAAACATCTCAAACATCTTCTAGCCTTTATTCACTGCTCATTCTGACATGCAAGCACATGGTTTAGTAATAGGATTATATTTATATCAATCCGATTACATGATCGGATTACAGTTCCTGATCCCAGGGATGCTTTTCAGCTCTAACAGGAATTTTACATCATGAAGTTTAAGGACCAGCAGTTTCTGTTGGTGAGCATCTTACCTTTGAAATATTTGCAGATACTAGTAGATACCGAATAAGGTAGCAAAGATGTATATAGCTTGCACATAGATGTTTATTGTACTAATTTCATGAGTTCTCCTAATATAATTTACTTCTTTTATATTGTTGCTGTGTTTTTATTAGTCAAATCAGGAAATTAAAACTGACCTTTGGTTGGCTATGTTTCAAGAACACACAAGGCACTCCAGAGACAAAGCCTACAGTGTCTTTTCAAAGACTCTTCTGTTGTGATAAAGGAATATTGACCCCTTCTCCATTTCAGTACCCATCTTGCATATTTAGAGTTTGTATTGTCTCCACCTTAGAGAGTTATCTTTAATCATGTCAGAATATGGTCCGAGTCCTTTTATGTCATTTGAAAGGACCTATTTATCAGGGTCATAAAAATGTTAGTTCATGGAGTGTGGAGTGGTAAGACAGGCCTTCACTGTTGAAGACTGTATACTTGCACAGATAGTAACATTCATGTTCACTGAATTTTAAAGCCTCAGTGCTATCAGAATTGTGTTGTCAAAACAGAACAAGTATAAAATGTCTTACTGCTGTTTGGTCTGGCTCTTCCGGAAAGCACCACGTTGCTACAAGCATCCTATTAATCTTGCTAGAGGATTAATTTTTACAATGCTGCAGTAGTCTACAATCAAGTCTTTACCTTCATTGACAAGAGTAAAGGACAAAATGCAGCATGATTACCAGGAGAGCTTTGCTTTTACAAACTAGTGTTTTATTGCATCTATGGTTAAGAGAATATACCCTGATGGTAACAACAGGAAAGCTGATGATAAATCTTCGTGTTAGTCCATTCTGAGTCAGTATAAAATATAGTGCCAAACTGAGGACAAGGAAAACTCTCATTATGCATCATGAAAACACTTACAATTAATTACTACCTCTCATATTGACATCAAGCCAATCCTTTCCTCCATGGCTCAGAGAGAAAGGTGGTACAAATGCTTTTCTCTTTAACTCCAAGTTTTCCTTATTGCAGTGATATTTGGAGAAAAGAGAAGAAAACATAGGAATCAGAAGCACAAAAGGTACAACCTGTGACAACTTTAGTATCATGAATGTCGATACAGTTGACAATTAATATGTACTACATAAATAGTGATAGATTTCAAAACTTACCACAGCACATTATGCAAACACATATTCTGCTATTGTGGTACCCAAGACCCCTTGGTTCTAGTTTTCATTAGTCTAAAACTTAGCTACTGAAAATGACCTAACATAGTTTAATAGGCTCTCAGTCCTAGCAGAGAGAAGGATTAAGTACAATCTTTTCCTATCTCAAAACAACAAAACTCCCTTAGTAATCTGTAACATACTCAATTGCACTTTGCAAGCCTTTCAATCTAGAGCAAGGAATAAACCCTCAGTGTTTCAAAGGTACATCCATTAGAAGACCTCCGGTCAAGATTCTGTCTTTAAACATGACACATAGAGTCTTATGGAGCTTATGCTTCAAATTTTGATGCATTTATTCTTTGCTTTGGAGTTTCATGAGAGTTCTCTACTGAGTTACATCAAAGAAAATTATAATACAAAGTGTTACACAACTGCTTTTCAGGTATGTATTTAAAAATTTCTCTTTAATGCTAGTGACTTGACATTTCTAGTTTTGCCTTAGTGTAGTTGTGTAAAGGACTCAAAAAGAAATTTAAAAAACCCAAACAGTTGATATTTTTCTTCATTTAGGTGGAGGTTTGGGAGGGGTTGGTAGTTTGTTTTTTGGGGTTTTCTTCTTTTTTTTTTTTTTTTGTTTGTTTTTGTTTTCGTTTTTTGTTTGTTTTTTTAAGGAATGGACATGTTCCGCAAGACTTTGTTTGGTTATTTGATATACAGTGATAAATGGTTCACACATCCAAAGTGTGGGAAATCCACACAAAAAGAACTTGACTGAAAGTCTAGTGAAATAAAAAGAAGACAAATCCACAAAAGGATCATTTGCTTGTGAAAGTACCGAACACCTCCCAGCTAAGAAAAAAAATGGGACCACGCTTTCCCTGAGAGCAGTGTTCTGGCACTCCAGTTCATTGAATTATTTTAGCTCAAATTTTTCCTTAAATATTTAATCACATAAAATTCAGAATCCAGACTCTTCTTTTGAATTCAGCAGCATTTGTTTAAAAATTATCACACTGCTGATTAGATGTGGACAAAATTTGCAGTCACTGACAAATTTGCATATCTGATACTTACAATATGTTGCCTTAAAAAAAAAAAAGATTGGTGAGCTGAGAGATCTAATTGTCTGCACAGCAGTCTCAGCTTATGTCTGCATCCCAGAGTCTCAAACTGAGTTGGATGTATGATGTGCACTGCAAGACAGTAACTGTAACTTGAGAATTTAAAAGCATAGAATTGGGTCAACACATTTTGGGGGTAAAAACTGCTTATAGTGCAGAGCAGTGAGTAGCCATGATGACTTGCCAGATGTGATCCAGCTCACTGTAACACATTCCCCATATCAGCACTTAGTATTAATCAAATGCTATAAGAAGCTGCCTGCAACAGCATTCTGCAACAGTGATTAATTAACCAGCAGGTTTTAAAGAGAAACAAGTCACTTTTTCAGAGCCTAGAGTCTCTAGATTAAAAACTTGTAAATACAAATGTAGGACTGCAGCATGTCACCTGCTCAGCTGATTGTGTCCATCGTGAATGCCAGAGGTGCCTGTCAGGCAAATTAAATGTTCTTTCACTTCAAATCAAGAAGTACAGCAGAGCAGCAGCACTACATGGTGGTGAATACTCTCTGAAGAGTCAAACAATGATAATGCTTGGTTTTCTGTAAAGCACGGGCTCTCCAGTGAGAGGAGAGAACAAAAACTTGGTAACTAGTAGCTAATGTCTTTAATTTAGACCAAGCTTTTAGCTAAATTGCTTATCAGAAAAAAAATAAATAAATCTTTGACATAAATGACAATTCTCTCTCACTGAAGTCTGCACAAAAACTGAACAAGTATTTGACCTTAACATGTTGCTGAACAGCCATATTCTACTGAAAACAAATTCTTAACAGAGCTATATCCTTTATAATTTAAGCAACAGACATACATATTCTAAAAGCACTTCGTATTGATGAAGGAAAAAAAGTCACGCTACATCCTGTTGACAATGAACCATGCTAGTTCCACAAGTTAATCACGTGTCTGGCTTCACAAGAAATAATAGTATTGCTACAAAATGGTTTTTTTCTGTGAAATTATATCATTCACTGTTATACATGTTTATCATAGCAAACATTAGCTGCTTACTAAAATACCCAGGAATGGTCAAATTTTTATTAAATGAATAAATTAGAATTTGGAATGAAATTTAGTTAAAATAATTATTGCAGTTCAAGTTCGAAAATATTACCTAACTAATCAGAAAGGGGAAAATATAGGAACTATATTACCAATCATAGGTATCAAACAAGCCATCAAAACAGGCAAAGACATAGAAAGCTGAAATAAATGAGAAGTGCAGACAAGGAAACAAAGTGAAAAGAGGAAGGGATTCTAAGAGAAAAAGGAAAGAGAAAAGAGCTTGGAGTAGGATAGAAGTGTTCTCTTAGGAGACTGATCTCCAGATTGGCAGTTATCACCAATGCAGGAAGAAACACAACTCCTGGAGCTGCTTCATTCGGGTTCAGAGTGGGAAAATTAAGGGCATATGACTTGCTCCTAAAGCAGGATTACCTTTGGCAGCCATTGCCTAATCCCTGACATGGCATTATCACATGTCCTTATCTAGAATCTGACAAGCACAAGAGCCACACTCAAAATCATGGCTCACAAGCCCCAGGTCTTCCTCAAATTAGGGCATCAGACATATCCGGGTTTAGTTCACAATCTGTTATTATTACTATAGTTTACAGAACTGTGGGCACTTTTCAACCAGCCATGGAAGGAATGGAGTAGCATATACAAACGCAGCAGCCATAGGAACGAATTATCTTGTGAATGCTCACATTCCTTTAAGAAGTTCCGGAATGAAGGACACGGTCCTGATTGTTCCGAAGGCAAGCAATTAGGGGGTTTGAATACATTTTAAAAAAATGAGTAACTGAAGTTTGCTTTGCAGCAAAAGCATCAACCGATGTATGTTCAGTGCTGTCAGAGATAGATACCCAATAGGAAGCACCAATATCTGTGTGCACTGTTTAAACCACCAGTCATTGTGCTATAATCTTTGTACGATCTTGATGAGAGTTGTTTCCAAAATGTCAATTATGTCTCAAAGACATCAATTACAACTCACACTGATGTTACACAAAGTAATACACTTGCTATCAATGATTACAGAAACTTTATCTGTAAACACAGAGCATATGGTATAAAATTACTTTGTAAGACATGTACCAGCCTATATAGTTCCTATTTGCCAGAGTGGAAATAACCAACAGCAACCAGAAGAACAGAAACTGATTACAGACTATGCACTTATGTTTTCAAATTTAAAATTTTCACATATTACTAATATGTGAACATGGAAGAAAAAAATACATGCTCCAAATAAAAACAAAACAAACAAAACCCCAGAACACAAAAAAACAATCAAATCAAAAAAACCCAAGGAGGCAGGAGAGCTTTAAATGTAAGATATAGGTTAAATACATGTGAACCCACTGTCACAGAGTTCAGTGTCAGCATTTCTACAAACCCCTAAAACTAGAAACTCAAGTTGGCACATGACTGCTGTGGCACAGCTAGGCAAGTACTACTTGCAGAAGAGTTTGAGCAAAGCTGGTTCGCACACTGTGACCCCCCGTTCTCATATTCCCTTCTTCTACCAGTGGGAAACAATAAACCTGCCAGGGTTAGGGCTTTATTTGACAACACCAGTGAGCTTGGCATCGGCATCAATATGTTTGGCAGCAAAACTCTTGGTAGAATCTCTGCATGTCAGAGAAATGAGGTGTCAACATACAAGGGGCACTGTCCCACAATGAGTGACTCTGCTGCCAAGTGCTGGCTCTTGGTCGGGCAGAACATGCGCTGTCCCACCTGTCTGACAGTGCCAGTTGACACCCAATGTGGTAGGGCAGCACCCGCCAGATTAAAGGCCAGCAATATAAAGAATTGAACTTTGTCTCACAGATAGTAATCTAATCCTTGTATCTCTTTCAGTACTAGATCAGAGGACTCTTGAAGATCCATCTCTGTAAATATCACATTGAATCTAGGAGATAGTGAACTATTCTGACACATTGTGATGCATTTTCCTAAGTACTGCTTTGTACTCCTGGGTCTTTTACCAGCTATTGTCTTGTTTCTTATATTTACAGGGACATATTTTTATACTTCTCATAGTCCAAAAGTGTTTTCACAAATTAGAAGTGCACAAGAACCTTATGAGAGAGAAGAAAAAAGGCAAGAAAGATATCTTTGCCTGCATCTAACACCAGTGCATTTCTCCAGGGAAAAAAAGAAAAGTAAGAAAAACCAACAGAAAATCCTCTTAATAATCTCATTCAGATACCCATTTGTGCATGTAACAAAAAGATTCATTTTGAAAGCTGGCCTCTAGAACATGGAATCACACTCACAGTGCACAACTTGAATGTCAGCAGCCTATTTAACCCTGGGAAATACATAGCACCATAAGCAACCTCGCTGACCTTGGTGGCAGTGGGTGTCACACTACTTGCTCAAGGTATTTAAAAAAAATCAAACCAATTAAGATTTGGAGCCAATAAGAACTCAATTTTTTTTTAATGGAAATTATGACAATTCAGAACTACTTTTTAAGTTGCATGCAGCACATCAGGATTCTCAGACATCTTTCCCTATGACACAGTCAAAATCCATTTCCCTTTTGCTTGTTAAAAAAAATAATTTTCGAATGCTATGACATGGCAGCAAAGACATCAATTACCATGGTGTGCCACTGAATATATTCCATCCTTCTTTCATTTTCTAATAAAAATTAATGACATGACTATGTACAGATTATATTTTCATTATTCAAGTGCTTTATTTTGCACCTGAATGAAAGAATTTGATATTGAAAAACTAAAACCTATACTGACAAAAATATTGGTGCTGACTAACTCTTGAGTAGAAAGCTAGTGCTACTAATATTTCATTTTCACAGAGAGGAAAGAAACCAAAACTCCATCATAAGCAAAACACAGCATGTTGAAAGTTTTCCTTTTTGTCTGTTCATTTTCTATGGGTGTGGTATTTTTATACCCACTCCAAAGATCTCTCAGCTTCGGCTTATCACTAGTGTGTACTTAAGGGGCAAGACAGGAGTGTTTGGGGCAGGACAAAGCTGCAGTGGCAGAGTTCTTAGGGGATGGCTATCACAGAGACTGCTTAGCCTGGGCTCTACCAACTGTGCTTCATTTCTGTCCAAGCAGCCTAGGCAGATAAAACATAGCTTCTTATAAATAATAAAAATAGTGATGCAATGACACATGCAAACCAAATATTAATCAATCTGAACATAGTATCACCACAGTGATCACAGCATGCTGATCACTTATCACCATAGTATCCCTGCCTGAAAAAAAACCCCAAACAAATCCATATACTGAAGTCCCATTTTCCATTCCATATGCCCCCAGTTAGTTGCTAGGCAACAAAAAAAATATCATTGTGCATGTAAATTAGGCATGGGCAAAGAAAACACAAACACTCAAAAGAAGTGTTTTCAAATGCTGTAAAACTGACCTCTCCTGAATGGTTCCTAGGACTGACATGGCCAGAGCTAGGCTTGCTGCCAGGTGGTCCCAGGCAGGTGATGGTACTGGCATGCAGGAGCACGCAGGTGAGAGCTCTCACAAATCCTCCTGCAAACGCTTTAGAAGTAGCTCATTAAAAGACAACAAGGATCAGGCAACTCAGCTCAGTAAGGTGACCAAGCTGTTGAACATGATTAATGGGGTGTAGTGGTGTTTTCTGCAGGAAAACTGCAACCTCAGGAAGCCAAGTACAATTTGGTTTATTTCTCTCAGGCAATCAATACTTTCTTGCAACTTATCTGCTCTGGGGTGGGATAAAACTAGTCAAAATGAGTGCTGATGATCTTGGAACACTACACCAAGACCTGTATTATGCCCAGTACCTGATGTCACCTGGATGTTACACACACATCTCTCACATTTTTCCCAAAGGGAATACTCCACTGTGAAAAAACCTTCCTGTCAATTTATTAAGTGATGACTGTCCAGAAATGAATTTCAGGATGCAGTTGGAAAGGATACCACAATGGCAGCAAGCCACATTGGGGAGAAAGTGGTGCTGATAGCTGGATACCTGTTTTCTATCACTGTCATGATTAGTGGATGAGGGGGCAAACTTATTGTCTCTTCTGCAACAGGACAAGCCCTGCAGTGAAGTAAAGTTATTCCAAGATATCCATCATGTAAATGTTACATTTTGGAATAATAAGGTTTACCTCAGAGGAGTAAAAACATTAATTGGAAGAGACCACTGTGGTCATGAAATCTAATGTCCTGGTCACTGAGGGACTGCAGATCACACCAGCCCCAGCTCTGCCCGGCTGAGGCTTTGCACAGTTCCAGGGAGGAGAGTCCAGAGCTCCAGCCAGCAGCCTCTTTCAGTGCTGAATCATCCATACAAGGAGAAACACAGCTCTCTGTTGAAGCCTTCCAGGAAGGGGACGGCATGGCCCCATGCTGGAGTTGAACCACAGTTTTAGAGATTAAAGGCCTAGTATCCTATTGCTTGTCTCCAGAGACACTGACTCTCCTTAATTTGCTGTAACACTGTTATATCATTTACAGTTGGTGAAATAAAAAGGCAGACTTACAAAACTCTTGACTTCTAGAAACTGGAACTACTTGCTATGATTGAGATATTAATACGGGTTATCACAGAAATTGGCTTAATTTCCAGTTAGACTGAAATTAATTTTATTTTCATCTCTTTTTCACCTTTTCCTACAAATATATTGAGTCTGAAGATTAATTCTGAGGATGCAGATCTCAAATATGCATTTCAGTAAGTAAGGTGAAAATGGATTTGATTTGCTTCTTCAAACAGGCCAAGCAAAATCAGTTCTTTATAGATAGTGTTTTTAGGCACAAGAGAGAGAAAACCTGTAGGTTTCACCTGTGAAATTATGCACACTTGAGCATGCACCTCACATGGTAAAATAACCATGCAGAGCAGCAATTTTGATTTGAAAACATTCATCCACCGTTCTTAACACTTAGCTGAAAAAGAGAGAAGAATGATATAGTTTCCACTCAATGCTCTTTGCTTCAAGGACAGCAGTTTTTTCACTCCAGAGCATGAGAGAAGCAGAATAAAGAAATAAAGTACTACAAGGAATTCTCTGCATTGATCTTCACTTGCGTTCATTTTGTCTGTGCGACTCTATTCAGTGAGGTGTCGGCACACCATTTTCATGTATTCATTCCCTGTGAGATACAGAATTATTACAGTCCTATTCTAAATCATCCATAAACAGCACAGGGCTCACACAATCTTTGAGGAATTATGTTCCTATCTTTCAAACTCTACACTAGCAGACCTCTAGAGATACTGCCAACTAAAATTCCACTCCACAAAGATATGACTAGTCATTAATATTATACCCTTGTCCACTTCAAAAAGATAAAAGAACTATTGCTATTTTTAACATAATGACAATATTTAGACCTCCTCTATATTAAATACATGTAGATCCCAATATAACTATGTTTCTTTGGCTTTTTTTTGTTTGTTGGAGGTTTTTTCCTAAAAGAAACCGTGACACTATTAGAAGAAAAATTGTGTATTTTCTCATGAGGCTAGAATCATGCCATGACTACACAAAGTATTGTGCAAAGGTAATTAGTTCCCATAGACAAAAACACCTGTGTGATATCTTTAAAACATTGTGTGGCAAGCATTTACCATCTATTATGTGCACATCAGTTCTACCTGAAACTTAGGGGGGAGGTTCGTCTCTTCCCCCAAGTAACAAGTGGTAGGAGAAAAAGCCACTTCAGGGAAGGTTTAGACTGTATGTTAGGAAAAATGGGTTAGGGTTAACAAGCATTGTTAACCCAATGGAAAGGGTTAACAAGCATTGGAACAGGCTGCCCAGGGAAGTGGTTGACTCACGGAGCCTGGAGGTATTTAAAAGATGTGTAGATATGGTTTCAGGGACATGATTAAGTGGTGGACTTGACAGGGCTGGGTTAGCAGCTGGACTCTGTGATTTTTAAAGGTCTTTTCCAAGCTAAATGAGTCTATTATATCAATAGCATGTTCACCCTTGAATCGGAGGACACATTTGAATCTGAGGACATCGCTGCCCCAAGCCCACCAGTCTTCAGTCTAGTCAGTTTCCAGCACAGGAAGCAGCTTCTGGTTCCAGACCTTAATAAACAGCTAAATAAGAGTGCCTGACACTTGTATGCACATGAGTTGCAAAGAATACTTCTTTCTTTCCTAATAGTTTCCCAAAAAATTTTCACTAAGAAATGCTTCCTCCCACAACTGTACCATCTCTCAGCATGCACCATAAATAGCCTCAACTGTTTTTTGAGCCTCCCCCCTGGAGCAAGACTGCAGTCAGTCCTCACCCTCTTCAGCTACTGCTGAAACAAGAAACCCCTCCTCAACTCTCTTATCAGTCTAGTCTAATGCCAACAGCACCTTTAGTGTTTTCAAGGTAATCTACACCAGAGAAAAGTAATTTGTCATGCACACTGACTGACATTTAGCTCTCACCACGCAGGCAAGAAAATCATCAAGGCAAAAAACCTGTCTGATGTAGCACAGATAAAATAAAGCACGTCGAATGAAGAATAAATTGTATGCCAAAATGTTGAGAGAGACAGATGTTTTTTCTTTCTAAGACATCTGCAAGAGGAACGTAGTATCAACTGAATTATAAACATCCTAGGTTAGGACACAATAAGGAAATGAACTTATATACAACATAGTGCCTTCGATATACCAGAACTGTCCATGTACCAAGAAAAGCCTTTTTTACTGCCACAGAGTGCTAAAAGTTTGAAAGGAATAATCAGAAGAGACAGCTCTGCCCCAGAGACTGCTCTGCAGATTAATTTGCACTTTGAAGTTACCTAATAAATGAGCTGTGCCAGTTGATAACATTGACCAAGGAAAAGGTTTAAATGCACAAAGTAACTTCCAGAATGGAACTGGGCATCTCAGAATTGTGGTGTTTGCTCTGACAGGAAAGACCTTTACTCAGAAGTACAGAGTACAGTACATCTTAACACCACCTTTTGTTTCTGTTCTTCCAGGAACTTGTTGACAAATTTGTAACAAAAAATATTATTATTTTACTTAGCAAGAAATAACAATTTCCCCCACAAGCAGTGTGGGAGTAAATAGGACTACAAGGGTACCCTCCTCCATAAGGAATGGGAAATCCATACCCAGTACTGACTGCATGGTACAGACAGGTTGCCAAGTGTGTTTGGGGATTCACAAGAGCAGAGAGCACCAATCTGCAAGGAAACATTTGAGAGCTAGTGAGCTTAAGAGCAAAGTTATCAGTGGCCAATTCTTGGCAAGAGTAAGTCAGTCCCTCTTTTAAAAAACAAGCAATGAGTGGGGAAATACTTTATGAGTCCAGGAAAACCATTATGGGCTATAAATCCTCTTAAAAATTAAAGCAAATGTCTGTCTTCTTAAATAAGTCTTCCTTGCAAGAAGTGAAGCAAAGCTAACCTAGAGTTTTGTAAGGCCTTTTAAGACCTACAGAGCAATAACATTTTAAATCCTACTAATCTGGTATTTACACCGGTATAAATAGCTACCACATCCCTGTTCATGAACAGGCATGATTCATTTTACTTCTTCCACTCCCCCTTCCATTTTCCTCTCCCCACAGGCATCTACTTTATTTCTAAGTATACGTGTAAAGGGGTTAGAAAAAAGCCTGAGAAGATTAAGAACTAAAATGTTAGTTATGTAACAGAAAATGCAAACAAAAGGTAGAAAAATCCCAGAATAAAACTGCAGGGTTTGACCTCGGTTATAGTTCAATTCTGCAAGAGTAATGCAAAGACTGCGGACTATAAAACTGTAGTACAGTATTTGCAGTACTGGTAAGAGCTGCTTTCAATATACCTGATTTACTCTATTACTTAAACTGTCAGTTCTACAAAACACTTAAGCATGCAATTAAGGGTATACTTAACTGCTTTTAAAGCAGTTTAGACACACTAAATGTTTGCAGAATCTGAGGGGTCAGAGCCAGACGGTCAGCTGCCTGCACTGCTTCAAGGGAGACACTATATACTTCAGATTAAGATCTGCATTTCTCTACTCAGTTTTGATCCACTGCGTCAAGGAAAGCTTCTATTAACCTTTTCATGCAGCAAAGGCAACCCATATCCTTAAAAAGAAAAATCAAAGAATGTTGTTTTGCATGCAGTATTAGAAAGTCCAGAGAGTTCAAGGCCTCTTGTAGCAAAAGAATATGAAAGTAAATCAATGCAGTAACCCTTTTTTTCCTGATTTATATGAAAAGAAAGTAGTGTCCACCTTTAAACACCAGTACACAGCACCAACTACTGTCTCAGTCTCAGCTGATCAGGTATTTCTCTCCCTCAGCAGTTAAAAGTTAGTGATATTCAATATTTTTCTCTTACCTCCTGAGGAATGCAAAGCAAGAACAAGGCACATGCACACACTAGCCACATACACACACCTAATTCAATCCTTCTAACTATAACGTTATATTAAAAAATAATGCAACAATTAATAAAAAAGTGAAGTGAAAGACCTTGTCAAAAATATATTCTTTTTGATTGAAAAAAAATTTGAAAATCTTCAGTGACTTCATTTCTATTATGTGACATGCCAAGAAGGATCTGACCAAGACAAACTACCCGAAATAAAGCTCTAATAGTTGCCAATCTTGCCAAACGTTTCTTCCTAGGCATCGCATTAGCTTTCAAGACAAGCTGTGAGTACACTTGCTGCAGAGCACTATCAGTGACGGCTGCAATACCCAGCTGAGGTTCTGGGTTAAGTGGCTGTTAAAGGGAAGTTATTAATAGAGCACTCATTTCGTATATTATCACTGCCATATCAATTACATCACTCGAATGTCACAAAAAGCAGGGCAAGCCAGGATATCCTAACCTGAACCAAGTCCAGAATCTGCCCTCACTTTTATTACTTGAGAGAGTACGCTGAACGCTGAGCTTCCCCAGCTGTGCCATACATTTGAAACATCTTTGCAGAGAGGACCAATTTACATCCAAAAAGCAAAAATGTGCTGCCTTTCATACTTGGTGTTTCTGCATGGCATTACTGCTGTCAGCATTACTGTAGCATGAGAAGCACAGAAAGGCTTCCTTCCTCCTGAAGAAACGCTGCGTAGTTAATCCCTGACGAAGTGAGAGCCCCAGCCAGCCAAGGGAATTGCTCCTGCCTGGAATGGCTTGAAGAGCAAGGACAGCGACCCCTTGCAAGGCCCAGGAAGAGGGGAAGGTGACGCAGTAGGGAGGTGCTGTGAGGCTTTGGCCAGCTCTGGCGTAAGGCAGTCAGAGGAGACGGCGATTTTCCAACAGAGGCCGCTGCAGCCTGCGGTACAGCCCGGGAGATGGGAGGTGGACAGGCGAAAACCAGGGATGCGGGCATAGAGCTCAGCAGCGTGTTGCCCGCGCTGTTCTGCTTGGGCTTTCCGAAGCAGCAACGCCTCAGGAGTCGGGCACTCCCAGCTGAAATTCAAGGCTTATTAGGCTCTGCAGAAGACTGCCTCAGTGCAGCTATTCTCTGCATGACAACCTTGCACTGCCCTCTGCCATCTACGTATGGCAATATTGCACAATTAGACCCTGTGTACTACACTTACCCTTTTCCTTTCTCTTAGATGTATTTACTCCTTAACTTGCCAGGCAATAAGGACTTTTACTGATGTGTGAAGCTCTTGTATTTTAATCGTCATCCAGAATGGTAATTTTAAATCCTACTGTATTACTAGTCGTTCCCAGGTGTGTAATACTGACTAAATATGAACACTTGGAAGCATTTTCAATGACTACCAGAAAAAGTAAATCCAGTACAAATGCAGCTAGTATGTTCACATCCATATGCACAGCACTAATAATAATAAAAGAGAAAAAGAGACAATTTTGTGAAATGCAAATGAATGAACAGTATAGTCAGATATATTCACTCTCTTCAGTCACATTCAAACTCATCTTGTCACAGAAAGCAGCACATCCTTCTCATTTAGTCATAGCTATAACTGTACTTTCTGAAGCAATGCTTGTGAGAATAGAGTTCTGTTCCTTTCAGCAGAAAACTATGTTGGGCTGATACTGACTTAACTGAGGTGATCCCCAATGGAAACGAAATAAAACTAGATTTCAGCTGAAAATGCAGGAAAGGACTTCTACTTAAGAGCCTTTGTAATCAGTGAAGACATTCCCTAAACACAATGGGTGGAAATTCTCACTTCCCTTGTTCCCCAGTATCTGAGCACAGATGTGGTTGCTCGAGAGAGCAACCACAACCAAGGCAGCATTTCCTCCCCTCATGTTCCTTCCTCCAAATGACAATGACCAGCGTATCAGCAAGCCAGATTATATCGACAGAGCACACAGAAACCTCAATCTTTTTAGCAGAGGTGGGAAGTACACCACAGTCCAGTACTGCACTGCTGCTGCAGTAAAGAGTCTCAGCCCAGCTGCAGCCAAGCTTCCAAAGAGCTCTCCTTGGTATGAGACAGCACTGTCACAGGGGTTCTGAGAAAAACGGCTGTGTGGATGCTCTTTTACATATTTTACAGCAAAGGACATTGATTTGAGAGATAGACAGTAAAATGTGATCTTTTCTTGGTTCCCTACTACTGTTTCTACCATGCAAAGGAATTATTTTGATGCAGAATATTGCAGGTTATCTTACTGCAGTGTTTCGGGCCTTAGGATGGGAGAGATAGCTTTCAATTAAGTATGTCACCAAACACTGATTTCAAGCAACATATGAAATTAGATTATATGCACTCCACACACAAGTTTTCTCTAAGGTCTTTTGACTTTTCATTCAACAATTTATACCAAATTAGAACTATATGGAACAGTAACCAAACACATACAGACAGTAATAGTGAGATTCAAGTGAATCAAACAGCACACTCAAAACTCTAAAACTGCACTTTACATGCTTATATCATAACATTTCAAAGTACAATTCAACTGTATTAAAACATTGTTTGCATTTGGAAATATCACTTGGTAAATGAGACATGGACACTACATTTTGAATCTTACTTATCTGTCAGCACTTGTACACTCTAAGATGTGACACTGGAATAATCAGTGATGATTGAACATTTATCATTAACCTGATTGCATAGAATTCATAAGGAGAGGTATCCATAATTTTGAGACTCCCACTCTTGGCTTGTAGGACAATGTTAGAAATGAAATCAGAGAAACAGTGGAATAACTGAGAAGTAAGCACCAGTTTGTTATGTCTTTGATACACATGCAGCATGCACAATGTAAATACTTCTACATATGTCTGCATCATGAAAGCGTACACATTAAGATGTCTTTCTAAATCTTCATTAATGATTCATTAATAGCTTGACTAATGGATAGACAAATCATGCCCAGGAGGATTTCACTTACTTGATTCCTTGTGACTTTTTTTTTTTTCCTACTCAAAAGAGAGTATATAATACTTGGGCCTTCAATCTCCAAAGACTGGGGTTGGTCTACATCAACTATATCAACTAAAAAAACATTTTAGAGAGCACTGGGAGTAGTTTCGAGTAGGATTGGGTAGCAATTTCTGATACAGATGATGGAGTAAAAATCTGAAGAAGAGCATAGAGAGGCCAAGATCTGAAGCAGCAGTTCTGAAAGCATACCAAGTACCCTCTGGATTTTGTTATTCTAAATATTAAGGACAAACGTTCACCATCTAATTAAGATAAGGCCTATACTTTAAACAATTTATCAATATATTTTGAAAGCTTAAGAAACTGTACTATTAGCTGCGTCGTTTTGTTAGAAAGGCAAACATTTAAAGTATTCAAGAAATGAAGTTACAGGCTGACTGTTCTCAGCACAAGAACTCTGTCAGTGTTTCCAAGGGGTTAAGTTTAAAAATGAGTGATTATAAAACTAAATGTATGCCTTTCACATGAAAACATTAATTATGATTTCTCAAATGAGTACAGAAAAAGCCACACATCTTTTAAAGAACCATATGTTTTTGTTTCTGAAATGATAACAAATTAAAATATCCACAGGAGCTTTTATAGGGATTAAAATCTGCCAACCAACTGAGCTAAGTAAGTTAATTAGCACCAAAGAAGCCTCAAGTGATCTGCAGTTTTAGTCACAATTCCTTTGTCTTAAATTTAGATGATTCAGGTTACTTTATGAATGCAAAAGACTTATATAGCATGGTACAAAAGCAGAGAGCAATGGTGGAATAATTTTCACCTAATTCCATTTCTACCATATTTCCATGCTTGTTTGGTTACAGCACAGAGCTCGTATCAGAGAATAGCAGCCATTTTTATAACCATCACTTTACCAAGTGCAAATGCCCATGAGGAAGAATCTTACTATAAGGGTTTTTTGTTTTTTTTTTTTAAATTGTTATAGACCATTTTTAAATTAATATCAAAAAGTGCCATTTTTGGTGCCTTTTGGGCTTCAAACTGTTTGAAGCTCTTCATACCATTTTAAAGCTATTTTCTAAAATAGTTAACATTACAACTTTTCCTCAAAAAACTAGTAAGCTATATTGACAATAGACCCCTGGCATTTGTTAGTTGCTCCCTAACAGTGGCAAAGAGCATACACACAGCATACATTGGACCCAGTCATAATATCAAGAACAAGGAAAATAATTTTTATTTTACTACTGCAAATAGGTCTGCAAAAATACTGAAAACAATTTTCTATGAATACTAGTTGAAATTTTAAATTAGTCTCCCATTGTATGTATGAGCATCTGTGTTTATTTTCTCTGAATAGCTATTTACTGGCAGCATTTCTAACTGAATAAAGTTACTGGCAGCATAATTCATGTATACAGAATTCACTTCTTGCAAGCATTCACACCAAACCAAATTGAGCAAGGAGCTCTTACGGCGAAGTAACAAAAATAAAAAATGCAAAGGAATAAAACGTGATTGATGTTAATGAAACACCTCCTATGTCAACACTGGATCTACATCCATACAGCTGGGACAGACCATTCAGCCAGCTTTCCAATAACCAATATTCACAAATGTTGTTAATGAGCTCAAGAAGTTATTTGATAACTTCTCTGTGAAATACACTTGGGGAAAATTTCATCCATCAGTGACAGTGTGAAGGCCTGAAGAAAAGAAGAAATTAGTCAAATAATTAGTACCAAATTACAAATAAAGAATTAATTTAGACAAGCACTTCAAATAATCAATGTGCACAAATAAAGAACACTAATAGAAATGCACTGTGCAGGTGCAGTGAACCAAAAGGTTTCTCTGTACAGATCATCATTTCTACTTGCTATTCAGGGGAAAAAAAAAAAAAAAAAAAAAGTGTTTGCAACTACCCCTTACAGCCACAAAAGATAAATGCATGAAGGTGTCACTGCAGCCCAGGAGCCTCAGAGTGTTCTCTGTGAACTGAAGTAGGATACAAGGGAATCGTCAGAGCTCCTCCCAGCCATGCTCAAAGTTGTCTTAGTTAATGGCCACCAGGCACTGCAGGCTGATGTTCTCAGCTCACACAAGAATTGAAATCTTTTGACCAACTATTATGTAACATTTCAACAATTTTTGCAATTTTTCCTGCCTCTAAAATTTCTCAACAACCTACTTCAAAGCCCTGATATAAACCCTGTTTTGCTCAACAAAATGGCATTATACCGTCACTCCTCAGCTGGTGAAATAAACTGTTTATTCACTCTCATTACTATAACATCTCGAGGGAAGAAGAGACTTCTCATTTTACTAGCACTATTGAACTCCTTTTGCAGGGTTGGTTTCGCATTTATACAAGATCACCTTCTACTTTATTGCAAACCAACTAGTATCTGAACAGTGTAGCCACTCACAGTTCAGAAGCCTGGCATTTTAAGGATACCTTTTTTTTTCAGTCCATGAATGACAGAACCATGTTTAAAGATCAAAGATAAAAGCAGCAGTCATGATTATCAAACCTAATCAGGATAATAGCAATTATGCCATTAAATCTGTGGGGGAAAGTGACAAAACTAATACTTTACTAACTCCTACAAATTTCTTATGGCACATTTGTTTTCAGCAAGAAAGTTTCAATAGCCTTTTGTGACAAAGGCATCATTGAATGACCTAAAGCTGGGGATCTCCAAGACACCCACCCAAATCCCTACTATGTTGTAAACTGGGTGAGTGTTGCATTCCTCTTGGGGTACACTGTGAATATTAATTTATGGAGAAAACTGAGACACATAGTTATGGAAACCCAGAACATGGAAGAAAAAGTACAGCAAATGCAGAGTCTCCTTTTCCCAAGCCTCGCCTGAGATGCTGGCTCAGAGAGGCCTCCCTATAAGAATGTGCCAATTCCTCTGACCCCTGATAATTAGGGATTTCAGTGTGGTTATCCACAAAAGGAAATGATTATGTATTTGGAAAACCTGACCGTAATGGGAGTTTCCTTCATCTCAGTGAGATTAGTGTAAAGTAAAAAGTTGGCTGCTGTATTAGGAGCCACCAATGTCCTTACAGCTGAAAGAATTCAAGTAGGTGTAATATAGAGAAATCTCTATTGATGGATGATTGTATAATTTAAAGTTTATTTTTTCCCTACCATATAATTTGTGCAAAAAATTATTTATTTTAAATTAGACCTACTGATATTGATCAGAGGTGTGTTTCCACAAGTTCTCCTTCAGCTTGAGGCTGAAGCAGTAACTTTAAGTACCAGTTGCGTTTAATTAAATTTTTAGTTCTACATGATTTTGCTAAGCAACCAACTTGATACAGAGTAGATAGTAGCACAAGGAAATAATTACAAAACCATTTTTAACCTATTACATTCAATGTTTTCTTGAATCACTGTACAGCAGGGCAGACAAAGCTTTCTCAAGCACAGCAACAGCAAAAACCTGTAGGACTAAGCATCTAGCTTAGTTTATGCATTATTAGTAAACTTAAAAGAAAATATTCATGGAGATTAATTTGCATTACTATTGTGGAAAATATTACTGGACTTTCAGGTCTCAAAATAACCCTCTACAACCACCTGTAAATCACACACATCTAAACCACTTTCCTGCATTACCTTCAGCCATTAGCATGAGCCAAACAGCAGCAACATTTCTATTAGATTCCACATATAAAGACATTGATGGAATTTTTCTGCTAACAACTAAGACTTTTTCTGACAGTGGATATAACAGATAAAAGAAAGGGGTCCTGATGCATCCTCTCACATAATAGCTTTTTTATTTTCCTTCATAAATATGCATCACTTTTCTACCTTGCATTATGTCCATGCTGCAAATGTTTAAACCTTAAGCAAATCCAATTTTATTTACCAAATTCTACATTTAATAGAAAACATAAACCAAGATGCATATAAATTTAGTTAACACATGCAGTGAAGTCCACGTGCAAGAATATGCAGTAATAACAGGACAGAAAACTAGGATTGCTATCAAGAGGGTAACATCGTTAAAATCTTACTGTAATGAGTAATCTCTTTTTTTTTCTTCTGAACTGTTACTGTAAACTACCAAAAACCACCTGTTGTCTACAAGTTTGTTGTTGTTCGTTTTTTTTTTTTTGTGGATGCCACAGACTTCCACTACTTTATTCCGAAAATGGCAAAGTAAAATATTTGTACCTGTCTCTCCTCTGCCCAGTCCAAATTCAAGAACTGACACCCAATAAGGATCTAAAACAACAAAGACAAAACATTTTCTGTGTAAAGTGAAGATGGTGCCATAGATTCCATTCTCCCAGATAAAGAAAATATTAATTAATTTTGACACAAAATAATTCCCCAAATATATAAAACATACCTCTGACTTTGGAACTGAAATGTGGAAATATGTGCATTTGTACTTTGAAGTAAAATATTGCAGGATTTAATCTTTGTAACAACCAGTAATATTCTAATCTACCTGCAGAGTAGTGTCATCTTTTTCTCCTCTCAATCTTAACAGTTAAAAATTTTCCTATCTAGGTAGCAGAGAAAAGAATTGATGTTTAATAAATTACTGAAATATGGAAGATTTGAGAAAAAGGGAAGGGCATCCTAACATAAGTAAACATACAATGAAAGGCAAAACTTTGCAAAGAGCTAAATACATTAAGGGAAATATTCCAAACAATTCACAAGAGTATAAGAACTATACCATGATATACTACAGAAGAGAAAAAATGGGAAAGACAGGTCTAAGCAATAGCCAGGGAAGGAAAGAGATTTAATTTTTCTAGAATCTGATGGATGATACCTAATCCACAATAGCTGGAATCTGCTAATAGGAAGAGCAACAGCACACATTTCACCTTGTGTGCTATGAATTTTTTTTCCCCAAACAATGATAAATTTTAATCAATTCAGACTAGACTATTAAAATTCCAAGTAATAGCTGAGGGTAGATCCCAAGGCAGCATTTGAACAACTTACATTTCCTAAAGGTTATATGCTTAAGGTGAAAATACACTGTAAACAAATTGCATACATTCACCAACTATATTCTGAAACTGGAAATTTCATTAAGAACATAAATAAATAAAAACCCCATAGTCAGTGACCCATAAGTGTGAAATGACAAATTGTATACTAACTACAGCTCCAGTTTATACAGGCCATGGAGCAAAAGCTCACTCCTTTTGAGTTCAAGTTGGTCACTTCAGTTTTTCAAAATTTTGCAGATGAGATATATATATTGTGATATTAAATAGTGCAATTCACAACGAAATGAAACAATTTGGGTTGGACACAGCAAGGAATGTTCAGACATTATTTACAGCATCTGAATTCTCAAATTCTCTAATTGCCACCAGTATGAGAAGAAATCTTATTTTTGTTCAGTCTAAGAATTTGAGAGGATGGCAGCGTGGTTAGCAGCCATTATTTGTAATCTTCCAACACATTTTAAATATTATGGTGTGCTTCAAACACAAAGGAATCTTCATTCAAATCAGAACTTCCTATGCAGCATCTTATGGCAAATTCTGTCCTTTCCCAAACCCAAGAAATTTTTCTTTCTTTAGTTTGTCTTATTGGGCATTGTATGCTTTTACAGCAGATTTTTCAGTACAAAAATTGAGGAGTAATTAATCTTGACTATTACTTTGAGTTTCTCCAGTATTTACTGTCACAAAATATTGGCAAGTAACTTGGTCAGTTACAAGATTGATTTCCCAAAGATCTTCTGCTATACTTTAGTTGCCAAACAGTAAAATCAAATGCTTTGTGTCAAGTAGAATAGCAATCCAAACTGTAATATCAGCTAGCTTCTTTTGGACACATGGAAGAGACACATTGCTTTCAGAATAAATAATGCACTGAATTTCTTCAAAAGATCACAGCAATGTAGCAACTCACAGCTGGAAGGGAAAGGTGAAGAGATCTAAGAGATCTAAGCTAACTGTTGCTTTGAATTAGTATCCTTGCAGATATCCATCTGATTCATTTTTAAACACTTCCAAGAAAATCTATTTTGCAGTCTCCTAAAGAGACAGGTCTACATTTTACTTCTTAATCTACAAAACTTGCCTTCTTAATTTGTTACCTAAGTCTCCGTTGATATAATTAAGCACTTTAGCTTTCGTCTTGTCTTTGGTGAGAATACTCCTCTCCTTATATTTTTCAGATTTTAAAAACTCTCTTCTGGTCTCTTCACTCAACCAAACAGTTCCACGAACCCTTCCTCACAAAGCATGTTTTCTAAAGCTGTTGTTTTGGTTTGCAGTTCCTTGGACTCTTTCCTCTTGCTCTGCAGTCCCTTATAGGCAGTGCCCACAACCAGACAAGCCTCACCACCTGCATGCCCCGGCAGAGACCAGAGGCTTCCTGTGATTTACACACACTGACATCACTAATTCTACCCTGAACAGGGTCTGCCATTTTTCCATGTCATCACACCACTGGCTCACATTTACTGTGTTGTCTATCATAAATTTCCATAGTCTTCTGTATCACTGTGCAAAAAGTTGCTCCCTTTTTTGCACCTGTAGCTTTGTGTCTCAGTGCAGTACTTTGCTGTTGTCTTCCTGAATGTCACCTCCTTGGTCTGGGGCCACCACCTCTGTTACCAAACTCTGGTCTCTGCTCTGCCACTTCCCCTCCCTCAAAGACCTGAGGGTTTACCGAATCCCAGTTACAAATCCTAAAAATGATGAGGAGTACAAATAGACCTGGAAACATATTAATTCGTCCTGGGAAAACAGATAAAATGATCTCCCCTTTGGTGAAATATATTGATCAGTATTTTGAAATACTTCACAGCCATTTGATAAGTCCCTTAATGGCAAGTTTGCTGGTCCCACTACTCTTCAAACTACAGACCACAATCCTGAATAGCATTATAGACCACCTTCGGCCCAGCCAAAAGTAATTCCATTTATCTGTTGTAAGTGCACAAGGTGAAGCTCATGAAGCATCACAACTATACAACAGACCAGAGTTATACAACATACCAGACCTCTGGTTCAGTTATACTTTTTCTTCCTGTTCATGTGTCTCAGTACTATGTTTGCATTCTGGTTGGTTGGGATGCCTAACTGTTATGTCCCTCTTTTGTATAAAATCCACTGTAAGACTCCTTCTATTCCAGTTAACACTGTCAGTAGGGAAGATAATCTTGTTCCTAATGCTGTGCTTGGTACAGAGATAAGCTGCCAAATGTATGTGTAGTAACAAAAACAAAAATGTGCTTTGGTTCATTCTTCATCATCTATTGACAGTTAATGCCCTTTTCCTTTCCAGAACCTCAAGCGTAATTTATATATTTAGGTTCTGGCTTGCTGCCACTAAATTAAAAACCCATTGCTAGACAAAACTCCATCTTGATCAAATTCTGACTGATACTAAAGGTTATGAAGGTACTGAGGGTGGAGAAGAAGATAGAAACAAAAAACAATGTACCTTTACATATCCAGTCACTGCCATAAAGACCAATTTGAGAGATAACATTAATGATAGTGAAGCTAACTTACAGGAGGCTTATAGCAAAAATTTTGTCCCAGAGACCACCCTTTCCAAAAGACTACAGTTTTGGAAAAGCACTTAGCTAGAAATTAATTTGAATAGACTTAGTGTGTTCAAAATGAATGCATAAGAAAGACAGTCTTTATCATCCCACTGACTAAGCTGACTAAAATGCAGTAAGGGTTAAGGCACTGGAGCATATTTCTTTTCCCACCCAGGTTGCAGATCATTGCAGTGAGTGGCAAATGATGGTGTCACTTGGTGTACAACAGAAGGAGGCAAAAACCCCTGTGCTTTACATATCTAATGGAACAGATTGCTCTAAGTCAGAAATGAGTTCTCTGCAATTCATCTGTTAAATTTGTAGCCAAGGAACATTTTCCTCTTGGAAAATCAAAAGCAATGAAAGCAGAAACCTAAATGTGAGAGAATATTTGCTGCTCTAAGTATCTCCTTTTGGTAGATATTTCTGGAATTCAGTAACAGAATCAAAATTGATTCTGGGCAAATGCAGAAGGCAAATTCTAATAAGGGAACTGAATTTACATCTCTTTAATTTTATAAAATCAGAATCATTCACATGGGCAAATAAGGCCTATACCTCACTATTGACAGCCTTTTGACTGAATTAAAGCTTAATATTTTGTTCAGTAGATGTAATCTCTATTAAGAAGTGAATGTTTTAGATAGAAAGTCAGAAATGCAGCTGTGGAAATAGCATTCCAAGAGGCAGAGAAGAACACAAAACTGTAGAATCAACCATGAACAGCAGCAGGGAGATCTGCATTATCCAACCTATAGCTGCCCATAGTTCTATGCTCACACGGGAGGGTGGCACATTTCCAATACAGCGTGCATACAAAATGAGAAAGACATCACAAGACAGAAAAAGAGTGAGAAACCCTTGCACAACCATTGGTATATACTTTAAAAGAAAACACATAAATTGATAAAACTCAGCATGCTCCAAATCCATTGTTTTTCAGTAGTGTCTTTATGAAACAAAGATAAGAGCTTCTGAGGAAAAGAATGGACAAGCTCTAAAAAGAATGGACAGAAAATTTGACTTCAAAAATCAACACCCTTACTCTTACTCAGCAGCTAAGCAACTAACATGCTACATTAATTGTTACCTCTAATGGTGTCACCACGTCACCACAAAAATATCTCAAAGTTATCATCACTTCAGCATATCTAAGAACTCTAAACCAAGAACTTCAAAATACTTCCCTTGCTGCTTTGGATCTCACTACCATATAAAAACATTGAAGCACGTTCATATCTGGGAATTTGAGTCTGTCTGTCTTCCCAGCAGCCAGAACCTACTCGGAGAGGTTCTGACCATGACTCATTTCTCAAGTGTACATAATGGGTCAGTTTGAGCTAAAAGCTGGTGCATCCTGTTCCTGATTACAAAAATAAAGGAGCCGATTTAAGTCCCTTTTTTTTTTTTTCTTAATGTGATTGCTGTACTAGTGAAAGATGCCAAAATGACAGCTCCATAAGGTAAACTTCACAATTAATCACAGGATGGAAACAGTTCAGCACAAAAGTCAGCAGAGCAGACTACAGAAGCAGCTGTGGTAGTTCCTTTCTTACTATCCTGCCACTGCATCTGAGCCAGCATTAATTCCCCAGACAATTGCTTTCCTTGCTTTGTATTCTCAGCTGATATTCCAAAGTATGCCATCTACAGTTGGGTTAGGTTGTTGGTTGGTTTGCTTTGTTTTTCCAAAGGTGAAAAGATATTCCAATAATGAAATATATGGTATATGTAGCCCTAAAATGGTAATCCATTTCACGTAGCTTAATCAGATAACAGCCAATGATACTTGCTTAATTTTCCATTAAAATCCTTATTGCACACCTGTTTTCAGCTCTTGAACTGATTTCAAGTCAGTGTTTCTAAGGTAGTGTGCCAAACTAACCTGCAATCAGTAATAGATTCATAAACTAAACTTTTAACAATCCTCATGTTATTAAAATGGGTTGGTGATGGAAAGAGGAATTTTCTGATTTATTCAAATTTCATGGATTTCTCTGTAACAAATTACCATTGAAATTTCAACCTGCTATTTAGCATCCCAAATGACAGGAGTTTGGAGACCTACTGAAAGACTCAGAGCTCAGAAATAAGTCTGATAACAGACAGGAAATCTACAACCACAGGGAATACAAAATAACATTAAATTCCAATCATCCCCTGAAGAAAATATGTGAGGCAAAAACGTTAAATCACAGTCCATAACAAATTTGTCTACATGATGAGCAGTTGCAGACCAATACCCTTAAGCTTCTAAATTCTTTCTGCTCAAAGAATGAAATGAGAAAAACAAAAATGGAAAGTAATGAAAGCTACAGACATAAAAAATAAAAAGAAACATACAATTAAAAGCATCTGAGAGTTCACATCCTTCACTGCCTCCTAAGAACAGACTATCTAGAAAACTAGATAGATAATATTAATGATGAATCATAATAGAGGAGTTGAAAAGCAATAGCATTTCTCTGTCTAGACCCAATAGTTACCCTAAAAAAAAGAAAAACCTGCTTTCCCTGAATTGGGAAATAGTTGCAAATCTTTAACCAGATCTGCAGATAACAGCAAGAATATTAATTTCTTAATGTTAGAACACAGAATCACAGAAACTTAAAGCAACTTGCCTGGTAAGATCCCATAAATACAAGACATTTGGAGATATTATTTAGATTTCAAGGAAGGTAACATCTTGTCTGTGTTTTAAACCCAAATCACAGGCAGCTGGAATACAGTAGCTGCTTAGTCTTGATATGGGAGCTGACAAGGCCAGTGAGAGATGCAGTTACACAGCTTGGCAGAGAGGGACAGCTATTTGACAGTGCAGAGATCTGGAGCCTTGGGCAGGGTGAACACAGGATGTAGGGAAGAGGATTAATAATTTCAACACAACCTGTGAAGGGGCTTAGACTACAGAAGGACTAGATGTTTGTAAAAATCCCCAAGAACAAAGCAGGCAATAATTTAGCTGAACTTCACTGGTCTGCACAAATGACACCCTAACAAGATTGTCTATTAATCCGCTTTCCTTCACCAGTCTAAAAGACACCTTCCTAACTTGAAAATAGAAAGGACAAGTTTTAGTCGCAGATTTTCTCTTTGTTATATATAAAGGGTTTTGTGTCAGGAAACTCCTGCTTCCTATTGTCCCATTCCTCTTATCAAATCGTGCAACAGTGCTGTGTCTTCTTTTCATTTTTGCCCAATAACACCTGCATTTCAAGGGTGCATCACAAATACATTCTTGGATTGTAAAGACCTCTGAATGAAATGCCTTGTATACACGTACAATATGCCATGAGTACTGTCAAGGCAACAGGGGTTCAAAGAGAAACACAGCAGTTGCTAGGAAACACTATGGCAGAAGAGAGATGAGAAGGTGTTTACTGACACATACATTTGAAAATTTGAAACAATTATTGGTTTTGGGGGTTTTTGAATCTCAAACCATACCTGTATATTTCTAATTATTAATTCTAATTTAAATTCTACTATTTAAAGAACCCACACATATATCAGCATTGCTGAATTAAGCTCCCCTAAGCTCTAAGACCACAAACAGACTAAAAATCCTGGACTTCTGTAGTATCAGTTGATGGTTTTAGAACCCATTTTAGAAGACAGGACTCTGCTGTTCTTGTCATAGATAACCACCATCCTAGAGGTCTGACTGAACCACATGAATTTATTTCCCTTCTACGTGGGCTTAAGTTCAATTTTTATCCAGCCTTTTGAGACAGATGTTTAAGAACAAACAAAAAAAAAATTTAAAAAAAAAAAAAAAAACAAAGAAAACCAACAACAACCAAAAAAAAACACACAAAAACACACACACACACACAAACCCCAACAACCACAAGCAAAGAAACCCCACCCCTTTCATTTACTTTCAGGCAGTGGAATTATTTGCATAGTTGCTTGAACAGAACACAGAGGAAATCAACATTCCTGAAACTTTTGAAAGCAATAAGCAGCACAAAAAACGAGGCATACAGTATTACATAAGATACTCAGGTTAATAAAAATATAATGCCAGAGCAAACACTCTCATCCTCTGAGTTTATTGCAAAATGGAAAGAATTTCCTCAATGTAACTGAGACAAATAGTAAATGATATCTAATTGGCAGCCACAACAAAAATGGAAACACAAATTTTAGAAGTGTGGTAATTCAGTTAAATATTCTAGGCGACAACAGGAAAAAGCATGTTAGGAAAACTTTGCTGAAGTTGCCAAGCCAAACAGTAGGAAGGTGGAACATAATACTAAACAAATCCTACAGACCTTTCATCTACTCTTTTTTTTTTTTGTATACATATATTATGATAGCACCTGTGTGTTATAAAGACCAAGAGAAACTCCATTTTTCCAAGAAAACATTCAACAGCTTAAAACATTGCATGTCTCCAAATTCCCTTCTCCAAAAGCATTAACACTGCCAAATTGTAAAACACCATATAGAGATTTCACAACATAGTCATGTTCACAAAAGAGAGCTATCCTATACTTAAATTAATCAAAGAATGCAGGAAAAAAAAAAGTGCTACATTAACTAGAGTAATAATAACATACAAGTAAAAGAAGCAGAAGTTGTAAAAGCTATTAAGCTATAAAAAAAAAAAAAAACATTAAAAATGGAAGGTCTACGATTTATCATCACTTGATACTTGAAGTCTAATAATTTGCAAAATGCAGCCTTCACACATAAGAACAAATTGAAAAAAACTAGGAATTCCAGCATGTCACACTATACTGAAATCAGTGTCAGCAGCCGTGAACTAGTTTGTTAAAGATTTTGGTAACTTACATTTGTAAAACCCTATAGAAACAAATCAATTTCAACCACCTTTCATTCATCAAAAAATAAGAAAGAAGAAAATCCACAGGAGGCATTTCAGCAAGATGAAATTTCTTTCTCCAAAGTTCATTTTTAGACAGCAATTTATATTGAAGAAAGCAAACCAAACATCCAGCTGTGAATAAACCTTTTGATTTTAATGAAAAACAGAACATTTTGTCTGACAAAGGCAGCTATAGCTGCTGTCATTCTTTCCAAAGGATAAAAACATAACTTATCTGGACTCATATGTGGCCACAAGTAGTTCTGAATTGTGTAGGGATCATTTGGATTAGCACATGCCCAATGCACATTTATTTTCCCCATTTGAATACTTTGCCCAGGCAGAAGTAGAGATTTTGTGCATTGTACAAAAACGTACATTCTGTACATTGTGTCCATCCCACAGCCCAGCTGCAGCCACTGGGACATGCCCCTGTGCTCCCAAGAAGCCACCTCTATAGCCCCAAAATCTCCCTGTCACTCAGGGTACCTGTGCAGCACCTGTCTCACAGGCTCAGTGCTTCCTGGATTTGATGAGTGCACTGAGCACAGGGGATGAAGACCTGGCTCATGCACTTCCATCTGGCAAACCCACAAGAAACATAATACCAACCCTTTTCTTACTGCATTAGAAAGGTCTGGTACAAAGTACACTAATTCTAAAACTATTCTAAAACATAGCCACTTGAACGTATTATCAGAAGAAAAATCCTGTATTCCTGCTTCTAAACTTACTATCAGAAATAGTTGAAATTAAAACAATTAATAAAGACATTAACACAGTAAATCTGAAAAAAACCTCACTTTGTATTGGAAGTTTTTAGTTAATTTAATTTATTTATATATTTTTTATAAATTTTATTAATTCAATATGGTTAACCATCTCCAATATGAATGATATCCATAACTATCACAAGCTGAGAAATTGTCCATCACCAAGTACACAGAAAACCAACTTTAAAAAACATTCCTTGCCAAGTTCCGAGTTTTTGATGTGATCATAAGTAGAATTATGTTCAGAAAATTGTCATGAACCCAATTATGATTCTATTCTCTGTTCATTTTCAACAGCAAATTAAAATGAAAAACTACAAGTTTTCCATCACCCACTTTTTAGAGGCATGATTCTTCCTCATTATATTGTGATTATCTGGGTATAGAAATTTTACACAGAAGAGGTTGCTTTTAATATTACTGGTCATAAAGAGTGGGTACAAATAATAGGATCCTGAATAGCAAAGGAAAGATTAATTATATCTGTTGGGGACAGATAAGTGTTCATGAACAGATTTGTAAAGTGCAGATGAGTTCCAAGGGCACATGACCTGCCAATCACCTTGGTGGCTTTGGGAGACAAATCTGCTGAATGGGCACGTTCTCTTCCAAATAACTGACTCTAAAAAGTAAGTGCTTTTAATCCAACTGTATTGGAGTTCATAGGGTAAAAGCAAGATGACAATTTTAATGCCACACAACTTTCTATAGTGGAAAAAAAAAATAATTATCTACAATATAAAATTTACATCTCTCACTTATAGTCATTACCCAAACAATAAACTGACACATCAGCTAAGGAAGAACAAATATATCCTACTGTAAACTAATACAAGTTTCCACCCCAGCGCACAAGCCAAACTTAGGGAAAGAAATCATTTTTGGCTGCTCTCAAATAGCAAAAGCAGAAGTTCTCTGCTCAAGGCAGGAACACGAGGAAGTTTTTAGTAAAGAATGCAGGTGAAAACTTTGTGTAAAAATTAGGGAAGTACCTGCATTTTGGAACTCTCACCCACATAAATGTGCACACTTAATTAACAAATTTTGGCACGTGAAAATTTTCCTCATTAATTGCCTTCTTAGTAAAATTCCATAAATCATTGGCATTTTAGAGTTTAAAATGTGCTAAGGAGGTAATAGTTTTCAGGGACTTCCTTCTTTTGCCTCAAATGTGATTTGCAACAATTCTAGCAGCCTTGATTTGAGTCTTAAAAAACTACACAGGAACATGATGTGTATTCACCAGAGACTGAAATTAGAACACTGAAGTAATTTATGTGTATATTATGGACAGTAGGAGGGAAATACAATATACAGATATAAATCTAATAAAAATTGAATACAGAAGTAACTGAAATCATGAGCTATGCATTAGAGAACATACCATTCTCCAGAAGTTAAGGTCACATGCTATTCAAAGACCATTTGTTGATACCTAACAATACACAAGCAGAAGTGGGTTTTTTTCCCCTTTGCAGATTTATCTTTGTATCACCCAGCAAAAGTGAATATACCAAGATAGATGGTACATTAGCTGTCAGTTTTGTAAAAATTGCTTCAAAAATAGGAATCATTCAGTGTCCAGCATTATCTTCCTAGCAACTTTCTTATAGCTATAATTTCCTGATAAGAGCTATATGGAACCAATATATTATCATGTCTCCATCAATTGTGTAGCTTTAGAAATATTTCCTTCCTGAGATCATCTAGACAATTTCAGCTTCCTCCAAACATTTCGCAGCAGGCAGAGCTGTAAAATCTGTACTCTATATCACTGCAATTTGATCACCCATGTGAGCCAGCCTCAGCTCTGACTCCAGTTCTCACTCCTGCAGTGCAGCTCCTCTCTGCATTCTAACTGCCCAAGGTAGGCCAGGATTGGTGGGGATCCCACAAGACATCATTACAGCCTGCATAATAACTGTCCTGGAAGTCAGACAGCTAATACAGAAGTGAATGAAACCCATGATTCTTCACATATCACCAGTGAGTTCCTTTCAAGTTCAACGTTCCATGCAACCTTACACCAGAGGTCAACATTTCTCAAATCAGATAAATATATCTTACCAAATTGAACAATGTCACTAGAAAGGCTAGACCAGAAATTCAGTCTTCACAGATAATAAAAAACGTGCCTCATATTTATGAAGTGGTTTGAGCACTTAACTACTACAGTTTTTGAATTGGAATCATCATTGAAATTGTGGTGAACCACTTGAGTCAGAATTCTGATTTTTTTCTGTAACTGTAGTTATCACCATGCAGGCTTACAGAAATCATAATTGCTCACCTAATTGTTTGGTTCCAGATAAGATTTGGATAAATCAACAATACTGTGCAGATTTAAAGAAATATTGCTTATTTCAGCTCTCACAAGGATTCATGAAATTGCCTACTATACAGACTATGCATTTGGTACTCTTATGTTAGTCTTCTGTCAAAACACAAAGGAGAGCACAGAAAATTTGAACTGTCTACATGAAACCAGACAAGAATTCTGGCAAAGGAAAGAAATATAAAACAAGGCTGGATTATATGACTGTCTGAGGTCCCTTTTACCATGAATCCTTCATTCCTGGTCTTCTACCCTCTTGCCCTGTGTACTTGTCCTGCACATAAGTACAACACCATTATAGGAAATCTAACTGCAGACATTCTTTTCCTGAAAATAAACAGATACTAAGCCCTTCTTCTCAGTCATGTACTGTGTAAAGCCAAAACTGAATTCAAATTTCAAAACAAGCACAAAGTCTCAGGGATTAGCTCCAACACCCCCACTTGCTGCCATTAGACTTCATGGCACAGAAATCTCTTTTGGAGTGTTTTACATCTTACTGAGGCTAGTCAAGGCTGAAGCTTGGTGTACAAGTGTACACCAAGTGTACAAAACTCGAAAAAAAACCCCAGTATATGCAGAGAGATTTGATGAAAAGCAGATGCAGAAAAAGAGGGCTTATTATTTCTGTTTTGCAAATGTGCTAATTCAGACAGGAAGCAACACTGAAACAACAACCTTCTCAAGGTCTGACAAGCCCACACCAAAGCACATCTACCACACACTGCTCTGCTAGTGATTCTCACTCTCTTTCTCATTAGGACTCTTCTAGTAAAATAGTCTCAGGCTTCTTAATCTTACATTGACTAGGATGATCATGTCTGCCACCAATCTTGGCTTTCAGGCTTTATTAGTTACACATTTAATCTGCAGTCCAAGGCTTCAGCTAGTGACTTTGTTCTTTCGTTTTATGTGTCAGAAATTATACATAGATATGAGGAGTGATTACTGTAGCTATTTTTCAAGAGGTTCTTTACTTGATATATGTATAAATTCTCAGTTCAACATCTAAATTAGGTATACGTTTGCAGGATGAACTAACAGCTCTGGAGGGGGCATTACGCACTGCTACAGAAATAAATATGCATTTCTCAGTCATCTGTTTTCCTATTCAAATTATTGAGGCATTTCAGGTCAATACAGTATAACCGTGCCACAAAATATGTTGAGAAGACAAACAGACTCTCATCTCAGCCAAACAACCAACTGCTTAGCAAGATCCTACCAAAGACTAAACACAACATCCTTCTTAAGCAGACCAAGCTAAATCCTAAGATGTGCAAACACCACATACACATGTAAAATTATATGTTATTTACACAGTGAGCAACTCCTTGTACATCTAGTTTCTTGAACTGCTATTCAGGGACAGCAAAGGCAGGAAATGTTTGCAGAACAGCTGTGGGGGAACAATCAGAGGAAGAAGTGGCTTGTGGGTGTCAACCCTGCGGGACATCCCTATTGTGTCACACCTTCCTTGGGTTCCAAAGGACATGGCAGGGTAGGGGGGAGAAAGCCTCTGAACATAAGAACAAGTTGTGCATTTCTTCCAAGATTACTTACGCTTTAGAGATTTGGGTAAACCAGGAGCTGGCATGGCACTCCACCCTGGCCATCATCTGAGCCTATCCTGAGCCTGCCTGTAAAAAGTTTCTGCTGGGAACAGAACAGTTTAGTCTCCTCAGAAGGAAGGTGGAAGTAGAGCCAACAGATTGAACTAGCTTGTTTGATGGCTTGTATGGGCCAAGCCCTCTGTCAACTCAGGAGAAAGATTTTTCCCACAGTTGCCTCCAAGTGTGTTTATTGTCATGTTCGGTAACAGGCAGTTTTCCATACAGATGAACAGTGAAGAAGCAAGGGACAGTGTGAGTAATGAAAAGTTTAAATGCCAAGCTTCACTGGCACAATAAGTGGAGAGAGTGGAGCACCTTCAGTGCTGGGATCCGTACCTGCACAACAGTCTTAACTAACAACAAGCAATATTATACAAACAAATATTTTCATCCCTGGCCTCCAGAATGCTTTATAAATATTTTTAATCATCATGATTCCTAGCTGACAGATGCCTAAACAATCTTAGAAAAGTTATCTGCCATTTTGCAGAGAGCTGCCATGGTTTTAGCATTGCTTTCATGTACATTTTTGAAGCACCCATTGGATAAAAATTAGGGCTGAGATAAAGCTAAGTAAGGTAGGCAGCTGTTTGATGACATTATCACACATTTCATTTTATGGCAGCAATATTCAAACAAAAAGGCAACTCTCCATATATTTCAGCAGCTGATGACTTCTCAGACCCTAAAATTGTTCTTGATAGAAATAGAAATGATAGTGCAAAGACAGGAAACACTTTAGACATAAGTGCAGACACAGCCACAGAAATCACTGAAGAGTAAAAATTGATTCCATTTGCTAAGGCAAATACTTTGAAAAGATTAGACCAAGTTGTGTTATTCCTTTAGAAAGCTGATGAAGTTTAAAGCTCTGCAGAGGCATTCAGATTAGGTCCATGAAGAGCTAGTTCTGACAGAAACATGCTGACTAAGAAAAATCCCCTTCTATATTTAAAAATTGTAGCAGATGGTGCTAGCAGTAGGATGCTGCATCAAGTTGTTATGACTGTGGGCACTGTCATCTATCACTGAAAGTCTCAAAATGCCATCACTCTACTGCAGGTCTCAACCTGAACTCTGCAAAATGTTGCAAGCACTAACATGATGTACTGGGTACCATTGTTCCTGGGTCAGGCTTCTCTGGAAAAGCTTCAAAAATTACATTCCTATGGCTTAGGAGGATTTGGGATGCTTTTAAAATAGTCAGGATATTGGAGATCTGTACCCTGTATTCAAATACCGTGAGTAAAAATGTTCTCCCAGTTCCAGCATAAAGCCCAGAGCTTTTGGACATCTTGGGTATTTGTACAGGGCATAACAGAGATATTCAAGCCTGTAGCACGCAAGAAGGGTTGTGAGCTGGAACCTGGCACAGAGGGGACAGCTCATCTTTAGCCTTGTGGGGAGCTACAAGACACATGGGTTCAGGGACTCTTCATGGAAAGTGAGGCTGCACAAGCACAGGCTTTCAGCTGCATCAGCTAACAAAATAATCCTCAGGCTAAAAAACGTGCTGTCCCTGTCTCCCTTCCTCCTCCTGCCCTGCAAGGGGGGGAAAACAAGGGACTCTAGCTGTCTCCCTGTCCTCCCACGCCACTCACGCTGCTTGGAGCAGCACAACTCCATCCCACCTTCCTCCGTGCTGTGCCAGGGAACCAGCCCCTCTTTGCCTGAAGGTATCAACATGCTCACACCCACGTCAAAGCTAAAAATCACACCATCATGTAGCTACCCCTCCTGGTCACCTCTCCTCGTTAGCAGCATGTGCAATCATCTGAACAGAACAAGACAAATCAGAGAAATCCCCTCACAGCCTTCTGAAAAATCCACACTATTTTTTATGAGTTATTAAGCACACAGCCCTGCTAAGCAATGATTTTGGAGTTATAAAGGTATTCGCTACAGGAATTTTTTATTCTTTTTCTCTCTCGCCATGGCAACCAGGGTACTGAAGTACTTCAGAGGAAGACAGCACTTTACAGTATATAAAATGTTTGCAGCACATCTGACTTGTTTCTTTTATATAAAGATTTAAGCATTTTTAAAGCTGTCTTGGAAAAACTGGTTGACAAACAAAATCTACACAATTTTTTAACATGAGGATATGCATATAATCTACACTTCATAGAATTAGGAGTCCAGAATTCCAACAAAGGGCAAGGTCTGCAAAAGAGAACCTAGTTTGTTTTCTTACAGTTAGAGGACACACCTCAAATAATTGGGAAAAACACCAGAAGAAAAGACCCAAAAGAATTTGCCTTTTAAAGGCCATTCTATGAGGATTTGTGGAAATGCATTCATATAGAATTTTTTTGTGTGTGTCAGTTCTCAAAATTCCACATCCTGCTTTTGCATATCTTATCTGCATGCCAGTAGCTGATGTCTTTCCTCAGTTATATATGTCAAAAAAGAAATATCTGGGAAAATAAACATAAAATAATAGATATACGTGGAGGGAGGGAATTGCTAGTTGAAGGAGTCCTTTAACCCAAGACCATAGCATTTATCCCAATCACAATGAAGCAGGATATTTTTCTCATTCCTAAAATAGTTAAAAATATTACTGCACCATCAGGAATTTTATATGCCTGTTGGGGTCATGACACAATCAGTAGACATGCAATGGTAATGATGAACTTCTCCAATTCAACAACAATTCTTTTTAAAGAGTTGCCAGAAATCAGATTGATTTCCATAAAGAAACAACACTTCTTTAACAAGAACTGTCTTCCCTTTCTATTGTTATCTTGCAACCAGAATTGTCTCTCTGATACTTATTTGAACAAAGACAAATTATTTGCCTTAGGTTATGTCTGATGACAGCAATTCCAGCCAGTTAGCCATAGTAACAAAATTGTTTATGTAAACTTGCTTTTGTATCCTTTTGTTCCCATATGGTAGAGCCCGGAAAATGGGAAGAATGAAATTTCATTCCACATTTCTGAAAGTCCAAAACCAACAGACTCTTAGTGGCTTCAGCAAACTAAAGAGTAAGGTAGAGCAAATCTCTGGTCTCATTCTTTTTTTCATTATTTTAATATGAAGGGGGACAAAAGACAAGAAAATAGAAATAAAACTCTTAAGAACTGTCTGAAAAGAGCTTTTAAGCTTTGCATGTAGTGTGACAGAAAATCAGAGAGAGAATTATATTCTCATACATTAATTTCCAAGAATGAAAAATAATGACTGCTTCCACTAATGAACACATCCCAAACACTTTCACACTTCTAGTGATTGTTATCCATTTGCTGAAGAACGACTATCTACTCTTATGCAATTTAAAAGGAAGAATGAAGAAAAAATAGCCCATTTCTATACAAATTATGACAGATTTTTTTTAGTTACCGATTTTTTAGTTGGTATACTATATCCAGCAGTTATTATATCACCCTACTGGGTAATATATGCACAATTGAAATTCAGGGGAAAAAAGTCCCACCTGTTTTCTAAGTATTGAAAACAGATTTCTTGAACACTGATCTTAAGAAATGAATTACAACATTCCAAAGCAAAATCAAATTCTGCCCTTCTCTACCACCTTTCCAAGTTTTGGAAAGTGTTCAGACATCTTATAATTGGGTTACTGCCCACTGTAGAACAAACACAATTTTGCTAACCAACCCCAATATCTTATTTCAATATCCCAAAACCCACGTATTGTTGCCTGTTTCTCAAGTAAGTTCATTTACTTTTTTCTTTTTTTTTTTCTTTTTTTTTAACATGCTTTATTAGCAGTCCATAATGCACAATTGAAAGGAGGCTTACTTCTTCTGCACAGCATTTCCATGGCAATACACATCACGTATAGCAACAATCTCTTATCTTTCCCCAACACCTACGAGTGCTGGAGCTTAGCTTAATGTTATATAATAAAACAGAGTACAAAGAACACAAGTCTCAATGGAGACTTTAGTGCTTCCCTTCTGTATCTTGGATATTCTTGGTTTTATGAGGGCCTCCAGGTCATAGTATTTCTTAAGCAACTAGAAGCTCTTTAATTAGAAGGAGGTGCACACAATGTTGGCACACGTTCCAGAGACAAACTCACCTGGATAGACTCCTAATAAAGTAAGGAATGGATGACACCAGTTATAAGACCAGATGTTTGCTCTTACGTTTTTTGCAAATATTCTAAAGCAAAAATTATACTGTTGCAAAACCATTAAAATTACTGGGCTGAGGTTTTTTGCCTTTTTTTTTTCTTTTTTTTTTTTTTTTAATTCACAGTGGGTGTGAAATAAAGGCACATGGTAGGACATGCAGTAGCGCTATTTGCTTGTACCTTTATAAATATCATTACATCAGTATTGATAATGTCAATAAACTCATCTGTAGTCTGACATACCAACAGACTCGCTGATCTCTCTCCAAAACATGCAACTGTCCAAGTCAATTAAACCTACTGTCATCCGAGCATTCAAAATTCACTCTGAAATAACAATTCTGGCCAAACTCTGTAGTATAGGTGATTCATATTTGAATATTACCATGGAAAAAGATAATAAGCAAGGAATATTTGCACGCTGATTGGTGGAGTGTTCTTATAATTTTTACCAATACAAGTCTCTTAGCCTTAATACCAGCATAACAGCCATAGTTAGCAATATTTGCCCTAATTCCCCTGTCCACAAGGCAAAATAACTAATTGCAAGGAAGGGGTTGAAGTTTGATTAATGTGCTGTTGCTTTTAAACCTGGAGTCAGTTTTCACTGTACCAGAAAGACAGCATGATTGGCATAAAAATTAAGACATTTTGACATGCAAACTGATTATTTTATTTCTAACCCTCACTGATAATTATCTGACTTTCAATGTGATCCAGCTAAATGGGAATACAAAAACCTATTATAAACTCAATCATATGGCAACAATCCAAGAAATTTAACTTTTTTTTTTCCAGGCTAAAAGTATTTTTTTTTTTAGTAAAACCAGAAAGCAGCATTGATCTGCTGCTTTCCTCTTCATGTCTCACTTCAATAAGATAACAGAAACTCAACTGCATTGTCAGCAATGGACATTATCTACAAGATGAGTGACTTCAGTCCTGCTACTCATTTAATAACAATACTGTTTGTTTATTAGAAAAAAGGCTGGATGATGCGCAAGCAACAATTAAATCTGAGGAAAAGACTGCTTTTGTAATAAGGCAGTGTATCATTCCCTGAAAAATGAGTAGTTAATGGATAGAGTGCCTCAAGAAAGGGCTGGCATCAACAAGACTAGAATTTAAATTGCTGAGAGTGAAATTAAAATTCTAATTCACTCTAAATAACAGGTCCTGCAAAAGAAACATCTGGTCCAAAAAGAAAATTCAATTATTTGGCATTGCAGTACTGCATTAAATATTGATAGCAATATTGAATTGACCCGGCTGCCTAATGCAAGACCATCACATGTCAGGGTCATTCCAAATAGTACTGCACTGAAAAGCAGTTAAACCTTGCTGCTGAATTAACATTTCAAGCTTTGCAATGTCATTCAGGAACAGACATGGCTCTAAGTGAAGTCTTGCTGAGAAAATATAGTAGCTGTTCAGTGAGTGAGGAAGGGAAGGAGTGGATATAGATCCAATCTAAATCAGGCAGCAATAACCATTTTATGCCATGCCAGTCTGTCCCCATACTGATCAGCACTAATGGAGGGATTTCTCAACTACCTTGCATAAATACATGTCCATATGTAAAATACTCCATACTACTGCCACATCAGTGGCAAATATATCTCTTAATATATTCATAGATCTTAAGTCTTCTGATCTGGAAAACACTCTAACACTACATAGTAAAAGCTATAAAGTTTTTCTCATCTCTTGCTTCACTTAGGACTTTCAAGGGGCATAATACACTATTTCCCTCTCTTTTCTTAAAAGAAGTTTCCTTCTAATGGTGGTTCTCAACAGCCAAACAGCAGTAGCCAGTGAAAAAATTTACCTTTACATCCTCTCTTATATTTCCTTATCCCTCAGAGAACACGGAGCTAAGAAGAGAAATATAGCTTCATTGCAGCATATTCCAGCTCCAAAGAAAGAATTATCTTTGACTTCTCCCCCAAAGAAATAGCCTTTTCAGAATATCACACAGGCAACTGAGTCCTTTTACTCCTACCTACACGCAACTGCATCTGAAATAATTTCCTGTTATCAGCCAATAAAGAAACTCAAGGAAACAGTAAGAATAAGCTTACAATCTTACATACAATTTACAATGCTTTAGCATGACAGCAACCCAGACTTCGAGCTGTTAAGATGAGCTGTTTCCATAGCAGATTTTGTATCATGATTGGCTCAGTGTTAAAAGTCTCTGTGTTAAGTTGCTGGAAGAGGAACACTGCATCAGTAAGGGCTGTTATCAAGCATTTCTTTTGTTTTGCGGGCAATGCCAAACAACATAAACCATTAAACAAACTGAAGCATTGTAGAAGATAAAGACATCAAATAAACTGGTGGTGCATGCCAAAAACTCTCCTCCTCTGAAAAATGTGAGCAGTTTGCATTCATAGCTTCAGGAGTTTACATATGGTTCAGTTATATTTCTTCATTCCATAGAGATCAAAAATGTTTGAGGGGAGGGGAAGAAGAGAGAAGGGAGAAGACAAATGGCTAAATTCAAAACCTGAAATAATAAATATTAAAGAATTAATTATTTTGATACCTTACGCATGGAAACACATACCTGAATCACAAAACCATAAAATACATACAAACCATTTGAGTCTTCCACAATAACTTTTGTGTGCTGTGGGTCATGGTTCCCAGGTTGCTTGTTCTTTCTCATTTATTAAATTAGGAAATCTGGAAAAAATTGCTACTGAGCAAAAACATATATCTTCCTATGTGAAGAAGAGATGGAATACAAAATCATAATTTAAAGAGTATGCTAAAGAGAATGTTATTAAGGCTGCAAGGTTATTGTAGCATTCATTGCACATACAAGTAAAGTATACCAAAGTTAGGGAAGGCCATGATCTGCATAATCTTGACTTCACCCTCTGGAGTGTTATAATCCAGTCTTTAAGTGACAGAATCATATGTTGCTCTCTATGTGTACAGAACAGGCAGCACTCAGTGAACCAGAAAGCAATTAACAATTTGGTTTAGTCTCTCTCTTCAGTGTAAACTATCATGTGCTGACATAAGACATAAGGACAAATTTCATACTAACCAAAAACTGCTTTCAGATGGGAGTCTTTCTGACAGATCTTTCCCTCAGTGCCAAGTGCTTGACCAAGACTCTTTACTACACCTGTTATGGAAGGAGGAACAATTCTCTCCTCTTTACTTAGCATCAAACTTTGGATTGCAACTTTAAGATCCAACACAGAAAATCTCATAAGTCCTTTTCTATTAGCCTAGTAGCAACCAACTAAAACACCTTCCAAATAAAAACATGCATCTATTTGAAGCTGTCCTATTCTAAAACCAAGAGAATTGATCCCCAGTGTTTTACAAAGCCTTTGTAGAATCAGAGACACTGAAACAAATCTGAACTTGCATGGCATAATAAATCCTCAGATTCTCTCAAAATCCTCCTTTCTCAGTCATTTTCTTCAAAGCTGGTCTTTTCCTTACTGGGATGAAATTAAAAAGACTGTATTCGTCTTGGAGAACAAATCAACTTAGTATCTCTGAATTTCCCCCATAGTATTTGGGCAGCTTTTATTCACTCCTATTCTGAAAGGTTTGGTCATATTCATGTATTTTCCATGTGTATTTTCTTGTTTTTAATATAGCAAGAATCAAGGGAAAGAAAGATCACATCAGGCCCACTATATAGACTTATAGAGGCACTAGTTTAAATTCCTTCAGCCAAATATTTCAATCAAATGGCTTTGATTTTTTTTTTTAAATACAAATATCTGCTCCTTGTGGAGAAAAAAAAAAAAAACAAACAAACAACAAAAAACAAACAACAAAAAACAAGTAATTTCCAGATTAAAGAAGCTGAATGAGCACTGCACAAGAGTTGTTCAGAGAGGAAAAACCGGGCCTTTTTACAAAACTAAATTGTGTGGTGCCAAACACTCAAAGTACTGCTGAGAAGAATGCAACAGCCAACTCAGAAGTTAGGGGGAGTTATAGGGAAGTAACAGAATTTACAGGGATTCTTTCTTGGCATGTTTTATTTTTCAGTGTTTTGTTACAGAAACTGGTGAATGATTTTTATAAAAAGAAAAGGACAACAAAAAGATTTCTAATCAAGAAAAGGTAAAATCTTTCAGAAACAGAAAACACTCTCATCATCTATCCTTGCTTTTCAATGACAACATCCAATGTGCCTTAACTTTTCTAACAGCATAAAAGAACGGTAAAAATTAATGTGCTTATGAATTCATATATTTTTAAAGGAAAAAGGCCATATTTTTCAAGTTAACAGTAAAAACAAATAAAATAAATAAAACTCCATTGTTTTTATCCAAATTTGTATTTCTCAGTGAAAAAGTATTTGGGCAGGACACCTCTACAAACCTAGCCTGATGCTTTTTTAAAAATGAGGTAAGGGTGCCACATTTTTAACCAAGTGACTAGTTCAAATAATTATGCTTTGCAATTGTTTGGATTGTAACCAGGCCATTTAGCTGACAAGGCTACTTGAATTAAGTATGCATTGGCTTCTCTTTGCTTAGTACACATAATAGCAGTTTGATTTTGATGTGTGTGTCTTAATGTTCCTGAACCTAGGGCAGCAACATCAGCAGGCTGTTTTCCTAAACAAATCTTGTTTCTCAGATCTTGGAGAACCTTTTCAGAAATGTAGACTTTTCTCTAAGAGATGATTTGACACATTAAGAGCCATATTTCCCCAGTGTGCACTGACTATGCAGAGAATAAAACCAGTGTAACCAGCACAGCAAACGTATCTGTAATGGGAGGGGGAAAAACAAACATTTAAAAGAAATAGTTAAGACAGAAACTAAGTCCCTCAGACTAGAACAATTCTTTGGAGATCTCAGTCCAGTCCTACAGTGCTTCTAGTTGTCTTGAAGGCAGAACATTTTACATGGTTTTTTCCTTTGTTTATTACAATCACAGAACTTCTTTAAAAATATTTGTATATTGGAAGCTCAGAGAAGATATGTTTACACATAGCTGAAATTGTGAAAGGATAGGGATTTCTCTGGTGTACAATGATCCAAGGGGTTTTATCCCTTAAGCAGGAAACATTATTACTCTAATCAAGACAAATCATGGTTTACTAATGGAGACAAACAGCAAAGAGGACAAACCAAAATGGCGGAACACAAAAGTCGCTTGCTGATACACTAGGCCACATAACATTTGGGCAACTGGGTATTTCAAGGAAAGAAAGCAACAAGATTGAACATATTAAGACCAATTTTCACAGTGATTTAAGCAGAAAAAGTAATCAAGTGGCTGCTAATGGAATATACTGACATTGGCAATAGCTTATAAACCTCCAAAAATTTTTAAAACTCATTAGCCCTTTTTCCCCCCGAAATTCCAGTAAAGCAGAAATTTTGTACATTAAAAATTAAGAAATGAAAGGGAAAAAAAGAAAAAAAAAAAAGGACACCTTGCTTGTACTTTTGCTGCTAATAAGACAGTTACCTAAAGAAAGCAAAAGGTCAGACATACTTGGGCAGAAACTGGGATACATACAAGGTACTTTGTTAAACAAATGTGGCTGAGCTTAAATGGATCAACTCTGTAAACTCTAACAGAATTTGGTTTCAAGGTCAATATAATCTTTGCCTCCTCAGCCTAATCCCATGATAAGGATGACACTTTGGATAATCTGTGGAACTCTGAACCTTTCAATTTGAATTTTTGCAACCATTAATTTAGTAGCAGTGAGACTTTGTCATTTCTATACTTGGCCTACAAGCAAGTGCTTTGCACAGGAAAAATGTCATTCCTCAGCCACAAATGGCTCTTCACAGCAACTTGGCTGACCTCATATTCATGTATATCTTTGATTTGAAAAGCAACAAAGAGAATTTCATTTATTTTACAACACAGCCTAAAACTAACCACTTCAGCATTAGCACTTACAAGTAGTTTCTAATGGAAGACTAACATATACCACTAGATGCATCTTTAATGCCTGATTTTTTCTAAAGATAATTGGGGTGTGGAGAGCACAAAGTAAATCTACTGGACTAAACGAGAGAATACTTTTTTTTTCAATTGTGAAGGAGGAGAACTTGTCAGTCTACACTGCAGCACTGCTGAAAACTACCCAAGTGTTGATATGAATCATAGTTGAGTCAATTATGTAACACTGCAGAAAAAAATAAAGCAGCTGTGGAAGGTAATGACAGGAATACCATATGCAAGATAGGAGAGGCAATCATGCCTTTCCTGACAATGCATTCAAAGGGGATACTGGGATCAAACTGGAGTTCTTCACAGTAGAAAGGATACAGACCACACACAGCGCCAAGGATAGAGAAGCAGAAAATAAAATACATTTTTGGGAAATGCAAATAGATGGTTTCATTTAAAGAGCACCACAGTTTATTTTTGAGTAAGTAAAACATTTCCACAAAATGGACAGCATTAATTATTCTGAATAGCCACATGTACACTGAGTGTTAGGAAGGGGAGCGAAAAGGGAGGCTGCAATGAAAAGTACTCTATTTGTATCATGAATTAAGGTTGTGATAATGTTGACCTGTTCTTGAAGAGGGGAGGTATCAATGCAGTTTTGGTCTGACAAAACAGTGCAAGCTTTGCAGAATACAGAAGTAAACCCACCACTGGACATTAAAAGGGGGAAAGAAGTGTAAGGAACGGTAAGAAGCTCCCTTACAGAAAATACACCCTTGTTACATGACAATGGGAAACAAATTTCTTAGTATGGTGCTTTCTTGATAATTGTAAATAGATCGGGGAAAAAAGGCACCAGAAGAATTTGGAGGCAAATCTGATGTTCCCAGTGCAGAGTGCTGAACTAGTCAATGTTTTGAGAAGAAAGAAGCCTTCCCTTCTATTATTCTATTATTAGATGTGGGGGGAAAAAAACATTTTTGAGAGTAAGTTACAGGATCTAAAACACAGCTTTCACTGTGCATGTGAGAGTAACGAGGCTCAAGTCCTAATGAAACATACTGTAACATAGAGACCTTAATGTAGTTTTGGCTTGGCTTACTTTCTTCTGAAACATAATTTAAATGTATTTTAGTGACTATGGTCAACATATGCACCTTTTCATACAGCTTAAATTTTACTCCTTACCTTGAACAATCAGCTAAAGATTTTACAAAAAAAGAGAGAGCTAGTTTAGTAGCTTAAGTTGGGCTTGCAGGAAAATTTAGGCTCTTCCAAATTCCCAATAATTTCTGAGTCCATAAATATTGAGAGATGTCAAAGAGATTGCAAATAATTTCTTTCCCAGCAGGTGCATTTCCTAAGGACTGCCTCATGCTGTGCAGCATTTCAGAGTCACAGCAATCAAATCCTATTATAATTATTACAGTAATGCATTGCCTATAAGCCATGACCTTGCTGCCTCAACAAAGTACGTGCTGGACAGTGTTCCAGGGATCTTTGATGGCTTCCTGTCTAATATCTTTAAGGGTTTGGACAACTGGAGTCGCAGAGCACTCACTCGTGGCTACTAATCCACGGCGCTTGTGTCAGCTTCTAAATGAACTGGTTGCACCTTTGCTACTTTATATCATCTCTATACTGTGAATCGGAAAGTGGTGCATGCCCTCATTTCCCATGCAGGACCCCTAGGTGGTACTGGTAAATTAGCTGTCACTATCTCTCATATCTGCTTTGAGAGGAATAAGCACGACAGGAATAAGGCTACTGTTCAATTTGCCTGAGAGTCCCTATTACGAGCAGTCTTTTGCAACTTTCAGCAACTCATGACCCACGCGCTCCCTTCTGTGGGTGTTTGAAATAGTTTTCTAATACATTCTGACAGTAAAAATTGTAACAGTTGCACATACCATTGGCAGTTCTCTCACCTGCACCTTTTAGCACATGAAGTATCAAGTACTGCATGTTATTGAACATATTTTAATCTGCAGCAGCTATTTTTAAACAGATCACTGCAGAAAGTTTCTGTGAGCAACTTTTCTCACGCAGCTCTAAGATAGTTCCTTGAACAAACACTATTAGATTTCACACGTATTTTACAACTTTCCTTTTTGGTTTTCTTTTCAAAAGAACAAGTTATATGAGAGACAATAAGAGAATCCTGAAATATAAACACAGTAATTTTATGTAGCTGTTTAGATGCTGTTTATGCTTTCAAAATTTATGACTTCCACGCTATCTCTCATTTCCAGTTACTGCTGTGTGTGCAACTTGCAGAGTACTTGCTATGCTTTATCACTGCCATATGGTTCTGAGTTCAGTGAATTAATCTGTGAGGTTCCAATCAAAGCATTGGTGCTGGGAGTAACAGGGAAGATTCGGTTATAGATTTTTAAGTATCTCCCACATTGCAGTAATTCACCTAACCTTTATTTACCACAGAGTGCCCTGCATGTAGAAGCGAAATGCTCGGTGGGGAAAAGGCATTTACTTGTCCCCAGCAAAACACATGTCATTAGATACGCATTTATAGTGGGATTTGACTTAATGGAGATGGAGGCCTACAGACACTGTGCTAATGCTTTCCAGCAACAAGCTTGTAGCAAGCTTTTAGCACAACATAATGATTCATGAGGCTAAAATTATACACTGAGCAGTGCTTGGTTGAACCAGCACATTACGTTTTCAGTACATACTCACAACTTGGCAAAACACAGCTCCTTCAAATTGCAAACATGATTTATAATAATTGGCACTATCTTCCAATTGTGCTCATACTAGAAGTTCTGGAAGGAAAAGGGGTTAAATTATCCACACATTATCACTGGGCAACTAGTTTTATGGCTCCCATCACAGAGCTTAATATTAAAACCACTGATACTGTTGTTTGAGGGAAATTCATAATGAATACAAGCTAAGTACAAGGTTTTCAGCAAGGGACCATTTACAGAGGAGGTTCTTATCAGCCCTGTATGAAAGCCTTTTAGATAACCTTGTGGAATGCCTTTGCAGAGCAATGAACACCAGAAATTATCATAAGGTTTTTTGGCAGAGTTTACTCTGCATTAGCTAGAAATTTTCATTAAATGCAGTACATAAAATCATCAGAGGGGTTTCTATGACATCCCTTAGTAAAACCATGGCATGCAAAATAAAGAAAAGCGGAAGAACATCGTGTATCTATGGGCTTTTCCATAGTACGTAACTCTTTTTATATATTTCAAGGTGATTTTAATATGTATGGGGCACAAGAGACTGATGGATACTGTGAATAAAGTAACCTGTTTATCTAAATTATGGACCTGACACAGACATTCTGAGGACAAGTTTCCCTTGCATATGCTGCCCTCCTGCTGATCTGAAAATTTGAAAGGGTGTCATACTCCATGTAGAATTACTACTTGGCCTCTCTGCTAAGACTATGAGCAAAGGTCTTCTCCTTCTATTTTGATAGGGATACCTTTCTACCTACAGATGACCGAATCCATTACTCTTTAACCCACCCTGCTCAGACAGAAAAGGCAGGTAGGAACCTGTCAGATGACAAATATGCTTTCCAACACTGGATGTAAAACTGCATTTTTGTGAATTCTTTGAGTGTAATTGGGAGTAGATAAACTAGCTACTGAATGGAATGTTAGGAAAGAATCAGAAATACCAGTACTCATTATCCACATTTCCATAGTGTAGTCTTACTGCACCAAAAGTTACATCTAAGTGAACGTGTACAGGGACAATACTGAATGCTTAGGCATGATGGAGATTGGGATGCATCATTAAATCCCAACACTATTTTAATCACAAGCAATGACTGCTTAATTGAGCCTCTTGGGCCAGAAACAAGTAGAGGTCTATGAATCTAAGTGACAAGGACTAAAGGCAATAGTTCCTTTTGGAAACCAAATTTCAGAGAGGTAAATACCTGAGGCAGCCACTGAGGTTTCAGTTCCACAGCAGACCGTGCCTGTCTGATTTCTGTCCCCTCCAGTCCAGCTTGTGCACCCTCTTGCTCCTGGCCATATATTTTGAGCTTCCTTTCACGTCGATTCCCAGCACTGATCCCATTTTTCACCAAGGCATTTCAATGTGCAAAGGCAGCAGGAGGCTCATCCAACTACCAAAAGCAAATAGCTTTCTCCCAATATTTAGTGATGACAATAAATACTGAATAGATGGCAGTAAGGACGGGAATTGCTTCTGGGCTTTTCCTCTCCCCTGCCGACCACAAAACAACAGCGAGGAAAGAGGCAGAAACTGTACTTGTTTTTGGAAGCAGCTCTGACTGGAGGCTTCCTAGGTGTGAAGGCAAGAGAGGAGTGAAGGTTTGTCCTTTGGTGTTGTCCAGAATATGAACTATAAGAACAAACCAGTCATTTTTACAAATTTTATCTCCCGAGTCAGCAACCAAGGGCAAGTTAATGCACATTTAGCAATAACATCTACCATTTGTTATTTGCCACAAAATATCAAAATATTGTAGCAATAAATTTTAAAGAACTAAAATACTCTCACACTAAAAAGACAAAGTGCTTTTCCTTGATGTGTTGCAAGACAAAAGCATGTGTTTCTTAGCTTTACTATTGAGATCTATAGACTAACAGAGCAAACTGATTGAGTTTGTACTCTATATGCTAAATGCATGGAGTATCAGTTTTGCTTTGGAAGACTAAAGAAAGAACAACACTCGAGGACAAACAACGACCATTCCAGAAACAAATCCCACATTTTTGGAAGAGTTTAACAAGACTGATAGGGATAACAAAAAAGAGTGCACATTCTTTTACTACAAATATTATTAGCCCTGTTCTTGACTACCCCAGCTCAGATTCTGGATGCAGATTTTTTTCCTCTGGACCATTCAAAGAATTCATTGATTTGTGTTGCTATGTGTAGTACAGAAAAAGATTTCATATATTCAACTTCATATTTACATGACAGAAACGTAACAGACCACTAACAGCACCAGAGTAATGATACTCCTCAAAAGGCAAATAAGATCAGCTTCAAAGGCATTTCTTTCCCTGCTCTGTGACTTTTTATACTCCCCAGCCTGCAACATTGCTGCACTTCTTCCCACAGACCAGCTGTGACCGAAAGATAGGGCTGTAGCCTGCCCTCCCTTACACCTATAGGGGAAAAGCAAATCAACAAAAAACTGATGTTTCTTTCAGCTCTCACACTGTGTGTAGTCCTGCAGGATTAGTTTATTCCTAAATATTTCTACAATTTTCACTATGTTCATCTCAAGTTGTATTTCTTAGTGACTATGGGAATAGAACTTTCTGGTAGCTATCACATCTCACTCTTTTCTCCACCTATATTGTGATCACTATCAGCATTTCACATGTAAAATCACTCATGTACAATTAATTAACCCAAGTAAGATTATAGCCATCACTATGCAGTTTTTAAAATAAAGCATACACACACAAATCAATATCCACAGAACGTTAACAAAGTTATACTCCAGAAAGTTAAACTCTAACCCCAGCCCATCACACGCAATGCATTGGCCCTATTCTATGGTCTGGTGAACCTCTGGATAAATAGAAAAACTGGGATCAAGACAATATTAGCTGACGGTATACGACGGTACTTCATATTTTGTAGCAGTATGATTTTCAATTATGATTGACCAAAATAATATCTATTAAGTACAGAGAACAGAACTATTGCTCATTTTACTTAAAACACTGAATACAGTAGTTTAATAGTGTTTCCCATTATAAGCCTTTTCTACCTCCGAAACCCCATATCACTTAGATGTTACAATGCTCTTACTATCATTTAAGATAAACTAGCCATTTTCATATTATTTTGAATAAGCTTAATATCCCAATTCAGTACAGTACATGTCTAAACTCAGTGGATGCCAATGCTTTAGATGAGTTTGTGAACTGAGACGAAAGTGAGAGAATTTATGTATTCATGCCATCCCCTATTTCTAAAGTACAGACTACTTCAGCAATTGCATCTTTCCTTTTGATTTCTTCAGCACATTATGAATAATGGAAAAGCAACAAAACTGCTGAGTGTCTAAGGAAAATATTATTATGCATTTAAAAAAAAACAACCAAACACACAAAACCAAACCCAAGCAACCCCAAACCACCTTCACAGGCCAAATCAAACAGTTAATTTAAAAATAAATTAAAAATCTGTTTATGAGCTAATCACTTTTAAAGATGAACATTACTACAGCACAGAGAGAGTAAGGTTTACAGCTGATTTAACAAACTGAAGAATCAGAACTGTCAAATAAACTTTTCTGAAAATAAATATAAATGCAATTTCCAGCAAGAATAACTTGAAAATAAATGCACGCAAAAGAGATTGCAAGTCTCTCCAAATGAAGAATGACTCTTTTATAAGCGTGGGGACGGGGGGGTGGAGGGGGACAGCAGAGGGAGAAAAGAGAAACTAGACATTTAATTATATAATTACAAGAAACTTTATCACACAAAAAATAAATCTAGTACTGAAGAAATGGAAAGGCATGTTTGGAATGGATTAAATGAATTAAAGCTATGCTACACTCTAAAAGACAAAGCTTATTTTTAATACCAAGTCCAGAATTCCTCTCTTTAAACACAAGATTTTAAGTAGTAGTCCTGCAAGTTCAGCAAGCTTCTACAGGCTATCCTACCTTTAACATTTCAGGAAGGACCTTCCCATAAATGTGGTGGGGAGTAATGCACAGTGTAATTTTTGTGTCCTAGCATGCTTGTCATTATTTTCAGAGCAATGTGATTAATAAGCTGCATTTTTCTCTTATCATTGAAAAATAAACTTGTACCCTAGTAAGCTTCCTCAACTGTGATTCTCTGCACTCTAGAAACTGGAATAATGCTATAAAATCTCTGCACAGAAGTCATCATGCACATTATCAAATGTTCTAATCATTATCCTTGCACAGATAAATGCTCATCAACAGAAGAGAGGTTGTCTGTGATTAAAGCACACTAGCAGCCCCATTTATAACAGGCTGATAACATTTAGGGGATCTTTAGTCCACAATATCTCATGAGAGATATGATTGATTTTCCCTTCATATCAACAAAAATCCTCATACCAACTTCAAAGGGAGATCAAATCCAGGAAACCCAAATGCAAACCCAAGAGACAAAACTTCAGAATAACTCCCTAATATTTCTGAATTACATGCTTCATTGTCATGCTTTGTTATATGCAGTTCTGGAAACGAGACCTTGCCACCTTGGCTGAGTGTCCTTAAAAGTACAACTTCTAAACGAGAAATTATACTTTTCTTTTTCACAGCAGGCTCATAAGGTGCTAGGAGGAAAGCTGATAACTGTCTAAAAATCAATTCTAAAAAGACTTGACATGAAATGACAGAAATTATTCTTTCTACAAATATACCCCAAGCAATTTTCTTCCAGATATCTTATATTAAAGTTTTTACTAAAACTAATGGAGTCAGAAGGTCATTTATCATAATCTGTAGTCCTAAAATAAATGAACACTGGTATTTTTGAGGGTTAAAGAGTGCAGGTGAACATTACAAGAGGAAACAAGAGGACCTAGCAGTTCATGAAACAGGACATCATGGAAGGGCACAATAAGACTCAAAGGATTTTGGTCTTTCAAATGCTGTCAATTGAATTTGTAATAATGGTCACAAGAAATGTAGCAGATTTCCTGAAAGCACATTCCTGCAACTATTTGCAAGTATGCTTATTGCTAAGCTTTGGAACAATCTCTTCAACTTGAATGAAACAACAAATTTTAAATGGTTACATGCACTCTTTATAAATAAGGACTTGAGAAAGGACACGGAACTCTGAAATATGGGCTTTGCACAGATGATGCAATTATGGAAGAAGGCCTAAACCTCTGGATTCTGACATTCTGGCATTTTGCAGCCCTGTTTTGCTCTCCTTTCAGTGGATCGTTTGGTTTGAGAAAGGCAAATACATCAGCATCAGTTTTTATTATTAGCCATTTTTGTCAGATACTTGGACTCATTTGAGCAATGGCTGTTCAGGTGGATTGCAGACATGCTTCTTTCAAGAGCTGTTGAACAGGCTGAAATGTATATTTGGAACAGGGCAGCTTAGGGTGGCAGTTAGTATGTTGGTACAAAACCAGCAGAAGCTGTCCTGGAAACTAACTGTGTCTTACCCAGGATTTGTTGTTGTTGGAATTTGTGTGCAAAAATCACACCAAGTTTAGCATAGTAGTATTGTCCATGATGTAAATCTGAAATTCAGCTAGCTATAAACATTTGATGTTTGTTCAGCTAATTAATCCTCTAATAGCTGCAGTATTCAGATGAGAAGCTCATGAGAATAGATATGTAATTAGTTTTCCAATATTCTTTTTGTGCCAATACCATCACAATTGTTTTGTAAACAGCAACGAGCGTAAAAGGGGAGATGTTAGATTCCTGGAGAAAGAGAAACAGAGCATTTTAGTCAATGGAAGCAGGGACTCTCTGTACTACATACAGGGATGCTAACTGCAATGCCTGGGGAGACCCGGCAAGAAAAACAACTCATTTCTAAGATCCTAAGGAACAGTAAGGTGATGAGAAATAGTCAACACGAACGTGTCAAGAACAGATTACATCAAATCATAACTTCCTACTTGGACAGGATAACTGGACTAGGAACTAGGATACAGCAGTAGGAGTGACAGATCTAAACTATCCTCAAGATATTTAGTTTGTCACCAAGGACATTCTCAAAGGGAATCTAAGAAAGCTTCCTCCACAGGAAAGCAGCATAAGCCAAAACTAGAATCAGCTGGAAAATCATAATGGAACCATAGCTATCAGTGACTTGCTCCTGTGTTAGCAAGCTGTCTCCAGTGGGGTAATATGGGGTCCACACTGTATTCTACCCAGTCTATTCAGTATGTTAACATAATCAAAAATTATATAAATTACATATGAGAAATTTAGAAACATTACTAAAGTGGGAGGAGATGTACTTGGGAAAACAGCATTTAAATTCAAAGGGTTCTTGACAAACTAGAATTTAAAAAATAACAGGACAAAGTTCAAGTCAAACACATGCACGATGAGCCCAGAAAACTGCTAGCAAATACATTCACACAAGCAGAGGAACTCTGCAAGCAGCAGGGGCAGTGGATCACAGTGCAAGCCAATAATGCAACTCAGTGTGATTTCTAAAACATGATTTTAAGAGATGAGAGGAATGCTATATCAAGCAGTAGTGGCAGCTAATCCACTCTTTTTGATACTGGAGTCCCTCCAGCTGAAACACAGTACCCAAATTTGAGCTCCAAATTATAAAAATCCAGGAAACATCTGAAGAAAAGCAAGAAATGAAAAACACCAGAAAATATCCTACAAGGAAAGATTACAATTGATTTGTTTCCCACACACAAATCTTCCATTAAAATTTTTCAAGAGGCATTTCAAAGCCATGTGCAATGAATACTGTGCCTTATCTTGGGTGGATTTCAAGCAATATCTGAGGTCACTTGCAGGGCCCATTTCGATGATGCTCTTACTGAAATATTTCCACCAAGACAAACTGAAGTTCAGCAGTGAAAGTCTTCATTGTATAAAATAGATGTAAAAGCAGAAAGGCTTACTTAACAGACTTGCAAAAGACAACAACTGAATAACAGAATCTGTATACATTCAAAACTAAAAAATGAAAAAACTACTTAATCTGTGTCTTCCCCAAACTTAAACTCTTTAATGTTCTTCTCAAAAGAAGTATACACAATCAAAGAACTTAAGAGAGCAACAACTCCTATATGTCCGTACATGCTACCATAACCACAGAAATAAAATAAAAAAAAAAATTAGGAAAGAATGCTACTCTTAATTTAGATTTAATATACAGTAAATGGGGAAAAAACTCCTTTTTCAGCTGCAGAAAAAAAAAAAAAAAAAGAAAAAAAAGGATAATACCACCTGTCTTCCAAATCAGCCAAGATGCATTCAGCATCATATAATAATAAGAAAGTACTTAAGAAGATTCAGAAAAAAAACACTGAATAATATTTTGACACTGGCAATGACCTCAGCGGATGGAATTGCATTAAGCTTGTTAAATGCTGACTAAATCAGGCTTTCCACAGGAGATCATGTGCCTATGTTAACTATCTATTAGAAATTGAAACTCACTTTCAAACATGTATGATTAATGATGGATAAGCTTTACAATACTCTTTTAAATGAAATCTTGTTTCAGTTCAGTGAAACCTAAGAGGTGCTTGAAATTACTTTGAATGTACAAACTATACATTATCTCTACTGTAAATCTGTGTGAAAGTTCTCTCCCTCATACCTACAAAGGAGAGATGAAAGGTCAAACAAAGAGAAACAATAACGATATGGGTTTCTTTGTAGGTTTTTTTACCAGTAAATGAGCTGAGTGGGTCAGGACTGAATGCCATGAGAGGTGGACTGTTTGCTTGGCTTTGTCATTAATTCAGAACAGCATCAGACAAAAATTACTGAACAGAGAACCCATTGCTTTCTTTTGAAAAATAAAGTTAGTGGTACTCTATGTTTTCTGAATCCTTCCTTAGCTTTGATAGAAAAGTACTGCTTTTAGGTACCTTATTTTAACTAACTCATTTAACATCCCATAGCCAACAAACACAGCTGCTCAAAAACGACCACATTAAATCCAGCTCCCCCAATAAAGATGAACTTGCTGCTATTTGTAACATGTTTTAGAGTCTGTAGACAAAAGATGCCTCACAAATGGTAAGCAATGATTTAAGGAACAAAACATTTACACAAAGCTTTTGTTTTGGAACATAAGAAAAAAAGCTGAATGTATGTAATAAAAGGATTGGTAAAGTCCCTGAGGATATGATAGAAGGGTGGGATAAAAGTAGCCTAAATCTGTGTGGGCAAAGCAAAGAGTTTTTTAGCCAACTGGGTATATAGCAGCTGCCACCTGCAATCTGCAAAGCAAAAACATTAGAACAAGATGACACTTGGCCTACAAGACCTGTCACTGTGTGGGCACTACAGTAGATGAGAAACCTTTAGGTGCTCTCAGACTGGACCTTCCATGGACTACCAAGCCAGACTCCTGACAGAGAGCAAATTTCCTTCCACGAAGCCATGTTCCCAGTGTCTGAGTGAGAATCAGTCTGCAGATTTGTGGCCAGTGAGAGCATGGTACATGGCTCTGATGTTATTTACTTACCTATACAATCGTGTGGCACTGAGCCTCATTTCTGTTGATATAATTATTTTAATGGAATTAACAAATAATTCAACTGAAAATCTCATATCTTGTCACAATCTTGGACCTGAAAGTTAAAGTAAAATGTACTCGATGGTGACTTTGAAGTTAATTGTTATGAAAGTTGGCTTTTAGAAATGCTTTAGTTCCTAACACATTCCAGGAACTACAGCAGTGGCCAGAACTACATTATATACCTGGTATATCAGCTCATGCATTAATAAATCAGTTGGGTGTTGTGTTTTTGATTGCCTGCTCACTGTGACCACCTAAATTAGCTGATTAGGTTTAATTTCTGCTACAGAAAAGTGCTGGTCTTTGAAGCAGAGTGATCAGTTCCAACTCAGAACATTCTGTGATTCTGTAAAGGTAAAGAATATAAATACATCTGTCATAAACCTCAGGCTACAGTATCAAGCATAAACAAACACATACACTTATGAAAATAAATGCCTAAAATAATTAAGTGGGAGAGAAATTGCATTTCTCACCTTTATTGCTTATTTACTCATGTCACACTTATGCACATCTTTCTCTTGAAGCTTAGATGACAAAGGGTAGATACTAAACTCTGCTAAACAAGTGACATCTACCAGGGTGCCTGTTCACCTCTGAACTTTACTATGTCACTGTCCGATTGAGGCCACATGTAAAATTGAAGGGTGGAAGGGCAGGAAGAGCATATCTGCATGGAGGTAGAACACAGGACTGCAGGGAGCACAGTAGCACCTGGCCCAGCCCCAGGGAGCCTTTTCCTGGTGTTGCTGTGGTTCTGAACACAACTCCCGGGCAACCCAAGTGCTCATGATGTCTACTTGCACCTCCCACGACATCAGTGACAGGAAAAACTGTCCAAAAATAAAAGAAGAAAAAAACCTCACAAACCAACAAACAAAAACAAAACAGAAACAACCAACCACCAAAAAAAAAAAAATTCCCTACACAGTGGGAAAACCTAAAGGCAAACAACTACTAGCAGGTTCTGGTGACTGATGCATGAAGTAATTGCTAAAACAGGAGAAACTTGGAAGTACAGGTCTTAATAATTTTCAGCACACACTAGCGATTTTTTTTTTCCCTCATGGGTCTCTGTGGTGATGACTGTCTCATTTCTGTAATTATCAAAGGTGTCTTTCTCGGTCATGTTTTCCTCATCACAGCAAGTGTGTAGTACTAATGAGAAGTTCTTCTGAAAACCAGAAATATACACTGACAGTTTTTCAAACTGTAAACTGGAATGAAGACATTTCTGTTGTGAAAAAGTCTCAGCATAAAATCATACAATAGCCTGTCACCCACTAGATATGAGAAAAGGAGGATAAAGAGATGCAGCATTACTTGAAGGAAAGGTGACTGTTGGTTTTGGTTTGGGGTGTTTTGCAGCTGACTTTGCTAAATTATTGCTTACAATTGGTCAATAAAATCCCTAAGCTGTTTGTAGTAGCCTGTGACAATATCTATTATGCTTTTAACATTAGGAAAGAAACCTTTTCATTAAACTAGTATAAATGCTAGGTGTTGATTCAAACAGAAAACCCTGGATGAGAAACACGTTATCAGTGATGCCATGCTATGTGACAGTTTTCATAAACTGCAGGCTGTGTTCAGCACAGTCTGTTTCCAATGCTTTTCCCATACTTTTATCTGGCCTAACAAGGGGGTAGGATGGTGAGACATGGAATTTCTAATTCTCTCTCATCTTTGACTCTGTGTGATGTTTTGCTTCCAAAGCGCTAGAGCACAGCCTAACACTCACTGTTTGGAAAAAAATAGATTAAAAAAAGCTCCAACAACACAGTGTGGGATATTGAAACAATCTAAAGAAGGATATGCAGCTTGAACTTTAGCTAAGAAAACTTCATCCAGAAACATACACAATAAGAGGCAGGGGATGCTTCTACCATAATTACGTGACAAAGAAATGCTAAAGCATACACATGCAAAACATGTTCAAGCAAATTCTCAATAAAGGAAAGATATGTCAAAAAAATGTAACCTTTACTAGTTTGAAGCCAAGTGCCTTACATTTCCTTTGACCACCTTATCCTGATATATGAGAACCCTGCTCTTTGTCCTGTATGTAGTACATAAGGTAAGAATCCTGAGGCTGAGGCTTTCCTGATGCATTTTCTCAGCAACCAAGTTGTGGCTTATTTTCCTCCCTAATCTCATCTGTCACAGCAAGCTTTATTTAGTCTTTCAAGCCAGTCTTCCATAGAGTAGCCTTTTGCATCTACCAGGAAAACAACATGTCACTGAGGAAAAAACAACATCGTGATTCGTGCCAGAAGCAGAGTTCGCTGTCTGCTGGCCCTCAGCCCAGATCCTGAAGTGCCCACACTTATTTTTTAAGACTGCATTATCATAATAGCAATATTTTATTAGCAGAGAATTTCAAACTCTTAATGTATATTCAGCTTTTAATGTCTGCATAATGTGTGCAAAATCCAAGTTTTCCTTCCCTTCAATCCAATGAAATGCATCCTGGGTGCAACACCAGCTCCCCTCTTTCTGGAAGTATTCTGACACCCTCTTTGATACTGCCTTTTTTCTTGGAATAAAGCCTGCTTCTCAAACCTGTTCACCTTCTTCCACATTAGCACTTTCAAACACCTTTTGTAACGATTTTCATATTGTGACTATACAAACCATTCTGAGATCAAAGAGTTTGAAACTGTCTGTAAACATGAAAAATACTGAAGATTTATGTGGGAAATTGTTCAGTGCTTTCCAAGCTGGATTTTTTCACTTCAGTTGCTGGGGTTTTCCTTTCAGAATTAGGGATAGTTGCTTCTTGCACAGCTTCTGCTTTGGTCATATGAGGTGACCATGTGAGGCCTCATGCTCTTTGGAGGATCCTCATTCTATTCTGGGGCACATTAGAAAACACAAGACTGCAGCAACAGATAATAGCTGAAAGCATCAACTCATACACTGAGATTTAATTGAACAGTCAAGCTATAGAGAACCACCTGAATATAAACAAAGCAAAACACAGCCCCAAAAATATGACGCAACTACCAAACTCCCCTAAATTTTATGCAACTTTTCAACGGGAAAATTTTTAAGAGACAAATAACTGTTCATCATTAATGTAAATATCAAGTGATTCACGACATTCATTTTTAGAGGAAATCAGTGTTCCTGTGTGATGTAAGCACACACATTTTTGCTAAAAAAGATGATTAAAAGTGGATATAGGGTTCAGAAACTGAGATAGGCCACTGGAAATCTGGCTCAAAACTTGCAAACATTGAGCACATGCCAAGCAATCTGCTTAACCTAGGAAAACGCCAGTAAATAGCCAATTTCCTGAAAAGTGTACATCACTTCTACAGCCAGAAGTTCCCCTTCCAAGCTGCAAACTGAAATGCTTTTCAACCAAGAAAAAAAGCAGTAGACTTAGTGCAAGTAATTTCAGTTCCTTATTCAGCACTACCAAGAGTTCTACACAATGAAACAGTAAATGCATAGCACAGCCGTGCCAACTAGTTGTCATTTTCCAGTTTTCAGTACTGAAATAAAACTGCTTATTAGGTCATGCATGGTGATGAACTAAGAAAGAGAAAAATATCTACTCCATCCTCCACTTCCCCAAGTCAAATCCAATATACCCATGTGAGTATTGAAGCAGAGACAAGGGAGCTAACATACAGCTCACAGAAATCTACAGAAGAACCAGAAAACAGATTTGGTCCCACCTTGTGCCTTCAGACTCTCCCAAGATCACATTGTTTTAATCAGGTTTATAGTACCAGTACAGGGCTAAACTGAGAGTGTGCACACACACCATACTGTACATTCTATAATTACTATGGGTAGCAAAACATTGCAGTTCTCTGTAAAGGACCAAGATCCTGCTATGATCTGTTACACTTGGGGAACAGGGAATTGTAGTCTTTGCAGCACTGCCAAAACTCTGCCATCAGTAACACAAGGCTGTTCCCTAATCAGGTGGCCAAAACATTTATTGCCACCCTGAAAAGTCTCCATGCTCGGCTCATACCTGATGGGTCCTGGCAGAAAACGGATCATGCACTTTGTGGCCTAAGGTCCACATCTTTATTTTACATGTAGTACTTCTGAGGAGTATTAAGAAGTATTTAGGTAAAAAAGCCATTTAATACCATCTACATTAGTATGGCAACATCATCTTCAACAAATTGCACAGAAAACTATGAAAATCACTTAATCCATAGTGTCTGCTTAACAACAAAAGAAAAGAGATAACAGTGAAACCACTATAGAATGAAACATTTTATTTCTGTGTCTTCATGCTTTTTAAAAATTGAATACATAATCACACAGGTGTCACAGGGAAGAACGAGTGTTTGAATTCTAAGAGCAGTTTTTTGCATTAAATGAGTGCTATAAATAAGGCTCAGGTTAAAATAAAAAAATCCCAGGGTCACTTTCCAAGGAACCACCAAAAAAAGTAGGATCACTCCATCTTTTTACATGCACATAAAACAACTATTGAAGTGGGTTTTGTCCATTTTTAAAGGTTTAAATATTGCAATTAGCTCTACAACCCAAGGCCCAGTCTCTGGTGGCCTTGGCTAATGCTGCTGTACTACTTCCATATGTAAGCAAATACTCCTGGCAGCACTGATCCACCCTGCGTACAGGCACAACTCAATGGGGCACAGTCAGGGGTATCTGCACAACTCTCCATGGCCCAGTGAGGATGTGCTCTTACTGACTTGTAAGGAATTATGAATTTCCACTTCCTTTGCTAGACATTAACATCAGGTCATTGCATCAGAGATAGTCAAAGAGAAATTTATCTTCATTTTAAAGGAAAAATTTAAGATAGTACCATTCATAATCCATGTTTGCCTGATACTTTCCACTTTTGTTGTATTCTCAAAAATTAACTGACAAACATAATCAAATCTGGCTTCCATACTATTATCAGGAGACAACAACAAAAAAAAGGGTCTTTCCCCGCCCCATACAGAGAAGCTGGTTTCAAGCACAAAGTTTCTCTTTCTCACTAACACTCTCTTAAATAACAAGTTGTATTGGGCAAAGACAAGCAAAAAAAAAAAGCCACAAATCAGACATCATGCAATCATATTCTGGGGCTTTTACAGTGCTTCCTCTTTACTTTAAATAAAACTGAAAGGGAACACAGTTTATTCACTAAAGAACCATTTCCTCAAAATCTTCACTATTTGCTAAATTATTTTAAATAAAAAAATGCAAAAATTCCTGCATAGAAAAACATCATGATTATTCTTTTTCACTTTTGTTTTAACTACTCCACATCAAAAAGAAAAGTTGCAACATAAAAAAATGCTTAGTTCCTACAATCCTTGCAAATCCCTTCCTAGAGAAATAATATAATAATACAATAATGGATTAATAACCACCTTTCCCAGGCCTGATTACTACCCATCTTGTATGCCATTTGGTACTTTCTCTCTCATGACAAGCATCTGCTCCCTTTTGGCAGAAAGCAATTAAAATCCAGTAACAGCTCCCTGTTCCAGGTCAATATTTCCTCAAAGCAGTCACTACACATGGCTCCACCTGACTGTCATGTAACAGTCTCCACAGCTAATTCCCAGTATCTTGGAAACACTGCAGGTGAACCAGGGTGCCAGATAAACCTAACTTCTCCATTAGCACCACAGTGCTGACACCACTGAGGTTACTCATCTGTGGCCCAAGACTAAAACACAGAAAATAGCACAAGAAGCAGCCAACTGAAAAGGTCTCAGCACTATTTTCCATGACTACTTAATCTCTCAGATGCCAGTCAACCTGCTGGACTTCAAGAATCCACACTATGTCAACTTCCTACCCAGCAAATTATATGTCTTTTGCTATCCAATAGCTCACAGTCTTCAGCTAACTGGAAATAAGCTGTTAAACTCTTTGGATACCCATTTTGCTAACAGCAGACTCAATGGCACTGATGACTGATAATAACAAGCCAGTGCCAAGCAGAAGGAGGTATCAAGGTAACTTTTAGCATTATAATGAAATACAAGTCAAAATATAGGCACTATGCAGATACCAAAAAAAACCCCAAAAAAACAATAAATTAAATCCATATTCATATGTTGCAGCAGCCTTGCCATATCTTAGAAATAATACACATCCAAACTAAACTGCAGTAGTAACATTCAGAAACGGACTCTGTTGCCAAACATTTGTAGCCAATCTTTACATATTAAAAATGGAGGGGAAAACGTGACTCCTTCCAAAGTCAGTGATTTTCAGTGACAAAAGAAAACTATGTCTGTGTTCATAATTAGAAGTATTCATTACAATCTAATCACATAAGGCATCTTTTGTTCAACAGCACTCTTACAGCTTTCTAGGAAAGTATAGTGCTTCTAATTTTAAGTCTACAGCATATATGGGTCTTTTGTATTAGGAAAAAAACCCCGTTTTTGTTCACCAATAAACAGCTCTTATACACTGAAAAACTATATTTGGGGCATCATTTTAGTGTTATCATAGTATCTCTACAAGGAAGATGCAGCAGAAAGGACTTTAGTACTATATTCTCTAATTCTAATACCAAGTTTTGCAAAAATATAATTCTGTGATTTCTTTGGGATTTTACTAGCTTTTTTCTCTTTTCCTCCAAATCACAGTATACAAGAAACTGGGTGAATAGTGAAAAAACCACATAACCACATGAGAACTTTTTACTTCCACAGTAGTTTCCCATGTCTCCAAAAATAAACATACCATTATGTTTTCACGCTTGTTGTAGGTTCCACTACAAAACACTGAGAGGGGCGGGAGTTTCCACTTAACAGAGACTGTATTGCAGTACCAGTGCTAGCAGGAAACTGTTCTCTTTGCAAAAAAGGGAAGCTGCATGCCTACAGTTTTATGATGTCACAGCATAGTTTAACCCTGTATGGGCACATTCACTTTCCACCAAAGTCGAGCCTATTCAGCCTTTTCAAGTGTGATATGGGCAAGGAGCAGAATAAGGAAAGACAGAGCAAGTGTCGACTGCATCCATATCTATGCCTAACACATAACTCAGCAACTATTAAAAAAAATCACATATTGCTAATGCTGAAAGTCAGGACAAACTTTGCCTTGGAATAGCTTTGGTATTTAGATGGCTTTAGGCTCTATGGAAAAAAAGCAGGTTTTACATGGAAGCTGCACAAACATAGCTGGCCTCCTGGTAACCATGTTTACCAATAGCAAAACCCAGATACAGCTATATACTCCTACTGCTTTAGATTCTGATGACATCTATAGCAGAGCTTGGAAGGCCCACAAGAAGATCTTTGAATATTTATACATAAGTCAAGTTCATCCTCACAGCTATTGGAGAAGTTCTTCTGAATCAGGAACACATTTGTTGTTTAACAAGAACCACAAACAAACCAAAAACCTAGGGAAAACCCCCAACATTTTCACTTCAGTTCCAGAAAAATTCTGCAGCTTTTAGCATGAAGTGAAGCAACATTTCTTCATTGATATTATTAGCATGGAAAAACCTTGTATCATTAAAGCAACAGAACAATGTGCATACAACTCAAAAATGCATTTTTCATATTTCTTGCTTGCTTCCTACATTTTCTTCTGTTTGCATGATGACAATCAAAGACATAAGAATTTGCTTTGAAAACAGTTAAGCTGAACTAAAATGACCCACAGATTAATTGAGAACACAGGAACCCTAGACGTCATTTAAATGGTTTAAACTAAGAATTTGATCAAGTATTAACTGAAAACAAAATTCATTGATGACACTGAATCACTTTGGAAAATTCGTGCTTGAAGGTACAGAGTATATGAAGATACAGTCTTTAATTCCCTATGGCCACAAAGTCATTATCGCTCTCACAACTGACAGCTAACCTACCTGGCATAAGATAGTACAAAAATATTTACACACTTAATCACATACTATGTTTTTGTGCAAGAGTTATTTTTCAGTCTGACTTTCAACTTATTTCCACTTGTCTGTCAAGTTCCCCCTATATTTAATTCCAGTGAATAATTCACATTTGAAAAAGGTAGAGGTCTTGGTGCTAAAGAAATACGTGCTCAGAGAACAGAAGCTCAGGTTAGTACCATGCTTGAAGTCAAAGACCTTCAGCTGTAACAGACCCATGTGGCTGGTGCAAGCCAGCATGCTCACAGATGGGAGTTCTTATTTAAAAAAAAAAAAAAAGCCTTGAAACTACAAACACCTGCACCCAAATCCGCAGTAATTATAACACAGTTCGTCTTACTAATTCAGCAACAGTGGATTTCATACTAAGAAAAAAAAATCCTACTAAAAACCTACAAGATTGCTTTCAAGTTATTCTGTGGTGAATAATCTCTGTGTTTACAATAACTACAATGTGTCTTCAAACAGCTTAAAGCTGGATTCCATTCAATCGATTTTATCTTAGGTGTCAACAGAATGGTTGCCAATTTCTCTATATTCTTTTTTTTAATGTCACATTTAAACATATATAGTTAAGGATTTATCCATCATCCTGAAGACACAATTGTGCTGTCACTTTGCTTTATGCTGTAATAGTACTTCTAAAAAAGGGAAAAAAAAAAGATTCCATATTGCTCTATGACCATAACTACACTAAGAAATAAAATTTTAACTTCCACAGCTTTTGTTAAACAGTTTAATGCCAAGTTGATTTAGCAGTATAAATATTGATATTTTACTAGATATTACTTCTTATTGACTATTGCAAAACTGCTGTCACAGGGGGATTGGAGTGGGGGGGGTTAACCCTTCCAATTCCTTCCCTCTTGCCTTTCTCTTGGCACCTAGTATTTAAATTCTGCCTTTTCCCCCTTTTGTATACCATAATTTGTGCTATTTTTTTCTTATGATACTCCCCTCTCTAAAACTATGCATGTGAAATTTTATTCCAATATTACAACGCATTTTCAGTGCAAAATAGCAGTGTGCTTTGAATAGTAATCCATTGCACCGCTCATTTTAAGGGGAAGGAGCAAAGACACATGAAAAAAATCATAGAGTGAAATAGCTGGAAATCCACCCACTGGGAAAGGCTGGATGGCAGAACCACTGAGCAATGCTGCTGTAAAGAAATGCAAAGTAAGTATTATTTTTCTTTATATAAGTCTTACATAAAAGTTTCATTTTTTTATCTGAAAGCACCAGTGTAGGATAATTTGTAGTTAGATATTTATATTCCTCAGAAATTACATTGGGCAGTCTTAGTCTTGAATAAGAATTAGTTCAGACAGGGTGCAGAAGAAAAAATCTTTAAACTATTTGAAGCTGAACTGTGCACTAGGAAATACAGGCAAAGACACTGCAATAAGACTGCATTTAAAAATTCAATATCGTTGATATCTGCTTTCGAAACACACTTACTCCCCTGCTCCCCCGTTCTTTCCTTCCATCTCTTCAGACAAATCTCTGATTATGGAACTCATTCTGTGCTCCTCAGTCATCCACTTCTCAAATCTCATCTAAACATACACGTCACTTGTTAAAGTCAAATCCTTCTTATCCATTACTAATGTTCCTTGCAGAAACCATGTCCCATGCAAGCCTAAATTAAGTGTATTCCACTAACCTCTTCCAAAAATACTCTACTAGCATATAATCACACCCTTATCTTCTTACCTTCTCTTTCTAAACTATTCCTCCATATTTCCTCTATGGAAATATTGGTTCCATTTCCAAAAAGTTATGTCATTGTCTTTCGCTATCACCTTTGTGATTTCTTCCCCCCTCATTCCTTTTCCAATTGCTCTGTTTCCCTAGTCTCCTTATTTCTACATCCTTATTTAAATTTCCATACCTCTACACAAAACAAAGCAAAAACCACCTCACCATTAAATTACATCTCCAGTAACTACAAAATAATATTACCTACACGGAAAATTCCTTTTGCTATTTCCTGATTTGCCTCTGCTTGGAAGATTTTACAGTGTAGACATATATGGAACAGAGTCAATTTCTCATTTCTTAATATTTTACTAATCAAGGATACACTGCCACTTGGGAAACTGATTCAGGTCCTCAGACAAAATACATCTAGAATTCTTTCTGTATGGTTTAAATGAGCTTTTGAAGAATGTCTGGTATGTGGTGGACATTATTATGCAAAAAAACAAAGAATGGTCAAATGAAAACTAATTTAAAAAAAAAAAAGCCAACAAGTTTATTTTCAGACTGTTAGGTCCTAGCCATCAGATTGCCACAGAATAAAATGTAAACAATTTCTAACTAGTGTTGTAGGAATTTTATATTTAAACAAACCAAAAAAATAAATTAATTAAAAAGACAACACAAAACCAGAGAAAACAACAACAAACTAGGACATTTGAGAGATGTAGCTCTAAAACAATACTAAACCAAAACCAGAATTTTGGAGAAATTTTAGCAGCCAGTTAGAAATGCACACTTCCTCTCCTTCACAACATCTGTCCACTGGCCTTAACCAGCACATCAATTCCTATAACCCCCATATGTAGAGAAAATGGCAAAACAGCTTTGGTTTCGCTGTAGCTGAAGGATGGCAGGGGTGGAAGTCCCCAGACAGTACTCGGCAGCCCAGTACACGACACCTACGTAATGGAAGGCTGAGACTCAGAATTTCCTCTCGTGCACTACCTTCCGTAGTACTTTCATTTTTTCTGGGCTATAACTGTCACGGAAAGCACGGGGCTGACCACATTGCCCAGCACTCTTTGCCTGCACACAGACAGAGGAGCGGCGAGGCAGCTCTTGGCTGAGCGCGGAGCAGGGACAGGCTCCACCGTGCCCAGCTGTGAGCAGACATGGTCCTGGAGAGCCCGGTAAGTCCTGCACAGTGCTCTTTACTATCTGTTCCACACGCTGCTGGTGTTTCAGGAGACACATCTGCCCCTGGGCAAATGACAGTGAGACTATCTCTGTGGTGGGTATTGCTACTGCAGTGGTGGCAGAGCTCAGCCACCAACAGACATAGAGCCATGCATGAGAGTCAAAGTAATTTAATACTGTGTTACACACATTTAAAGCACATTTAAAATCACAATGCAGTTTATAAATTCATTGGTTACTCTGTGTATTATGTCATACTTGAATCACATGTAATGAATTGATACCACCCATGAGGAAGATTACATGGTGGTGGCTTTATACAATGGTGTGGAGAAATAGAAAGACAGGTCAATATTTCATATTATTGTGACATATAACTTTTTTTTTGCTCTTGAGTGAAATAACAGAAAAGACAGAAGCATCAATTGGAATGAATATTCACCAAGTGAGGTAGTTTCAGTATTGTGATGGCAGGTTTAAAGTGATTCAGTACACTGAGAAGTCAAACACAAAATCCCTTTGAAGGGATGTTTGAATTTGTCTTTTGAAGTTCAACCGATCCCAAACTCAGGTGATGTTCTCCAGAACAGCAATAATCAAATTCTGGATATTTGCATCAAAGATAGGTATTTTCCCCACAAAGATTTCATTCTCAGTCCCTTTTTTTCTTTTTCCAAATTAGGGAACAAGACTGAAATTTCAAGAATAACAGGGCATTTGAATTCCAGCAAACATACACATACTGTTAGCTTGTGCAACAGAATAAAAGATATTTTCTGTTTGATTAAAAAAAATAGGGTTTGGTATGTTACAAATAATAATAAAGGGGTGTTTCCATTATAACTTCTACTTCAAAAATGCTATTCTGATACTTGACAGGGAAATAAAGATTTCTACTGCAACAAACAAGATCCAATCCTGCACTAAGTTTCTCCATCTGGCAAAATTAAGCTTTAAGTGGATTGGTAGGGACCTGATGCACATAAGTCGTGCAATCCCTAGAGAAACGATTTTCAAATTAACTAATAAGATATTGCACTGCGTACAGCTTATTAGAAAGAAACAGTGAGCAGCAACAGCACACAGCTACTATGCCTGGGATTTAAAAGCTGGATTCAGCTGTCATGTCCATAATTCTTAGTGCATTGGTTATGTAAAGGAGTAGGTGAGAGGAGGGTTTAGTTTCATATTAAGGAAAGTAAAAAGGCTCTACAGAATGCAATTGCAGGATTAGTAAAAAGCATAAGGCAGCTTTGCTCCACTATTTACATATCAAGGCAATTTATGGAAATCCTCATCTATAAAACTTCAATAATTGAAAATGAGATTCAGAAACAACTTAAATTAAAGGACAAGCAATATAATTTTCATATTAAAATATCATATTTGTAGAGAAGAAATTGGTAAATTTTCACAACACGTTAAAGGTTAGTTCCCCAAAGAAATGGAATATGATTTGAGAGCTGCTTGACCAATACAGATAGTTATTATAGTAATATCTCTGCAACTTGCCAGCTATCCAAATAATCTACACTTTCAGGGATTTCTACGCATAAGAACATTTTGACAGTAATTGCCATTCATCCTGAGGGGGCAAAGTCAAAGGTAAAGAGACAGAGCAAACAAATGCCTTGAGAACAACCTATAAGAGGTAGCATCACAGTATGTGGACAACGCTTAAAAACAGAGAAAAGACAAAGACAACCGATGAGGCAAGGAGGCAAAACACAAAGGGTCTTGTTGAACCTAGCCAGAAACAGGAGTCGTGAGAATTAAGGGTGGAAATTGTCAGGTTTGGTAATGGTACATACAATCCTGAGCACAAAAAAATGAAGTTATGATTAAAACAATCTTTAGCAAAGCTGCCATTTCAAAGCTAGAAAGACACAAAAATTTGAGACTGCACACCTGTAGTGAAGAGCAGCACTACATTAAGGATAAAGAAGTATTAAGGGAGGAAACTAGAGGACAAAAGAAGTAAAAATCATTGACTTTAGCCTCACAGAGAAGTCATCTACTGGTGGACAAGTGATCCAGTTGTGTGTGATTGCAAAAAGGGGCAATTCAAAACATAGGATAAAAATATTATTGAGGACTGAAGTGAAAGTGCTTTGCTTGGAAGACATAAAAACAGTGCTGCTTTCTAAATTGTGAAGGCAACTTCAGAACCTTTTCACTGAAACAGAAAAAGTTACCATCTTTTTTAATACAGGTGACAGGAGAGCTGAAAATATAATGCATTAATGGCGCACTGGAAAATGAAGGCTATTAAAATAACTATTTGATGTTTTGACATGTAAGGACGGACCTCCAGTTTCAACCTTTAGCTGTGCTTGTCATGGACTTAGATTGCCCTTTCTCACACAGTCATTCTTGCACAAGCCCTTGCACAACTTCTCTCCTGTCCTAAGGAGACACAGATCAGCCTTGCTGTCACATCCCATTAGGAGCAAAGCTGATAAAATGCACTGGGATTCCAAGGTGACATAGCTTCTCTCATTACATTTGTCACAATATTGATTAGATTAGGTCTCAAGTCCTTCTTTGGCCTGCTACTGACCCATCACATCTCCTGGGAAATTCTGCAGAGTAGGAAACAAAATTTAAAATTACTGGAACAATAGAGATGTTCAAGATGGTTATAGCTCATGGGACTCACACAGATGTGACAAGTACTGATTTTTACTAACTATGCATCCTAATACATTAATCCCAAACTTGACAACTACATATTACATTATCTTCTTCACAATAGATAGCCTTTGGGAGCTTAATGGCATGAAAATAACTCACCAAATACCTTTATTTCTTTCACTTGAGTAAATAACAACATGGTCAAAGTTCTGCCTAACTCATTTGAACTATCAAAAATTTAAAGAATAAATAAAGAGTAGGTCAGTTTGCTCTCTGTGGAGCCTTATATCAATTTTCTTCTGCAGTATGTGTACTTTTAGATATTTCACTCATGCAGGATGGCTGAAGATGTTTCAAATCAGAGAACTGTACAACTGAGCCATATGGCTAGGCATTCACCTAATCGTAGCAGTTAATAGCTAAGGACCCCTACACCTGTTCTTATGTTTTCAACAGGCTTTACTTATTGGCATTAAACACTTCTAATATAATACGTCCTTTGTATGTGGCAGATTTGACAGTTCTGAAGTCACAAAGGACTACTCTGCATTGCTAAATATGTTTTTAGATTTAGACAGAATGGAAGCTGGAGACTTTTTGATCTTTTTAAGTATTAAGTCACGTTTTCCACTTTCACATATGGGCTGCTTTGCTAATGCCATCAGTAGGCACATTTGAACTCAAGGAGCCTGAGCAATAAGTTCAGTAAATGTCACTCCTTTTACCTACACCTTTACCACCCACATATAACACCCACTCCTTCTGACAGCACCAAAACTATAATTTGAATTTTCCTTTCTTCTAAGTGCCCTCCTTCTCCTCATCTTCACACAGCTTTGCAAGATAGAACAGCCAAGCAATTACAATCCCACAAGTAAAATAAACATTCCTGTTTGGAGTAGGGAAGCTGTAGTACATCTGTCCCACTCAGTAACACCCCCTGACAAAAGATGACACGCAGTAGGACAAGGACACTCTGGGAAACCACAGGCTATCATGAAACAAGAGCATCCAAATTTGCTTCTTGTACACTTTGAAGGATAAAGCAACATGAAGCAGAACAAGAATTATGTATTTCATTCCAATTTAGCATAACAGGACATTACATCTAGATTTTGCATTTATTTTATTTCTGAGGTTTTTCTTCTATATAAAATGTGTTTACCTAAATGTACACATGAAAATACATGTTCCAGGTTTCTGCTTTGCTCCATTTCACAACTGCTAAGATTCCTTTAAAATTGAATCAAAAAAATCCTTTCACTCTGTTCTTAAACTGATAATGCTTTTTTCACTGAGAAAGCAAGAAGTTTCTTTTTTTAATAGAAACTTTTGGTATACTATTGAAAGATTTGACAGGTAATTAACATTCCTTTGAAAAATGCTTTAAAAATTAAGGGAGAGCAGAGAAAGAACAATACTTGATTATGGATTCAGTTCAATAAACATGCTTTAAATACACTCTAGGATACTTAAATTGAATGAGATTCATCTATCTATACCCATAAAGATTACTCCAAGCTCCAATAAACTCAAACAATATATCTTCATGCTCTACAGAATCTTACCTGTAAGTCATGACTGTGCAGACTTAAATTAAGATGCAATAACAGCTTTTACACGGAAAAACTATGGTTTGCACCTTGAGAATGTAAAAAGAAAACAAAACAGTCTTCTGAAGATTGCCCAGGAATAGTGGATCAATTTTTTTTATGCTTTAAAGGCTGAAAATTGTGGAAGGAGCTTTCAGCCAGAATTAGAAGATTTTTCTTTGGAAGGGCATAGGTCATCTCCCAAATAAAAATGCTTAGAAAATCTCTTCCTGCATTGTCAAACAATATTCTCTAATTACGTTACACTTATGCCCTTGCTCATAACATTACAAGATATGTGATACAACAGCTGCACCTGTCACACATTATAAAATAAGGAAATCCTAAGGAAAAAGTGACCAGTCCTCAATAACAGAGTATACCATTCAAAAAAAATTAAATAGATGGTTTTTTTGCACACAGATATTTGTGTTTTAAAAATGCAACCATTTATTTTTGCCCAGAATAGATGACACAAATCTAAGAGGACATTTGCATTGAAACTCTTCACTCATATTAACATAGGAAGCACCTTTCCTTTCTCTTAGGAATTAGTATTCAGTACATGTGTGGAGAACACAACTTTTGACAAGTTTTAAATAGCTTTAATGTCAAAGATTATTGCATACTCTATTTGGCCTCCTCCCACTTGTGTTCCTACTTCTTCACCCTCTTTTCTGCATTCCATCCTTACATGTACTACTTTCCCAGCTCACCCACATCTCCTGCTGTTGCCCCCAGCATGTACCTGCTCTCTATCTTGATCCCTTCTCCACACTAATCTGACTATGCTGCAAAAGACAGCTGGGCCACATTCTTAATTACATATCTTATCAGTTGCTGGCCTCTTTGTTACCCCTGCTGGGTTTGGTTACCAGGAATTGGATTTATTTTCACACCCTGATTCCCTTCACTCCTCATCATCTTCTGGTCTAAATGAAGAGATGCACTAGGTTCTCACACACAAGCCTTAGCAAATCTCCAGCTCTGCCACCTGGTATTTGCAACCCAGAAAGAAGAAACATAGCTGGTGGCTCAGAGTTCTTGCACTGTGTAGGTGACACACTGCAACAGAAATGGACTTGACACAGCTGGATCTTTTTGATGGTTTCTAATGTCTCTGCCCCCAAGAAGAAAGAGAAACCTAAGACATTCTAAAGCTAGCTCTCAGCTGTATAAGTTTGCTTCTTTGCAAACTTCAGAAGGAAGAGGGTGAAGATGCAAAAAGCTATGTCAATCACTTAGATGATGCACAGCTTGCTTGTGTCGGGGTGCTTTCCTCTCCCTGATGACTGTTTCAGCCAGTCTCTAAGACAGAGACCACCCCTGACCACACTCCCTTCTCACCTGCATAGAAAGATCTTTCAAGTCAAGTCTGAAAAGCACTATAGAGCATGTAAAAAGGAGTGTACAGAAACCCACTTCTTTGAAATTGCTGACATTTTGGAGGATGAAAGAAGCTTGAAATCTCCAGGGCTCCAGCCCTACAGGCACTAAAAAAAAACAAATCCCTCATAAAGAAAAGAAAGAGAAGAAAAACTGCCTATCACTGTATTTAGAAGTTCATATATTTAAGTCCCTCGAGGAAGGAAATAGGTTGGGAATTGACAGTGAAAAATAACAGACTGATTTTCTAATATAAGTTTTAATGCTGTGGTTTTTTTTTTAAATGATAAACAGGTCTTAAAATGAAACAAATATAATCTGCAAAAGCAATACCAATACAGTTTATCCACCAAAAAGCAGTAAGTTAGGAAAATACAGGCTAGGAATAGTCTGGTCAAAATTTAATTTGTTTTCTGGGACTGCACATGTTTATCATCAGCAATAGGCATCCCATTACCCTTTTTGCCACCAAGCAATAGCAAAAATGCATGTTTGTTTTGGTTTTTTTCTCATTCAGATAATAGCCTGCCTTACAACACAGAGTAACTGACTCATAAAACTTCTGCTGTAAGTCTCAGTAACACATGCAACCATATCAAGTAGAATAGCCCAAAGACACTGAGGGTAGCATTATCTCTCATGGTGACCGTCTGCAGATGTAGGGCTGAATAACATCTATCACTAGCTTTGGTAATCACTTGAAATGAAAGGAGTAAATCTGCAGTACATGTAGTAGATATGCAAGTTAGGATAGCAAAGCTGCAGCCAAACACAGTAAACTGAAGGGGGTCAGGACCAGGCCTAAGTTACCTCTGTGCTGTGCCTGGGACAAACTAGAGCAACTGCCACGTTTCTCCAACTTCTGCTATGAAGTACCCATATGTATTTCAGGACTGTAAAACAGAGAGCAGTACTGAAGGCTTTCAAATTATAACCAGTCTAGTTTGGACACATTTTTTTTTATTACCTCCTGTTACATCTTTTGACTTTGCTGTTGCCACAGGAAAAAAGAAAAAAAAAAAAACAACACAAAAGGCAGCTCTGAAAACTGTGTTTACATACTTAAATGTGAGAAGGAATGGTATCCCCTTATATTTTTCATTTCTGAAGCTCTTAAGGGAACCGTGACTAGACACAGTAAATAAATAGCTTAACAGACTGTAAACAACTAAAGCTTTGCCTCTTGCTAAACTACAGTCAGTGTGATTAATGTTTCAGGAATTATATTAAAGTGCAATATCTTTCCCTGTAGACTGAAAATACCCGGAGAAAAGAGTCTCTGCCTTGAATGAGACCGTGAAATTTGATTTGCGTATTCTAAAGAAAGAAATAGTAATCTCTTAATTTAGATAGATCTCCTTACAAAAGCAGCATCTTCCTGTTTTGATCACAAATTAAACAATAGAGAGTAAATAAAGAAGGCAGGCTGAGTGCATGAAAGAAAGGGAGAAGCTGCATGAAGCAGTCCTCTCTTATAATAAATAATAACAAACTGACAGGCATTATATCTGCTCAGCACTTTCCAGTACCATGACTCAGAACTGCACTGTAAAACCTGTACAAAATGCTGCTTTCTTAAAGGGTTATTTGTGCTAAAGAAAATTTGGTAACTGAGTAAAGAAGAATTCAGGGCATCAGTTACTTCTGGGCAAGGATAGCATCTCAGAAACTTCTATGGTTGCAGTTTGCCCTTACTGCTTGTCACTCTTTCACCATTCTGACCAATAATCAGGCATTTGGTGACTGACCCTAGTTTTTAGGGATCAGATCCTAGCAGGCCACTGGCTTATTAAAGGATATAAGAAAATCCATAAAAATTAATGAAATGCACACACACGCATGTTTGTAATCAGCACTAAACCTGTGCTCCAGGCAGAGGTGCCCTTACCATGCTCTCCCCCTTGCCAATGGCTTGGTAAGGATGGCTCTTCCCAAGGGCTGTCTTTCCCACTCCATTCCCATGACAGCAAGCTCAAATTTCACAGCAAGTTTAGCAACTCTTTTCTGCACCGTAGTCACTGATTAATGCCCTGACCCTTGACTCGTTAACCTCAGCAGTAACAAAACAGAAGGCTCTGGGCTCACAGCCCCCAGTTTTAAATTGTTTTAAGGATGGACCATCCTGTATGACAACAGCAGGACTTACAGGAGGGTTTTGTGTGAATAAACAGGTCTGGTTTACCCCCCTTAGCTTTTTCTGAAGTTTAGTAGCAACAGAAATGTAAATAGGTAACTGTTCCAGCACAACCTGAAATAATTCAAAGGATCACATTCTTCGCCTACCTGAAAAACCCAGAGCAGCTCATGTAACAGTAAAGAAGTTTTTAATCAATTCTAAAATCATAAGAATATAGAAAATAGATGACACTAAGATTTCATTTACTTTCTATTGGGCAGAATTTAATTGAGCCTGAATGCTCCTCTCTCAGAAAACTGAAATAGGAACACCAGTTTTAAATAAACTTCTTCCAGGCACAGCTGCAGGGAACAGTTCACAATCAAGCAGTCCTTGAAATTTCTCTTGGCATTTGCTGTTATAGCAATGCACAAGTTTTAATTACTTCAAGGAGCTTCAGCTATGCCTAGGAGTTTCGGTTGTTCCTAGTGACCCTAACTGGAAAAACCCTGAAAAAAATCAGATCATCGCACCACAGGAACTCAAACAATCCTTGTGCTTCCAGAAGGGTGAAGCCAAGCAATGCTGCAAAATGGAAGTCAAATGTTCAAATGACACTTGGCAAGAAAGCAACTGGCGAAAGATCCGGGCCACTCGCGCTCTCTTTCCAGTCCACAATTCACCTAATGCATGACCCAATCCAGCTACTTCCACTTCTGCCTCTCTCAGGCTCCCCACATGCAATAGAGACTGGGAACTGCAGCCAGCACACTCCCTCGCTGCCTGGCTTTGTCACAGCTGCACCATGTGGCCTCAAGGCACTGCAAAGCACATGTGCACACACACAAATCTGCCAGTGACAGGTGTGTTGGGAGAGCTAGCCCAGAGTTTCAGCGCCCTTTTTGAAGTACAAGAGAATACTACTACATTTAAAAGTAATGCTAGTACCAAGCAATGAGAAAGGAAGTTTTATACTTGAAAACTTTCATTTCTTAATGTTTCAAAGGACAGAGTAGCAAGTAGGACTATGAGGTGGCACAGCCAGTTGGGAAGCCCTGGGACACAAGGCTCGGCAGGGAGGCTGAGCTCCCAGCAGATGAGAGAGTCCAGCAGCCCCCACAAGAGCCTGGTTAAGAGGAGCAGTCAAGAGGTCACAGCCTGAGTACTGTCCTGGCAAGCAGCAGGACTTCTGACTTGAAATGATGGCAAGGAGAGAGATGTTTGCCAGCATAAAAAAAAGCCTGGAGAGCAGAAGCAAACGCTTGCACTCTACTGCGTAGGCTCCTCTAGAATGTGCCAGCAGGCACTGCCACCAAGCAGCTGGAAGAGTAGGCATGGGCAAGAGCACAAATATGTAGCCTTAAGGATATTCACCACTGACACCAGGAACAACCAATTGTCTGTTCATGTGCCAGAGACCGAGTCACAACAAACTGGCACTCGGTTTGGCAGATTTCACAGTCGCTTGCTGCAGTGATGTGCTGTGCAATGCATCAGCATCTTAACTCACTGCTACAGTACTAGTGACCTCCACTTAGGATACATCTTCATCCCTGTGTTCTGACCCAATTATTTTCAATCCTCAATTAAGTTATTTAAGGCATGAAAAAAACCCAAGTGGAAGGGGAGTAGAGAGAAACATAGTGGGTCATACCTACACTCTCACAGCTATATCTCTAATTTCAATCACCAAATATTCTTTTACATGACTGTCACACAGAGAAAGCTACTGCCAGCACTTCATACCCTGGGTTTGGGCATGCAAAATATCTATTTAAATTAGCAAGCAATCAGCACCCATAGCAATTAACATCCCATACACAGTATCCCAGTTGTGCATTCTCTATTCGTTCTTTTCTGCTATAGAAATCTTCATAGCACAGGGCTTGTTTTGACATGTTATCTCTGTTCTATTCAAGAATTCTAGGCACTTTTCACTCAGATTTTCAGATTCAGTTAGTCACTATATCCTCAAGGTGTATGTAACATAAATATAAAATAACAAACAGAGCTTAACAATCAAAAGTATTTTCTCTTTAACAGTGGAAAAAGTCATACTACATTATTCAACCAGAACAACAGAAAAACTTTCACTATCATTTAAGCATTAATATAAAATAATTCTTGATGTGAAACAGATCTATAGGGCAAAAGAAGTCTGAATTTGGCTATTCAGTCTAAGCTTTGAACATAACCATTTGCATATAATAATGTGAACAAAAACTACCTGATGTCAAAGGCACTATCAAACATAAATCAATGTTCACCTATATTGCATCTATAAAGCACCCATTTCTTATCAATTCCCATTCCATTTTGATTCACAGTCCTACATACAACTCATCATTCCATACACTTGTCACAAGCAAAGTCATTTATATTTACATAGGTGATCACAGCAGAAGTGCTACCAAAACATTGGTCCCCACACCAAACTATTAAGGCCATTCACAGAATAACAACAGGACACTTGTGTGCAAGCTGGGACCCATCTCACAGAAGTCACATATGATGTCTTTCCCCACTGCTTTATTCTCTCATAAATAGTAACTATTCCTTTAACATTATACACATAGCATAAATACAGACATAGTAAAAAAAAAAAAAAAAAAAGCGAAATAACAAAGAATGCCTTTCTATTTCTGACAACATGTGAAATTATACAATTCCTGATAAGGTGCATTTTTGAGGTCATAGTCATATTTATGATATAGAATTAGTTCAAAAAAAACATGAGCTAATAAAATGTTCCCAAAGCAAACAGGTCCATGATAGGTTAATGAGGTTTTCACAAAATCTGAGCTACGTTTCAGGAGATAAGGATGATTTTAGCATTTTAGGTGTTAATGTAGTTTGGATCAAAAGAGAGAACAGTAGTTGTTCCAGCTGAGCTTTCTGTTTGAATTTCCAGGGTTCATTCTACCCCCTAAAAACTCAAACCAAAACTCAGTTGGTGTGAAGTGAAACAAGATATTTGAGTGAAAAAAAACCTGTCAGTAGAAACCACTGAGCCTGAGAATCAAAACCACTGTTTGCACCTGTGCTGCACAAATGCCCGGCAAGCCTGAAACAAATATAAGGTTTTCTTGCATATAATTCTAAGCCAAACTATTTTTTTCACTGAAACCAAGGGTTTGGGGATCAGGCAAAAGAGAAATCAGTTTGAAATGGCATCTCCTAATGAGCAAATAAAGACCAGGAATCCCAGCAAGAGCAGGGAAATTACCTTTGCATATTTGGTTTTCAAGAGATGAAGGAGAGAAATAGAGAAATGGAACTGTGGCCATAGTAGGTAAATTTATGAGAAATACAAGTTGTGTGATTCAGGCAGCTTCAGGGAGTGCTAAGAGATTTCAGAAGGTGAACAGATTCCATTCTCATTAATGAAGGGGCCCTGACTCCAGATCCACTGAAATCACTCTGAGAGGAAAGCTATTCAGCTCTCTCCTTTGATTGAAAGCATGATTCTGTTACTTATGAGCTCTTGGTAGCTCTCCTTTTAATAGGAAGTTGGGGGAAGGGGGGAGAAAATGTCTGGAGAAGGGGAAGGAAAAGATGGGTAGCAAAAAACACTGGTAGCTGAACATTGGACTTCAAGGGATTTGCAGGACAGGCCCTTGAGAAAAGGTTAAAAACTTAAAAGGTGAATGATGCCTTTCCTGTGATGATTTTTCTTTCCTTATTGTTCAACAACATGTTAAGAAGAAAACTTCTCCATATCTTCAATCCACCTTTATCCTCTTATTTTCTCGTGGTCTTAGCAAATTATTCCTTCTTCTAGCATAGAATTTTTAAAAAAATAAATTGATTTTTAATTTATTTTTTTCTGGTGCATATCATCTGTATCTGAATAACACTAAAACATACTAAATAAACAACATCCTGACTATCTCCACTGCTGCAACAGGGAGCATGCAGCCTGCTGTTCTAAATTGCACACAGCCACCACATCTCATCAGACTTCGTGTGGGCTTGAAATGTTCTTTGAGTCCTTTGCAGCTGAAAACTGAGCACAAATTATCACTAAAAGGATATGAAAAATTGTGCTGGGACATTTGCCATAGCTATACAGGAATATTCCTCAAAAAAACGCTCTTGAAAGACATCCACACATTTGCAAATGCCCACAACAGGTCCTTGCTTCTGAGTCAAGGGTAACACAGTAGCAGTGTGTCTAAGCTTTGACATGTACTTCAAAGGGTCTGAATCGAAACTCCTGCTCAAATACTTTGAGCTTAAGTTCCTTTGGTGAATTTTAAGATATTTAAGCATGAATAAAAAGCTTAAATAAAAAATAATGTAAAATATCATTATAATTATTGTAGCAGTGGTGTAAGCACACTTCCCTTGTAATGTGAATTGTAAAACATCAAATTTTAAAAACCAGATTGATAATTTTAAAAGACAGAATATCATTAGCAGTTGAATCAGTATATTATAACTCTCTCAAAAGCAACATTGTTACAGAACATGCTTTAAACTCACTCACTTGTAGCCAAATGTGTTGAAGCAAGAAGGCTGTAACTTCTGGGAATGGCTATTTTGTTCTTCAAAGGCCAACTCCAGATTATTTTACTCTACTTCAACATTCCAGACCATTTCTCAGACCAGAGTCAACACACCCCACTAAGGATACAATTTTATCTCTATTCAAAAAATCAGCCATGAATTTACCTGCAGGTTACCTGGTTAGCATACAGCAGTAAACAATATCACAGAAAAATTAGAGCTATTACCTTCAAAACTATGCTTGGGAGCATTTGAGCATAGCAGACTTGTTAAGTATCTTTCCTTTTCCATTTTAATTACCTCAGTATTCCAAATATCAGCTGCACATGAATTAATTTAGGTCAAAATATGAAACCAAGGTACTACAAAAGGAATAAAGCAAGACACCTAATAACAATTTTCTAAAAACACGTAGGCGGACTTTCAAGTAAATTACCTGACTACCCAACTGACATGGTATAAAACATTCTTTGGAAGGGAGAAATTTCTTTTTTTTTTTTTCTTTAACAACATCGTCCACTATTTATTAGTCAAGAATATGAAAAGAAAAACTGAAAGCTGCAGAGAAGAACTCTGATCTATTTCTAAAACAAAGGACCAGATTTTCAGTACTAACCTTGCTGTTGTCTGCAGATGCCTGAATCCCATTCAACCTGCATTTTGTCAGTTTTTATCTGTTGACAAGGAAGATATATCAACCATTTCCAGCCTATATTAATTTTGGTTATCTTCTAAACTGAGCAGAGATCTTGGTAGGAAACTGAATGGGCAGCTCCAAGATAAATCTAAGTACTACCTATGTGTATTGACATGGGATATAACTTCAGTGCTCTAATGTGTGGAGTGCTGTGCTCTCAATGCAGTGGAACTTCTAGATGTGTAGAATATTAAAAGTCACTTTTACAGAGATAGTATATCCAGACTTTAAAAAAAAAATTAGCAAAATATTTAAATTTATGCACGTAATGAGACAATTTTTATCTGCATTTAGAACACAAAATATATGCAGAATCTGACTTTGCACCAAGTGTATCAATAAATATAGTGGAAAGAAAAATAAGGAAAAACAGTAATAATAGAAAGATGAGATCATTTTGCTCAGTAATGAAAATAGTGACTTGTGATTACAGAAAAAAGAAATATGGAGTATTGCAAATTACATACTAAAGCAGTTCAGTGTTTAATATACTAATCCCTAAAAAAGTTATCATCGTTTCTACATTACAAATGTCTGTAAGCATATGCTAGTGAGAGACTGTAACTGCATGTTGCTTGCAGGGAGAAAAAGGCACTGTCACATTTGTGAGGCTACACAAAGGTTTAAATAACTGTAGTTATTATGAGATATTTGCAAAATTTCAATGAGGAATTAAGCCCCTGAGCCTCAGAAAGTTTTCTTCATTTGGTGTGATCAGATTGAAACCAGCTGCAGTGCAAAGCAGTTCAAACAGCAGTCTTTAGCCCAGATCTATACCCTGCCCTCCTCAAACTCAACAAAGTCTCAGATACTCAGCCTATCTCTTGTTCCTGCAGAACGCATGTGTCTGACTACATTCAGACATATCTTAGGAAACAGGTGTCATTTCAAGCCATAAACTTGCTGTGCATCAAAGGGTGATTCAGCACAGCAGGACAACAAACACTGCATCCCCTCAAGGAGTACTCAGCAAAATTACCCAGCAAATCCCACTACTGGAACAGCAAACATCTTCAGATTTTCCCTTCCTTTACTGTCTCACCTGAACGTGAGGTGAGTTTGGAGCAGAAAAGGATGAAAGAAGTATAAGAAAAGCAAATAAAGAGTACCCAAAATACCGGATAGCATTGACAATTTCTGCATAATGGTCTTGAAGCACCAAAGGGAAAGGACGGATTAAGTAACACTGAAAATCAGTCTTTACTTGGGGCTTTATCTGAAACCTACTGAAGTTGTTTAGATGAGTTCTGTTGCCTCTAACAAGTTTTGTAGTAACAATCAGATCTGCAGCATTGGACATGATAACCTATGGCACCCCTTCTATAAGATCATGAATTTATTATCAGTTATTTCTGAAAGAAGAAAGCAGAATGTCCCAATATCAGTAGCAAAACAATAATCCCTCATTCTTTAAAACATGCACATACATACACCAAGAACAATGCTAACTTCTGACTTGATGCTCTTTGATGTGTGAACATACAAGACAATTGGAGACAGTCCAATTATCTCCAGTTCAAAGTTAGGCCAAAATTAGAAGCAGTTATGAATAATGGATTAGGTTTTAGTAGAAACAGTAATGCTGAGCAGAATAAAGATGAAAGTTTAACTTAGCAGTGAATACGTGAAACAGGTAAGCCACCCTGCTTCCTTAAACAGACACACTGGAACTGCACATCCTCAGAAGTTCAATTAACAAAACATATGTCAAAACAGAGCTTTGTGACAAATTATAAATTGCTTTCAGATGCAATTTTGATGTTTTCAGGTTAAAATTAGAAGCCAAGGTTTCTTGTGAAATAACTTCCTTAAGAGGGGCTTTTTGAGAAATAACCATGTCAAAACCCTTGCCACTTACCATAGTAGCCTAGGAGTTGACACTCCATCAAAAGATTTATCTTGGAAGGTTCATTAGCCAACAGAGAGGTCAACACACCAGGCCAGATCCTCAAAGGGTGCTTAAGGAGTCTATTTCCATTCGTTTTGGAAAGCTTGCCAATTTCCAGACAATTTAATTAAGGATTAAAAAACTTCCAGGTAGTAGTGCTCCTAGTTGAATAAGCTATTCTTGCTTGGATACCTACGCTACATTCCAAAAAAAGATATGCAGTGGGCATTCCACCATTGCCTTATCCTTCTGCAATTCTACTTTACTTTGTGAATTTTGCAGAGATCGGTGCTCAGAAAACAACTGCGATGAGGCAGATTGTAGGAATGAGAAGATACATACAGCTACTTCCCTGGTTTTTGCACTCCTATCAGAGACCTATTTTCTGTTACACACTTTATTATCTCCATAGTTCTGTGTAACTGCAGGCAATATGCAGCAAAACTTGCTGGTCAGGCAGTGGCCGGCACTTGGGCTCAGAGCCTTGATATTGACAGCTTTGACAAGGGTAACTAACAACAGACTTGAGGTGGGTATTTTTATGGTTTGAGCACAAGTTTCTGTACTGTTATTTACAGATGCTCTTGTTGAAATCCTGTGTTGCTTTCCTTCACCAACGTCAGTTAAAGTTTGCTAGTATTTTGGAAACCATAAAAATTAAGTGATTTCATAAAGCAATCCAATGTTCTCTAGATTTTTATAAGCAGTAAACAACCTTTAGCAACCACAAAAAAATTGTATCACTCAACAGACTCAGTGAGAACTGCAAGACAATAGAGCACATTTCAACAAATTTGTAGAACACCCAGATAATAGGAATTTTTATCTCATACATCATGCAATGCTAGGGCAATTTGAAATTTTAATTTACTTTAGAAAATAACTACCAATAAAAAGCATTAGCATATTCAGTGCTTTTCATATTTGCTTTAAAATTACAATTCCATTTCCTAGAACCAACTGCTTCAGTTGAACAAATCCTTCTTTACTTCAATAGCCATAGGTGTTTGACTTCATATACCAAGGGTATACAGCAAGACTGCTCAACTTAGAACACAGGCACTTAAAATGCCAACACTTGAGTGCCTCTGTGGTCTCAAATTTATCCCATCACCCAATTTTTATACCACTAAAACAGCAGATCCAAAAAGAAACATAGAAAGTAGCGCCAATATGTTTTAAATCCCCTCTTCTGGACTGATTTTGTACAAAGAATATGACAAGAAACTTCACAGTCTACTTAGAGCGATGTGATGCAGGCTTGTGGATAATCATGGGAGAATTTTGTCTATAATGTTTTATATTATGCTCATAATTATTCTTAGAACAACATAAAAGGATAGAACATAGTATCTCCAGTTGGGTAGAAAAGAGTCGTGATATGTAAGTCTATAAAACATTTATGTTGAAAACACCCAATAGACCATTTTAAATATCACTAATTAAAATTAGGTAGGTTTCATTAATAAATTTGCAAAGCTAGCTATTTAAATAACTTAATGCATTAGCAACAGTTCACATGAACCAAGCTGTATTTTTTACCTCAGTATTAGGCCTGAACTATCTCCCGAGGGATGTCTTGTAAGTTTAGGATTTCTAGCTCATCTTTGCCATGCGCATATTCTCTGGGAGCTGCTAATGAGAAAAGAGCAAATTATAAAGTGCTCATAGGGAATTAGTCTCCTACACAAGAAAAGCCACCTGATTTTCCGTGATTTCAATCAGTACTTGCAACACTGTTGATACTCCTAAGCAGCTACATTTAAAGGCACTTGGAATCTATTTTCCTGCATACAGATCTTAAAGAAGCCTGAGAGTACTACCTGACCAAAACTCTCATATAATTAGGAAACATAAGGACACTATGAATAGACCACCCAGGAAAACTGCCATGACATGGAAAGCTTTTACTTTTAAACCACCAGCTCAAATCTCGGCCAAACAGCAGGTCACTATCTGTTCAGGACCCATTTTAGCACCAGGGAGGGACAGGGGACAGAATGGCACAGAAATTAAATAACAAAGAAAAAATTGCTTTTATTCCTGCTATCCAAAATAATTGAAATATTTTTGTTACATATTTTAATTATTATGCGATGTGCATATATATAAATGAGCATTAACTTTACATAACATTTCACAGTTTGCATATATAGCACTGTCAGTTTGTTTTGAAACTTTGCAGAGATAAAACTAAATAACAAAATTGTCTACGTTTTCCTGAACAAGTGGAGACCACTCTTCTGAATACCACTTAATAATTCTTCATTACATTTACTGCAGCTACTTCTTAAAGGCAGCTATTAATTTCAAAAACCCAGCATCTATCTCTCTAGAGCTTCTCTCCTCAGGTATATCTACAATCCATTTCTATTCTGTCTAGCTTGGAGAAAAATGGTAGTTAGGAAAGTAGGAAATACAGAGAGAATACCATCAACCCCAAGGGCACATTCTAGTTACTATAGAGAGTACAGATTTTTGAGCTCTTGTTCAAAAAAAAAAAAAAATCTTTCACCAACACGACCATTGATTTTAGGGAGCTTTGGCATCCCTGCACAAGTGAAAATAAAAATTAAAAATAAACAAGCAAACCAAACTTCAAAAGAAGTAATCCAAAATAACAAAATCAAAACACAGATAACCTTAAAAGAAGTCTCCAAACCTGAGCTAAAACAGGCTTTGCCCACTGTATGCACAGCTTTTGCAGACCTAAGAACCTACTCTAATGGGGAACACAAGTGAGCCAGGGAAGGAACAAGCTTCCCCTGGGGAAACAGTATCAGCTTCAAGTTTCCCACGTGTTCATGCCTAGGGAATCCCCTCTGAAGTTGCTAGCCAACACGACATCTGTTTCATGCCACTGGAGCGAGGCAAACAGCAGCTGCAGGGTTGAAATCCAGACTCATCAAAACATACATGGCTCTTGAATGCACTGTATTTATTTCATACTGTTTGATTCTTCCTCTGGTAAGAAGGTGGGAAGAACATAGATTCTAAAATTTAAGTAAAATAATAAAACGACCTCCCTAAATGGTTTTTAATACTAGTGCAATGAACTTGAAAAAGGCAGAGAAAAGGGTTAAAAATTCAATAATATCCTACTAACAAAAATATAAGTGCTCCTTCTCCCCAGGCCTCCCCACCCCAAAAAAATCCAAAAAAACAAAACAACCAAAAAGTACCAAAAAAAACTACCCCAAAAAAACGAAACATTCAACTAAAAATTATTGAAACTTGGTATCCCATGACACAGCTACCTTTCAGATGAGTGCCAGTCCTAAATGACAAAGCCAAACATGTTTAAAGACGTTATTGTTTTTTCAGCAGCAGCTATTTGAATTAGCTTTATCAATATAGACCCCAGGGAAAATAAAAGCTTCAGCAAGACACTAAATCTTTATTTGTAGTGCACTTACATTTATGTCCTTATAAAGATATTGTCATAAAGGGTTAGGCCAAAGTAGCTCAGTCATGTTAGTTCTGTGACTGATCTATATCAAGACGATTTAACAAAACAGAAAAGCAAGTAGTTGTTCAATTAACACCACTAATACACAGGTAGCTCACTGAATTTTTTTTATTTTTTACTTTCAACACTTATGGTCACTTGCAGATTAGTCATCAGCCCAACCCAGTGCAAACTTGACCACAAAGGGACATAATATTTTAGTGTTTCATGTTCAATAGTTTATGGTTGAATAGTCTAAGACTATATCCTAGGATATATAAGAAAGTATAAATATATATGCATATGAAACAATAACCTGTACTACTCAGCATCAATTCAATACAGAGTTGTTTATTCACAGTTTGTGATACGACAGTGCAAGTCCTTCCCAAGTAGCTCAAACTATGCTGAAAGACACTACAGCTGTGTGCATATAGACGAGACTCAATAGGCTTGGGAGCTCATCCGTTTGTTCACTAGTTCTTGTTACTTATGAAAGTCCTTTCTGAAAAATTAATTAATTTTGAATACTTAATTTGGTGACAACTTCTTGCTAAAATTCCACCATCTTTACCTATTTTCTCAATACTTGTCCATATCTTTTGCTCAAGATATTGTCAAGACTATCATACATTGATTCTACTGCCTTGGAAAATGAGTAGACTTTAGACCACTCTAAAACTCCCCTAATAATTGCTGACAAATTTCTTGGCAGTGTCAGCAAACAGAAACCAAGAAATAGATGTTTACAGGAACTGAATTATTACCTACAGAATAATTCATGTAAGACAGATACATCACATGCTTAATAGAAATTTGTTTTTATACTAGTACAGCTGCAGGTGAGTTACTGGAAATGAGCTCATCGGCCCAGCATTTCTCTTCATCAGCTGTAAGATGCAATTTGTAAAACCAAAGAGAATGATAACTGAGGGGGGGAAAAGGGATCCCATCACTGACCTTAATCAATCTTCCAAAATACCTGTGGGAATGCTAACAATGTCACTGTCATAGTTTCTGCTAAAGCAAACAGAAGGTTGAGTAATCAAACTGGTAATTTTGATCTACTAATTGTGATGCCCTGAAGCTTATAACACTAAAAATAAACTTATTTTTTGTTGAGCTGGTTAAAAGAAATTGCAACCCACGTGCATTTACAAAAATACCATATCAAGAAGATTGACATCAGCAGACATGCAGATTTTTCTTCCCCTGGGCACCAAATCGCTGATGCATGTACATGCTCCTTTCTTGGCATAATTGATTTTCACTTTCTGCTCGGTGGCACATTCTTGGAATTGCTGGTGTCACAGCTAGCATGAATATGCAAGTAAAGGGTGCACTAGCCAGGATAAGTCCAGAACTCCATCTTGAACCCAAACTTGAACCCAATTTAAAATAGAGTATCAGCTGCTTCTAAATATTCAGCTTAAAAAAAAAAAAAAAGCAAAATAAAAATAATTAAAAATGTGCATATTACATTAACATACCTCCTCTATTCCATGTTAGAGTCAAAATTAGAATTAATCACAAACACTAAAACCAGCTTTCTTGTGCTTTTTCTGCCCTTTCTTGAATATCAAGATGTGAGAAACAGCGAGAAGACTCTACCTTCTCCTGAAAACATATAAATTGCCATTTATGTGTGACAAGTTGTAGCAGCATCTTTAAGCAGAGCAGGCCCAGTCAACATCTTTTTCTGAGATTTTTTTTCTTTAGTTCATCCTCTGACCACCTCTCCTACACATTCAAACAACCTGAGTTTCTCAGACCCCTGTAAGGGGTATCTTTTTACACAACAGATGCAAAATAGAAGTATCACAATTTTATTTGCATTTTTTTTAACCAAAGCTAATTCATCCACACCAATCAAGAATATAGTAAAGCCACTCATGATATAGTACAGTGTTGTTTCCCAACTGAATGTACCTTAAATCTCAATCAGTAGGCAGAATAATTCCTAAAAACTACAGATTTCTACGAGTGGAGTATCTACGAGAAACAGGAATCAAACAGGTTACAGTGAAATTCTTTTAAGCAGCTGTGCCAAAATAACCATTAAAATCTCAGTCACTAATTAACAGCCACACACCAGTATCATAGGCAACTTGTCATTTCCGAAATCTGTCATTTCGGCAGAGGCACGAAAAGCTGGGGATTATCACCATGTCCTCTCTAAATCCTGGGGAAGAGCTTGCCTTTCAATCCAAGAGGGAGCTACAGTATTGAGAATCAGTGAAAAATCTGTTTCACACTGCTCAGCAAAGAGTTATTCTCAGTGGTGTCACAGGGCTGACCTTATGCCAGTGAAAACACAGTTTGCTCTACAGATACAGAAGAGAATTTTCACAGCTAGTTTTCCCTTTCGGGTAGGACTAAAAACAGACATAGTGATGAACCACATCTTAAGTTGCTCCCATATTTGCTCTTAAAATTGCTAGATACCTAAGAACTGGTCAGGACCTCTTCAGCAAAGCATTTTAAAAATGGAAAATACTGTTTTCAAACTACAACGTCCATTAGCTCTGACAAAACTATAATGTAGAAAGATTCATCATGTTCCAGGTCAGAGAGAGAGAGAAGGATAGTCAATAATAACCACAGACTGATGGCTGTAGAGTGTGTTCAACCTCACTACAAGCCTCAAGCTTATAAAGCTTTGCTCAGTTCAGAACCACAATTTGAAACTCTTTTCTCCCACTCCCATCTGCTACCAAGTTATTAACGTGCCATCAACTTATTCTGCTACATGCAACTCTGAAATTTAGAAGTCTTCAAATTGAGAACAGCTTTCAAATTTTAAAATTTGTACACGTCAAGTAAATCTTGAACATCTGTGCAGCCCAACAAATAAGACCAAAACCCGAATGCCCTCTGAAGACAGACACCCAAGGCTTAGAAGCTCTACCTGCATTGTACTCCTGAAATTATAAATTCTTACAAATGCTCCATACTAACACACGTCCTTGTAAAAGCCCCATCTAAGGTCTCTGTTTTCACTGCTTGTAGAGTTTAATGGCATGTTGTGGACAAATTCCTTATCTTGGGTCCAGATGAAATGGTTCAGTCTATAACCAAGGCCATCAATCAATAAAACCCAGGAATATAATCTACACTTTTTATTGACTATTCTTTTTCATATTCCAAATGACAATATTAGGCTATATGCCTTAAAGCCCTCCAAAATGGCAAGAACCAGAATACACTGCTGTAACTATATCTGTAAAGGTGATGGACACACAACATGGTTTCTGGTACCATATGGCTCTAGGGTTATAAAGTAGAATAGAATAATGAAGTACTGAAAGAAAATATAACATGACCCCTCTACACCCTGGCCACTTTCAAGGCCTGTAGATCTCTGGGTAGCAGTTTTGACTCAATCTCCAAGCAAGAAACAGGGCTATGCTCTAAACCCAGTAGTGGTTCAAAGACCTAAGTAATGTCCTATATTCATCCTTCTGTGTATGTAAAAGGGTGGGAATGGAGAGATGAAGACTTGATCACATTTTGTTATTCAATCAAAACTTAGGAAGAATACCATAGAGTATTAGGTTCATTTCCCATGCCAGTACCTCTGGTTTTGTCTCTCTTTGCTTCCTTCAATGCAGATGCTGGGGCTTTAAAGCATTTTAACGTACTCCGTTAAATTAAACCAAATTTTAACAATAAACAGACCTGTGTGGAGGGTGACCAGTGAGTAACTCGAGTAGCTTGACAATGAAAGTTCCAAGGACAGCATTTCTAGAAGAGTCTCTTTATACTTGAGCTTATAGCCTCAGATCAGCATTAATGACATTTGTAATGACTAACTTCTCTTAAATACAGTTAGATTTCAAATATACGTGCCAGGACATTTGAGTAAGTTGTTTCAAAAATGCTGGGGTTTAAGACCAGTGGAAAAAAGTCAAGTTTCTTCTTCCCTGACTCTCATATCTAACTTGATAATCTTCATTCTCAAATTGATTTCTCCTTCACTTTCATGCATTTTTCTTTCTTAATATTCCTTATTTTTACCAAGCTATTGGCCAGCAACTTTCCATTTAAGAGATGTAACTGTAATAGGGAACTGTATTCAAATTCAGTAAAGCAAAAACTTACTGCCTGAATATAAAAACATACAAAGTAAGCACAACAGCATGAAAACATGCTTATCTGCATCTCACAGATGAATACTGAGGGTACACAGCAGGATTAAAAAACTTGTCAGCCAAGTCCATAGCACAAGCAGGAATAGAACCCAAATACCACCAGTGTCAATCCAGATAATTAATCATAAAATAATAGAACTTGTTATGGTGATGTTGGCCAGCATGAGAGAGGCTAAAGCAACCTTCAAGGCTGAGACAGTCATGGCATGACTGCTGCTGACTCACTCTGCAGCAAGATACTCCTCTGACCAGCTGAATTGAACCACAGCAGTGTTGCCTCAAAAGCAAGCTACAGAACAAGTACAGGCTCTGCTGATTAAACCTGCTCTAGGGTCCACCCACCAGTAACATGAGGCAATGCCTGAGGAAAACATCTTCAAAATGCAAGCGATTTGCTGAGGAACAGAACTTACATAACTACAAAAACAATTAGACCTCAGAGAGTTTCTGTACCAACAGATTTCAACACTCAGAATATAGATAGCTAAAGGTCATCATCCAGACTTTACAGAAAGATAAATGAAATAAAATGATTACATGATTCATCTGTTAGATGCTGTACGAGCAGTGTTTAGGCCTGCAGCTCCTCAGATTTGTAAAAACTGCCTTTCCAACAAGACCATACAATACAGTGTACCCAAAATTAAGCATCACCTATCCTAGAGAACGAAAAAAAGACATTTCACTGAACTTACATTCTAACACAAACCCCAACATTTGTATACACATACCTAGGTCTGTATATAAACAAGAAATATACATATACAAGTCCCTTTACGTATACATTCAAAAAAGTCTAGACAGACTCTGCTGGACTACAGAAGAGAGGAATATGGAAAAACAGCAGAATACAGATACAAGACTCAGAGAAGAAAAAGTATGCTCAGCTAGCATAGTATCTCTTATTGTATTAGAATGTTTCTAAATTCCTTCGTTTCTTAATTCCAGGGACCAGACAGATCTGGTTTCTGCTGTCAAAAAAAAAAAAAACAATAAAAAAACAAACAAACAAAGAGATCAGTGATTGTTTTTACAACAGATTGAATCTGTGACTAGAGCTCAATTAACTATGTATGTTTTGCTAAGATCAATGGACACATGCTCTCTACAAGTCTCAGCAAATGTTTAAGTAAGGTGGGAAAACAGATTAGCACAGAAACAGAATGAGATCTGATACCTGTTTTTCATACATAGTTACTTGCAGGCTTGCTGCTCTTGTTCTAAATTGTTGTAAATAGTAGATGAGTTATTAAAAGATGTTCATAACCTTCAGAAAAATATTATCATGTCATACAGTGGTAGTCTACAAATTCCTACCTCCTGTTTTGATAACTTTTTACAAAAAACTCCTAGATGTTTGAACAAGACTTAACAGAACTTGTCCCTCCCCCTCCCCTGGCATTGCACACTAATGCTGCACACATGATGGTGCAGCAGGTCAGACCACGGGATTCCAAGCTCATGTTTCGGGAGCTTCCTTGGTGTCCAAGGGAGGCAGTGTGCTGTAACTGAGGAAAGCCTCAGCATAAACAGGTATCAGATCTACTACAATACCTGCACACTCTAAGGGGTGTGGAGTACAGGTGAGAGATGGGACTGAGACTAAGAGCAAAGCATACTTGGTAGGGAGGAAAAAACCTGACATTTGAAGTTCTCATTTATGAGAAAAAAAATAAAATCATTTAAAATAAGGAAAATAAATTCTATAAAAGATCTGTTAGGATTTGGAAACCAAGAAGGAATTTAGTAGGCAAGCAGTAAAGATGATGAGTAGCTACATATGCATCTAAAATTATTGTGTTTAGAAAGGATGATAGTGCTTGTCCTCAAATACTGAGGAAGCATCAATCTATTCCTTACACTATCGAGTACGTGTGTGTTCCCAAATTCCTTTGCCGTGGCCACTTTACCTAGACTGGAGTGCCTACTTCCAAAAAGGTTTTTCGCACATTAATCACCATGGAAACCAGTGAGAGCTTCTCCCACATATTCAAACGCAGTAATTATATAAATAATGTTAATAATAAAAATAAAATTAATGAATGCCTAGAGACAACGAGGCAAATACTAAACCACCCCGATTCAAGTAAAATGAGAAACAGACGGGGGAAGGTTTGTTTGCTTGGGGGGAGGCCGCAAAGATGGCAATCCTCATTTGCTCCTGGGTACAGGTGCGAGTCCGTGGGGCGGCGGGATGCGCCCACCGAGCGTTCCCACGGGAGACCAGGGTCTGGATGCGAGTGACACAGCAGGGGCTGGTCCCGCCCCAGCCCTCCGGTGCGGGAGCAGCCCGGAACTATCAGATGGCTGGCTCGGAAAGCTTGGGAAGAGAGGCCACAGGGGCCGAAAGACCACAGGCAGTCATTATCGGGGAGGGCACACGGAGCTACGCCGGGCTCGGGGCGCCCAGAGCCGGGCGGTCTGTTCCGTGTCCCTGGGGGCGAAGCAAAAAGGAGCAAAAACACCCACCAAGAAACAGACCACCACCCAAAAAAACTCCGCACAAACAACAGGAAAAAAAAAAAAGGAAAAAAAAACCAAAACCCTGGAAAAACTCCCAAAACAAACAGAGGATCAAATATCTGAAGAGCAGCAAAGCCCGCCCCTGCGGCCGGCACACCCCCGTGTGTCGCCCCAGGGCCAGTGCCGGGGCCGAAGCTCCCCCCTGTATCGCCCCCGTGCGCGGGGCCGGGGCCGGGGCCCCCGTGTATCCCCCCCGTCTATCTCTCTGGGTCCGGATCCCCCCGTGTATCACCGCCCCCCGTGTATCACCGCCCCCCGTGTGCCTCCGCCCCGCCCCGCCCGAACGGGCCCCGCTCCGGCGCAGCCAACGGGGCGCGTTGGCGGCGCTGCCGTCACGGGCGGCGGGTTCGCGGGAACGCAGGTGTTCGCTGCCCTCCACGCAAGTAGGGTCTTTGAAACAAAACTGATGCAACAACGAGCGCAAAGCCGAGGCGCGTTTCCCGCTAAAGCATCTTTTCGGCAGGTCCTTGGTTGGGGATGAGCTTCCCTTAAAAGCCCCTGTGCAACTTCACGGTATTAGCCAGAAGCGCTCATCACAGACAGAGCCTTCCTGAGAAGCAGCTTTGGGCTGCACTGCTGTGGACCTTAAAAGGGAAAACAGCAAATTACTGGCGAGTTACATAGCGCAGATAGCAAAGCTGGCAGCTTCAGCATATGCTCTAGTGGTTTCTCGGATTGCTGTATACTGAAAAGTTTAGGCTTAACAGATAAAAATCTGTGAAATACTGAGTAACCTTAATGCCTGTTTGTAAAAAGCTCTGGTTTTTCCATTTCTTTTGATACATTAGATTGTGCATTTTCTGTTTTATATATGTCCTGAACTTCTGAAACTGAACTCCGCTCCTCAAAGTGGTCTCCCTGGTTGCTATTAAACAGCTGCTATATTTTAATTCACAGGGAGTTACACTTATATTTGTATCACATATAAACATGTAAAGATTTTCTGGTAAAAGCCACAAAACAATTCTGCTTACCAGCTTGATACAATAAGTGAATCTGTCACCTTGATGAACAAGTACTGTTAATATTGGTATTTTTTTCTTACAACACACCTAGCATTCATCTGAGCTTAAGAACAGAAAAACGTTCTATATTCCAGTCGTAAACAGGAATGATTCAAAGAGCTTGAGAGGAAGAATGTACCTTGCATTAAAAAATTGCTCAGGAGAAGACTTCTGTGTGAGACAGGAGTGCAGTTAGAAACAGCTGTCGGTGTAAGGGTACTGGGAATGGCCTAATCCTTTTCATCTACATAAGTGCTTTTCAGTGTGTGTGGATACCATGTTTGTTTCATAGACGGTGAGGCAGCAGCTCAAGGGTTAACCCTGCCTTTTCACTTGATCTTCTAAACAGTCTTAACTATTTCAGCAGCCAGGGGGAACTGTTTTGATGCTGAATAGTATTTTCAACCTTTACATACAGTAGCAGGATGTTTTGTTTAGCCTTCTGCATAGATTTAAGCTGCAGCCAGTTCAAAACAAACAAACAAAAAACCCCCTACAGTTTACTCGAAGATTGTGGTAGAGTGATATCACTTGTGGCCAAGAGCAGGGAGGTGGAAACCCCAAACCTTCGTGTGGTTTTTGTGTTGTAACAGCAGGTTTGTTTCCTAAGCAAAAATCTCCAAAGAGATTAGAGTTGTATATTATAGTTTATGTCACAGCATTCAGGTCCACCCAGTTCAGGGTTTCATGTACATGTTAATAAAAAAAAAAAAAAGGCATTTTTGTTCAGACAGGATATCCCCCCCACTGTATCCAGTGATATCTACGTGCAGAAGATGCACATCTGTTGAGACCTGCATTACATCTAGCTGCAGAAGTGGTGAAGGATTTATCATCCCAAGTGAAGTGTTTTGGCCAAATATCTGACTTCAAAAAGAGTAAGAAGAGGAACATTAAGGCACAGTATTTGTTTGTTTGTTCAGTAAGACATCACTTCAGTATCTTTGAAATTCAGAAAGCATTTTGTATTTTCATCTCTGTATGGTTTTATGCATAAAGAAGCAGCATAAAACTGGGGAGAAAGAAGACATCAAGTACAGTGAGGAAAAAAATCTTACAGCTTGTGCATCTATGGCCTTAGAGACATCATTTAAAGTGTATTTCAAATGCCAGAGCCAGCTTACAGATGTGTGATTGCTTGGATTCAGAACTCAGCTTGAATGCTGAGGCTGCCTTCAGTCAAATATGTAATTGTGTATAATGTATGCCTCTGTAAAACCCACAGATAAGACATCCTGAAAGAAAGCTTAACCCTCTCTCTTTTTTTTGCTGCTTCTGCAGGAAACTATGCCCCAGACGCCAATATTTTCCAGCATGCTTGGTTCCAGTTGTAGTGGGCAAGTGCAGCCAGACATGGGAGAGAGATGTGTGGACCCTGTTTATCAGGATGGGAACCTTGTTTCTGGATCACTGGAGGCCTTGATAGAGCGCCTGGTGCCCACCATGGACTATTATCCCGATGTAAGTAGCCACTGAAAGTTTTTTTGTTTTCTTCCCATGGTTTTCCTGCATTACTATCTGGATTGGTCCTTTGTCATGAAATCTCTGATTCAATATTAAGATGTAGGCTGCTAAAGATGCATTTATTTTACTTGCAGCATTCACTCACTAAAGATGTTGCTCAGTGGGAATACTCTTTGTTTTTAAATGAGAACACTTTTTAGAAAGATAAAGCCCTGTTGAACTCAAATGGGTGCCTTAAGAACCAATTAAACGCAGCATTAGCCACAGAATCTTCATCCTTCTAAGCTGCTTTAGGTCTAACGCAGCCAAGATTAACTACTGACCACCTCCTACCTTGGGAACCAGACCTGAAAACAGCTCTAATGTTTTTTCCCCTCTAATTATCTATGCATATCCTAGTTACACCATTGGAAAAAAACCCAACAAAATATATTTTCATTAAAATACTCTCTTTCTCAAGACATTTTAATGGGCCAGAGCTGTAATAATATATGTTCTTGAGCCTGAAACTGATTTTGCAACTGGTTACTCCTCAGTGCAGTCCTCCAAAGTAAATACTACTTATAACTCTAGGCCATGCAATAAGAATCTGACCTAGAATATTAAGATATCACTTTATCCCTTAAAATTACCCCTTGTACCCATTAACAAAAGATACTATGCAAATGAATAGCCAAAGATAAGAGAGGCTATATAACGTATAGTCTATTTGAGCTCTGAAAAAGCACAGCTGTGGCAGAAATATCCCAGCACTTTGTAAAAGTGAACAAGGGGGCAGAAAACTGCACTCACTATTAACTTGTATGCCAAATTTAATGCTTTTAGTAGTGGGCCATGCTATATCTTGTGTTTCTCAGTCTAATTTGTGTAGAACTTTATTGTCATTGATATGAGACCACAATAAAAAGTCCCTCCAAGCTCCCACATATACACCACACATCTTCACAATCACCATTCACCAAAAAAGACTCTCCATATGAGAGTTCAAGTGGGTATATGCAGCAGAATTGCCATCATTCTCATCAGTAGAGGATTAAAAAAGCAAAACCAGGATGGTTTACTATTCGAGTTCAAAAGTAATCCTAAACCTTATATTTAAATATGGCTAACATACAATTGTGCTACCAGTACAAACTCCTTCATAAAACTCAGAAGGATAACCATTGTTAGACATTAAAATCTCCATTCCCCACCCCCAAATACATATTGTAGAACAGACGTGCAGAAGAAATCAGTGGGTAGAGCTGGTGTGGTATAATAGTGGAATTAGCTTTGGGATGCTGTAGTTAAGCCTTCCAAAGAGTCAGTTCCTTGTCTTTTGTCATACTAGTATATGGTTACTTGCTACTTGGATTTCTGGACTGCACCTAAGTTTTTCAAGTAGCTGCTAATGCACATCCCTTATTGTAACTTGTAACATAAGACCTATTTTTAACACAGCTACTCTGAAAATGGTTCCATAAAGTGAGCATTGCTTAAGGGGTCTACAACTTATTTTGGAATGGTCCTAGTTTCCATGGTGCTATCCCTTCATACCCCACACAAGGGAGCATTACCATTACCAAGCAGTCATGGACCCCACCCTGCAAGCTGCAATTTAAATAGACAGCAGGCTAACAGCTGAAAATCCAGAAGCAGAAACAGCCAAAGAGAACTCTAGGGAAAGAGGTGGAAAACAGCATTAAACCAAATTCATCTCCTCTACAGTACAACACATACCTTTAGTTAAGCCAGATCACCCAATTAGCTGAAAGGATTAATTATAAAATGAGTAGATAATAACATATGAACAACATGCAGAGGGAGCTGTATTTGAGTCATCTGCAAACCCAAGTTTTCTGTTTCAGTTCAGTTACATGCTTATGCTTCATTTCACGCTCATTTCTATTCTTAGGGAAGTTGCCACAGAGGGTTAGTGATAGCCATGTAGGCTGATATCCTGTCAGAAGAGCAGCAATCGTGTTTGTTCAAGAGAAGTACAAACACCTCTCAGTCTCATGTCTCTGGCTACTAATGCAAAGAAAGGCAGCAAGATAGTACCAATTAATTCACACCAAGAGAAGCTATTGGTTACGTTCGCACAGGTTACCTTAATTTCAGAGTGACATATCTATAAGTTGCAGTACTCATCCAAATTTTTGATGAGTATATCTGAGCACAATGCTCGGAAGGCATTCCTGCATGTGTGCACATTAAGCTAATAATCACAGTTACCTTCTAGACAGATAAAAGGGACTGGGAGAGAAAGAAAATATGGAGTATCTTTCTGTGCTGGTTATAGAGGCAAAACAAAAATGTATTTGCCATGTTGGCAGAACACGAGACAGGCAAGGGAGGACAGGAAAGATAAGGGCCTACATTTGTGTACTGCTCTTTGGAGTCTTGTTTGTGTACAGGGACTTGTTCAGCACATAGAAAAATGTATACTCATGAGACAGTGGAGTTCGGGAGGTTAGGAATGGAATGTACCAGTCTGCAACTCTTGTGCCCAAGCAAGAAAACATTTCACAAACAAGAAGTTCCAGAATGAGCAGTGAGTGCACAAAGAAAAATTATTTTTTTTTTTCCCCTTCTCAAAAAGTCATCAGTGCATTCTTGGGTCAAAGAGTAACAATTCCTTCTTTAGTCTTGTGCACTCACGCTCTGTCTTTTTTTTTTTTTTTTTAATATAATTCAGCTCATCTCTTAGCAACAACTTTAGGCACTAAAGGAATCTGCCTTCTTATTCTCTTGTAAAGCACAAGCCCCTTTTGTGTCAACTTAAGTTGTTCCAAGTGCAGAGGATTTTTTTTTTTGCCTCTCCTTCCAAATACCTGTCACTTGTGTAGAATAAATTGAGCTTAACTTTCAACCTCATAGCTTATGGAAGCTTTTTTAATCATTCTTTATCAAACCAGCTAGCTTCATAGCTAAGTTTTCTTCCCTAAACCATCATCTTCATGATTAGAGGACTGCCTATGAGAGAATGTAGATTTTTACACTGTCACAACATTTAGCCTACATGTATATATTATGCAACAAATCACATAAATCCTTGATCCAGATAAAGCATATGACATTTGTATGAAATATTGACTATGCAAAACAACTGTGTTCCTAACCCCTGAGACCTACCACTAGGCTAAAATGCATGGCTTAGTTCAGTCTGAAATTTCTTTATTAGATAAACAGTGGCTATTAGCAGAGAAGCAAGGAGATGGAGGTCAGTGCTGCTGTCTGACCTGTCATTTTTAATTTGGTTCTTAATTGCAGTCAGTCCTTGTCTGTACCAGGATATGTAATACAAGTATCAAAAAAACCTTTTGATTAGATACCACTATAGTGTAAACCAGCATATCTTGCTTGACCATAATGGAACAATTTTATTTTCCAAAGTACTGAACCTAGTTCCAGTTAAGTGACTTAAAAAATTGAATAAAAATACAGAAGACAGATTCCAGAAGGAAAATTTGTTTTATAAAACCTACAAGTCCAGTGCTGTCTGAAAAAGCTTTGCATGGGTCCAGTACAGCTATTACTGATTAGAGAGAGACATCAGCAAACCTAAAACTGAAAGTACACACTTTCATGGCCTGCATCTTGCCAGTTTGACATTTTAATGGACATCATATAAAACATTATCAAAGAAACCAAGTAAAGCACAAGTCATCTGTGACATGCTTTTCTTGCAGTATACCAACAGGGAAATGATACTGTAAGTGGCCCTTCCTCAGAGTCACTCTGGATAAACACTGTCCCACATCACACAAATTTCCATCAAGGAGACCAATGCTAGAATTAGTATAAGAAGCAAAATTACATCTTTCCTTAAAAGAATGTGTTCCAGGTTATCAGAGCAAAGGTCACTGCCAGGGCAGCGTGGCTTATGTTGTGGTTCCCTGCTACTTACACATACAGGCATCTTTCAAACAGACCTCTAAATGCCCAAAACAAAAATGTGGGGAAAGGGTGAAAGTATTTTTTTTCCTTTCTATTTTCCCCTCATCTCTCAAATGTAAAATACAGTAAAAGGAAGGGCTGCTTCAGGTTTTCAGTGCAAACATTTTCTGAAGCTGACACACCCAACCAACTGAATTCCTGTCCCAGATAGTCCAGACTCACAGTTTAAGTTCAGGGACACCAGTGATAACAATGGACAAATAAGTTAGCTACAAAAAATAGCAGAGGATAACTAGGCATAGTTTAACATAAACACACCTTGTCCTGGCCCAAATCTCACAACCCAACACTATTCTTTCTCTTGTTTTCGTTCTGAGTAGACTGTGTATCAGTTTAGGAATCATTCTCACACACACGAAAAAAGACCTGATACATTGTCCCATAACAACCAAGTCCCCTCTTGTGAATCAGGTTAGCTTTTCAGCCTAATTTTGGTGCCTATAAAACACCCCATACAGTACCATAGATTTTTATAAAGTTCTTCAAAGCCAGAACAATGCCATTAACTATTTCCAGATGCAGTCCAAGAGCTACGTTGAATTGCTTTTTAGAATTTATGAACTTCAAGGTTTTGTCATTGTAAATGACAAAAGCCTAATTTCTTAGATTTCCTAATGTACCCTCGTGTGGGATGCTTGCAACCAAGGGAAGATGTGCTATCAGTGTCCTGTCACTGCCCTGGCTACCTGCTCAGAGTCACCAAGAGCCTGATTGTTAGATGGTTCCAGCAGTCCATCCTCTGTAGGCATCAGTGGAAGCACTTCAAAACCTGACCCAAACTGTCCACCCAGTTAACCCTTCTCCTCCTCTCTTCATAAACAACAGACAAGGCAAAGACTATGGATTAACTCTAGCTTTGATTGTACCGCATCAACGCTATTTCTAATTTAATACATGAACCCCAGCACTAATAAGATCTTCAAATCAGCATTTTAAATGCCTCTGCTGTATCACACTTCTCTCTGTTCTTTCATTAGCTTCCTCCAGAAGCTCAGGCTAGAGTTATATGTTTAGAGAAATGCTTAAACTGTTATATTTTTCACTCACTCCCAGAACACTGTAACTGTTAATTTTATTTTTTTTTTTAAAGTCCCTTTTCCCCTTCTGATATTTGGAGGGTTTTAGTGCTAAATTTATATTAGAGGGTACACTGTCTACTAGAGAAGTGAAAACATTTTTCATTAATAGCACATTTTATTGTGATTAGAGAGATAAACCCCATAATCTCTTTGGAGTCATAAAGACACCATTCTTGTTTAACTACAAGCTTGTTTTGGAGACTGCAAGCAGATGAATTTGGTAGGTGATAGTAGAGATACCATATTTTAGACAACTGGTCCTAAGTTTTCAGCTGTCGCAATTTACTTGCCCAGTCCAACGTAGTGTATTTGCTCACTGACTATTTAAATGCACTTGGCTGTGGCCAAATTACATTTCTGAAAACACGGTCAAAGTAACAGCACATGTTCCAAACAAAAAAGGTTAATTGAAATTGTCAAGAAGATCCCCTATAATTTCCCAACTCCAAATTTTGTCAAAAAAGCCTAAAGGAAAAATGGAAGTATTTATGAGAGGCTTCTGTCATTAGGCAGGCAATTACATTCAAATACAGAAACCTGGTTTCAAAAAGTTGAGCAAGACTAGGACACAAAAATATCCTCACTTCAGTTAAACTATCCAGAATATGATACAATGGGTAATATGTCCAGAGTATGATACAGTAGTAGGGCAACACATTACAGCTTTTAAAATGCAAATGGAGGGGCTGTTTCTAATGAGAAATAATAATTTTTTGTATTTATTAGCAGTGTTCATACTCAAGACTCTAAACAAGCCCCAAATAAAGTCGAGCTTAAAACTAAATTATTGTCATATGGCCACAATCTAAGCTAAAATTTATATCTGTGACTGTGGGAAAAAGGAACAAAAATCCCCATACATGAAGAAATTATAGCTGTGGTTTGGAATACACATGAAGCAGTTTTCTGCAGCTCAGTGAAAAACAATAACTCTTAAAGAAACAAAGCAGCATAAAAAGTGGTGTTCAAGAGGCATTAACACCCTACATTAGTCATATTTAATTTGTGTTTCTGGTAAGTGATGACTAATTAGGCATATTAAGTTTGGCATTTTAAAGCGAAATAATTTGGTAATTGGAAAACCCCACAGTTAACAGCCTTGAAGCCAATAGCATTTCCTTTTAACGGAGCTAGAAAAGACCACCATTTCTCTGGAGACAGGAGAAATTATAAAAACTTTATAAGTTTATAAGTAAAGTTAAATTTGTGGTATATGGAATAGTTTTCCCAAGGAAGACAGATTGGTTTTGCTAAAGTTTTTCAACTCATTTTGTTGGTTTTGTTTTTCTTCCTCTCCTTCCACAGAGAACTTACATCTTCACTTTCCTATTGAGCTCACGAGTCTTCATTCACCCACATGAGCTCCTGGCTAAAGTGGGGCAGATCTGCATTAAACAAAAGCAGCAGCTGGAAACGGGGACTGAGGCAGAAAAGGTAAATGGACCATTATATCCTTCAGTTAGTTATGCTACTGAAGTTTATTTTGTGCTCTCTCCTTCCCATTGTAGACCTAGACTGATGAAGAATAAAATAAAATTGTAATTGGCATTTGTTGCTGGATGCACTTTTATTTGGGTCTTTTTCCTTGAAGTACATTTAATTCATTAGTTAGCCACAAGCACAGGTTAGGTACTACCTTACCAGTCAGATACAGTGGCTGCAAATATGACTTTGCTCAGGAGCTACAGGGCAGTGCTGTGCACTAGAGTGATTTGTATCTGTCATGAAACCTGCCCAGAAACTTGGTTTGCACTTCTGAGCTTTCACCAAGTTAGGTCTTTCTGGAATCAAATTTCTCTTTTCTCCAGTCATCCTCACCACTGTACTAAAGTGCTCAGCTGTAAGTTATTGTTGGGGTGTTTTAAGTTGTTCTAACTGTAAATGAGAAAGTTACCTCTCACAATGATTAAGAGATGCACTATTTAAAAGGGAAACCTGCACTGACGTGTTACTATGATCGATTAAACCAAACTGGCACTTAAATTCATCTAAGGGTCACCATTTGCAAAGTGTGTATCGGAGGACTTTTCCAAGAAAGTCCAAGCTAGGAAGCAAATGAGAGTGAGAAAACCAGGATGGGATGAGCAAGTACTTAAATACCTAAATTGTTCAAATCCTGGGCATGTTTTGGATGCATTCTTCTTTAATGATAAGTTACGTGCTCACATTCCTAATCTCCAGCACATTGATAGTTCCATTTTGTTTTCTCCTTGGTGTATCAGCACTATGAGCAAGAAGCACAAAAGTAAGCTCTGTAATTTGTCAGCAAGAGTTTTTGACAGCAATACTGACCTAAGGTCTTCTTTCTCCCATACTATTCCTGGTGTGCAGCCTCTTATGTCAAAAAATTTCTCCACAGGACAAACTAACCATGGTGCAAAATGACTTTCCTTCAGGTCAGTCCCCTGGTCTACTCTCCAAATAGCTATTCAACTTGTCATTTAAGTGCTGGGGAAATGAAGGGGTCAGGGGAAACAAGGTGCAAGAACCACTGCATCCAGTTTTGCACACCGAGGTGAGAACGGCTCCCATTGCCACTGCCAAATGTAATTTGTGACTGAGCAACCTCAAACTGCTCTCTAAATGTAGTGGTTCCTCAGCAACATGTAACTAAACAACAGAGGTAGGAACCTCTAAAAGATGCTGAGACCATCTGAAATATGGAATTACTAAATCAGAGCTGTAGTCATACGTAGAGAAAGAGTGCTGTGAGTAGCAAGTGTCCAAATACATTTGTGAAATAATTGGATTTAAAGTTAATGGGGTATAAGATGAAACTTTTGTGAATGACAACGTACTTAGGAGATTTTCAAATGAAAGCCATCTCTGGGGAATAAATCACCTGGTTGTTTAAAGATACTTTACTAATTGTAAAGTATTATTAGTCTGGCTTCTTAGCAGATATGTTAAAAAAGTCAGGGCTTCCTAATAGAAATGAAATAGCATTACATCCTAAAAACAGGATGTAAAATAGAGCAGCTCATATTCCAAACACCCACACTGTTACACCTTCTGCTGACAATTTGGAAACAGGCTTACAGGAAAACCAAGAAACAGCAGGGTGACAAAATATTTTTGAGAGGCAGCTTTAATTTACCTGCTTTTCTGGTTGCTCTTTCTACTATGCCCTTGATCCTTCCCTACCCCTTTAATATAAGCTATAATTTTTTTACACCTTCTAAACACAAACTTGGAAAACACTACATAAAACTTCTGACATCCCTCTCAAATTACTACTTTACTGCCCTCTACTGCAAGCACCTGTATGTTTTACAGAATAATTTGGCCACTAGCAATTGCAAACATTTGTTTTTCTCTCTGGCAACAAATAAAAGCTCATTTCACATGCAGCATAGAAACTCTTGACTCAAGACATTGTTAAGTATTCACAGTCATAACCCATTAAGGCATCATCAGCTACCAGAACCTTCTAATTAAGTGGCTGCATAGCAGGAAATAGCTGACAAAAGCAATTAAAGCATCTCTGATCATTTCTGATAGAGCATGCTCAGGCAAATGTCTCAAGATAAGAAGCTGGCCAGCTTGTTGCCTGGATAGCATGTGAGCTGAAAAAGTGGCAAGAAACCAGATTTTGAAGTTACACACCAAATACTTATCTTTATGGGTTTTTTTGACATTACCAGCTAGCCAAAGAGTCCTATGGAAATACAGCACAGAGAAAAGTGGATTAAAAAGAAAAACAATCTGGAATGTCTTGGAGCCTGTTTGGAGTCCTTTTGATTACTCAGGAGAATTTCACAGTTTAAGACATCAATTATAATATACAAGTCAGTAGTTAAGCTTGACTGTAAAGGAAAAAAAAATTAACTCTCCTTAAGTGCATTAGAGATTGGAAAGACTCAACAAGATGTCACAGCAAAAACACTTGTATAGTATTGTTGAATGGAAAAAAAGCTGTTGTTAAAACTGTGGTCCATTATTTCTGCAGCTTGAGAATATTTTGTAACTCTAAAGAAGAATAAAAAATTAAAATAGAAATTAGTTTCTATTCAGTTTGTCTTACCTGTCTTGGAATATATAAGTCCCTTCAAAAATTATTTCCCCTGGGTTTTTTTTGCCAGTAAGTGCTCCTTTTTAAAACCAAGTAATTGTCATTAAACCTTTCCTACAAGCAGAGTATTGTGATCGTCCTCCTTTCTAATTGGGAGATGTTTCTCAGTCCTGTTTTGTCTCATGCATAACAGGGTTGATCCACAGTACTTAGATTAATAGAAGTATTTTTCTTTTCAAAGAAATATTTATGGGAGAAGTATTCCTGTGGACTCCAGAGAAGTCTCAGGCTTCACAAAGGGAGGCTTAAGTCTGGAGTAGGACTACAGAAAAAGTAGGTTGGTAGGTTTATTGCAGCCATGACAGAAAGGAAGCTGTGGGCTGGTACCCACAGATCTGTGTGATTTCCATCTAGGTTATCACATGCATCAAACCTGTCACGTTGCTTTGGGTTTCATCATAGCGCTCATGAAACAGAAATCCTGCGTTCTACTATACCTGTGTCTCTCCGAAAGTGTACCTTAATTTCACGAGCCTTAAAAGCATCCGATAAAACGTTAAGCTTTTTTAGAGCTAAAGAGCAATATGGTTTGCAGTTTGCCTTGCAACAGGTGCCTGGCTTTCCATTGTGAAGGAGGCAAACCAGAACAACTAATGAGTAGATAGAAGAGATGGGAAGCCAGTGTCCATAAGTTACTGTTTTTTAAGCTATACATGGAGTATAAGTTGGGCTGATTTGGCTGAGTACCACAAGTGAGGCACAAAGTCTCATTTCTCTCCTTCAAACCTTTTCCTTCGATATCAGTGCCTAAAAACAATGACAAAATATAACCTGGTGTTACATTACACCTACTTGAAATCATGACAGCTAACACTACCCCTTCAGTGGGCTCCTGGTCTTAAAGGAGCAACCTTAAATACATGAGCATTAAAAGAGTCATCAGCTATGACTGACATGGTCTCTTCAACTGCTGGGGTCAGTCCAGACAACCCATAAATTCCTCATTAACTAAGTGTTAACATGGAGATGCTTGCCATGGCCTAACGTAGGATTTTGGAACCTTTCTGCCATCACATGTCCCTTTTCAGTTTCAAACATTAAAAAGAAAGGATAGTTAGGATAATGTATACTAAAAACCAGTTCTGTAGCAGCTTTTGGTAAATAGAAGTGGAGTAGGCACAACCTGTTAACTTTAATTGAATGGAGGTGCACTGGCTGGCTAATTAATTGCCTATCACCACCTATAGATGATTCTTTTATTAATGTCAGGCTCCATGGATTTCATAGCAAATAAGTATAGACTGTCTTTTCCTACAAGTCAGATGACAATGGGAGCTTGGAGGACACAAAACTATAATCTGGAACTCTGTCCCACACTGTTGAGAAATGCCTTGAAGCTGGTTCCACAGGAGGTCCACTGCTGGCAAAGAGAAGAGTGATGTTTTCTTTCTGTCCTCCCTGTCCAACTATTCTGTGCTTCTCTCTCTAGCCACATGAATAAAATACTGTCAGTAAAAACAGGAAAAACATGCTAGCAGTTTGTGAGTCTTAAAAGGGGGGGGGGGGGGGGGGGGGAAAAAGAGGAAATAAAAAG
>JAWWEW010000166.1:10482985-10630108 GCA_035583185.1 Anabacerthia variegaticeps
TTATAAAGTCTCTGGTCCTTTGGAAGCTGTCGCAGTGGTGGTCTTGTATCCAGGGGCTTCTTTTTCCACGATGTATACTCTGGAAAATCCTCTGTGTTTTCACCTGTGCTGTCGCAGAAGTATTTCCCAACAAGTTTTGATTCTTTCTTGTCCATTAAAAGCATTCTTAGCACTCACTCCCAATTTTACAAGAGTTCTCTCTTCAGTTTATTGATGCTGCTCTCCATTGCTACAACAATGGAGTAATTGGCATCTAATTCAGGTCTAACTGATGAAAAGCCTTAGAAGACTCACAGGTAATAAACTCCTTGGAAAACAGCTCTGCCTGTCCTTTCTGTGGTTGATAGCTTTTTGAGCAAAAACCAGTATTTTTTTTTTTCCCCAAGTCTGTTTTGGTTTGGATGTCATGGAGCAAACGCACATATCTTTCCTGTCATTTATTTAATATACAGCTCAATCTGGACAGTCTGATAAATTCTATAGAATGCAAATGTCTTTGTGAACATTTCTCATGGAAGATGGTTGGTAGAGTGCTGCAGTTCGTATGAATTTGAATTCAAACACGAAGGTACTGCTGCCTCAGATGGCCTAAATCAGCTTAAGTCTGATAGACTTCAGTTAAATAAGTCACTTGAACTCCTCTGTCATCTTCCTGGCTTTATACAACTAACCTTGAAAATATCTTCAAAGTGTTTGCTAAGAGACATAACCAAGCTATCATGAAAGGAGGCTAAATGATACTATTTAGGAATCTAGCTCACAGTTAAATATGTTCTCTTTTTATCCCCTTCACCTGCTATTAATCTAAAGTATTTTCAAGGGTGTCTCTAGATTTCTGTGAACCTTCATCAGCTAGCTAATTTAATCTGCACTCAGAAAGGTCTCTGGTCAGTAACCACCTCATTGTTTCATTCTAGGCAAAACTAAAATCCTTTGCTGCCAAAATCATTCAGCTCCTGAAGGAATGGACTGAAACTTTCCCCTATGATTTCCAAGATGAAAAATCCATGAAAGAATTGAAGGAGATTGCTCACAGGATCACACAGTGTGATGAGGTAGGGGTGGGCAAGGAAAAAAATTACGTGTTAAAGCAATATTTGTCAACTGCTACATGTAGTTTGTCATATACAACACTGCAGGCAGTATTTTCTAAATGGACTACGGCAGCAGTTGCTAAGGTGTCAGTGTAACTATAGCACATGGGCTGACTGATGGACTTCATGCATTGTTTATTAGCAGAAGCTATGTCTAATCACTAAGTGTAAGAAGAAGAGAAAATAGTCATGACAATATGAAAAATGACTATGGTGCAGAAGAAGAAAGAACAGTAACTATAATGGTTCAATGTAGTTACTTTTAATAATGAATTATGTACCTTCCTTAGTACATTGTTATCACTCTGTATGTCCAAGTTTTGCAGGATATGTGAGCTAGTTGTATCAAGGGTACTCTTGGCCAGGGCGAAGATGCTCATTATTTAATAGGTCATTCCCAGCTTCTAACAGTAATAGGCAACTGTTTTATTGCTGTATTTCAGGTGACATGCACAATATTTCCACAAAGGAAATTACTTGAGCTCTGCTAGCTACTCAACCACCACTCTTAGCAGCTCTGAGTTTCTAGCCTATGAAGAAAACTTCATAGAAAAGACTTTTAAAGGGAATGCGAATGAAACAAGGACTGTTAGCTATCAGGAGGGGGTGAGGAGTATTTATTGAGGGGCTTTTTTTCCAACACTCACAAAGTCTACACTTTTTGTTCATTGAAAAGTCACTGTAACTACCAATAGGCAGAAGGAAAACTGTAACAAGAACTGCAAGATAATTAATTATATTCGTATGAATCAAGGCTTACTTACATAGAAGTAGAAGCTTCTCATTGTTTTTAAACCCACAACTTCAAGATGTTTTTGAGAACTATTAGCAGGAAGTGGGAACACAGTTGTATTATGTGCTTTTGTTGATTCAAGTACAGTGAAAATGAAGAACAACAGGTTTGACAGCACTGCATGAATCAGGGATAAGACAATACAATTAGGTGTCACCAAGTTGTCAAAAGCAAGTATGTCAGCTTTGTTGCATCAGCAAAGCTGTTTATGTGGATGCTACTATGAAAATGTCAGTGCCTTAGTAGGAGGGGAAAAAGAAATAGGATTATAATGTGCCTTCTATTCCCTTAGCAGACAAAGGCAAAGAGGTGTATGTTGGCAGAGATAGTACTGTGAAAGGGGACTTGGCAGAAGTTTTATTTAGTGTCTGTATCTTCGTATTTAATTTGTCTATTACTTTGAACTATAAAGAAGTTGTGCCCTTTCTTTCTCTTCCCCTTCCCTCCCACTCTGTTATGTATGAATAATTATCATTTGAGAGAAACACATCTTCATGGAATGGCTCAGTGCTGTGGTGTCCAAGGCATCTGATGACATCCATTAGTTACAGCATCACCATATTTATCCCCTTAACAAAGCTACCAGTCAAGTTTCATCAGTGAAGAGCTGTGCCACATCTGACCCCTAGGAAACATAATTTGACACTGACAAAAAGCAGCTCTTCCCCTTAAGTTTCTCTTACCACATCAAATTACCCATATTATGCTTCAGCAAGCAATTACGGATAAAGGTTTGGGGATTTATTTTGTATTTTAAAGCTTTCCAAATCCCCTTAGGAAACTCTTCTTCATATATAAGGTACAAAATCAAGTGAGAACTCACGCAAAGCAGTCAGGTGTTGGCCTAGTGATATCAGACAGCATACCACATAGCAATAGCTACAGCCAGGGTTGCACTCCAGAGGAAGTACACTTCTTGTTTGAACTCAAACAAGGACAAATTATTGTACAGTCATTGACTTATTTTTTCAAAGCTGTAGGAAAATTTAGGGTAAAACTAGTAAGGAAAGAAAACTGCTAAAAATCTAAGGACATTTGTCCAAGTATTAAGATTCTAATACATTCACAATAGTTTAAGTAAGGCATAGTTTTCAAGTCACTGAGTTTCTTTGTTCACTTTTAAATAATGCCTGCAATACTCTCATGTATCTTTAATTTTCTACAATCCATATCCAAAAAGTCTGCTTCCTCCCAGACATATGCATAAGTCAGGCATAGCAGCTGAAGTCAAATGATTTACAATAGAAAGCTCGGCATACCAGAGAGATCAGAATTAGTGCTTTATTTTAGTCCCCACCACCAAACTCCCCTGGCATTTCTGAACACTTGTAGCACAGTATCAGGAATGGCTCTAGCCAGCTGCCGTTCAACAGTAATCCCATTGCCTCAAGATGAGCTACACTGCCTTCAGCTTTTCATTTGATTTCACTTGGGAGTCAGATTATTGCCATGTAAAGCAGCATTCTGACACCATTATCGTTTAATTATAACTTGCAGTATACAAGTATTTGGTAGTCATCATCTCTCACATCTGCCACATAATTTCAGTTGTCACTGTACATTAGTGGCTTCTTTGAATGGTCACAAATTCATTGCAGTTCTTTGTAGTGCATCCAGTTGACTGGCAGAAACCAACAGAACAGGTTGCAAACTAAAGGTTAACCTTGTGAATAACTTCAAGAGAAATAATTTGCATGAAAGAAAGAGAACGATTATGTAAGAAAAAGAGGAAGGACTATCTTTGGTGGAATTAATTTTCCTCACAGCAGAAAGTACATGGTTGGAGAACTGAGGTCATTTAAAGTAGAAACAGGAGAGACAGGGGAGTAGAAAAGTGATGGAGTTAGCTCTTTGCAGTTGAACTCACAGAGAAATGTCTATAGGACACAATCAATGGCAGAAAAAAAAAATCACCTTGTCTTGGTTGTCAAAACACTGAACAGATGGATTATGGGTCTGTGGCTTTACCAGTACATACCCTTACAGATCCTGTGTTTCAGGTGAACAGAAAGGCATTTTACTTGCCAAAAACATGATGTATATTGTGCTCTTACCTAAATCTTTGGATTCTATAGTTTTTCAAAGCCAGCCAGGATATTTTAGGGATATATTCCTGAACATAATGTGAATTCTCTGAGTTCTGTGTGGGCTAGATTGACTGCATTTCTCAGTAGGTCTGATCAGAATGAGGAAGAGCTTTTTGGCACTTGGTACACAGAAGTTCCAAGAAGCATTGTGCAAACAACTCAACCATCTTTCACTATTACCCACCCTTCAGCTGTTTACACAGATGCCTTTGAAATGGGATATTAGCAAAGGGAGCAGACCAGCCAAGCAAGTGAAACAGAGCTGGAAAGGCAGGCAGGCATAACAATGTCATTAAGGAGTTGCGTGGGCATTTAGGACAAGTTCACTTGTCACAGAATGATCAGCTCAGATAAGGTGAAAGAAAATGGGTAACAGACATTTAATCTTCCCAGTCAGAAATTCTCTGGTGATCTGTGTCTACAATAGCTAGAGGTTTTTAGCAGTCGTTGTTTCTGCCTTTCGCTTAGGAAAATGGAACAGTGAAAAAGATCATTAGCCAGATGACACAGAATCTCCTGATGGCCCTCTCTGCACGGAGCCAATACCAGGAAATCAGAGAGAAATTCCGGCAGCCTGTTACTGACAAAGGCACTATCCTCAAAACCAAGCCACAGTCAACTCAAAAGGACATCCTAAGTGTATGCTGCGACCCTCTGATCTTGGCACAGCAGCTGACCTACATTGAACTGGTGAGACACTAATTGGTGTGAATTACTTTGTTTTCCATTTACTAAATATTAATATTAAATATTAATATAATCATCAATATGAATTTTGCTATGGCTTCACTGCAAGCCTGCAGTATTTTAATCAAAAAATACCCAAGTCAAATCATGAACAAGAACAATTAGGTACAATTATAAAAACACCTCACACATCTACACCGGAGGAAGATAAAAGTTACCAAAATGTTCTCCTAACTTGGAATTTATTGGTTCTTTTTTTCACTGAATTTCCTGTTTGTCTGTACAGTAACAATCTCTCATCTCTCCAAACACAGGAAAGGGTAAGCAACATTTACCCAGAGGATCTGATGCAGATTGTCAGCCACATGGACTCCCTGGATAACCACAAGGTACGAAAAGGGGTACAGAGGGAAAAAGAAACAAACAGTAAATGGAGTAAAGAACCTCCATAATTTGATTATACCCTGTGCAAGAAAGACTGACATTTTCTAAGCTTCTTTAAGTTACACCTTAAAAAATACCCAACAAGATTTTATCAAGACATGAAAAGGAAGTTTATGCTTTGGTGTGTTGACCTTACCATGGTAAAGCATAGATTTAACACATGACCTGTTCTCTTCCAGTGCCGAGGTGATGTGACCAAAACCTATAATTTGGAGGCCTATGACAATTGGTTCAATTGTCTCAGCATGCTGGTGGCTACAGAGATTTGTCGAGTACGTATTCACAGAAAACAAGATAGTTAAAGGATCCTGGCCTTAAGGACAAAAAGCAGGCAGTGGTCTAATAGAGATTTAAACATTAGCAGTGCAATTAAAGATAATGGCATTATTCAAGCATTAAATTATTTGCATGCTCATATGATTAAGACTTCAAGGCTATGTTTGGCTTTGCATATATTCTCTACTTTTGTGCAGCTTCCATAGTAGCATTAGTCATGCAGTGAAATGGAACTTGTGTGGACTTTGAGTTAGAAGCTATTTTGGATTTATTTTTTTTTTATTACATCCAAAGATTCTTAAAAATACTCATTTTTAAATGCAGATTTACCAATAAACAGCTGTCCTCCCACTGCTTTTAGATGTATTCACTTTGTAATTTATATTCATTTATTATATTCATACAATATTCATTGCAGAGAAATCAAGAAGTTTTTTTTAAAGTCTGGAAAGAAAGTGGACTACCGGAAAGGTTTTAAAAAAAAAAAGAATGTTATTAGAGGTTAAAATAACTTCTATTATATAATAAGCAAAGACATGGAAGGTGAACTGTCCCAGAAATCCCCTTTTTTTGGCATGTGTGTGCTCTTTCTAGATGCCTTTTAATGTGCACAAGTTCTAGCAAATGGAATTTTTTCCTACGCAATTAATTGTGCTTTACCGTTTATGAAAGAATTTGCAAAACAGATGTTCAGCATCTCTTGCTTGATCCTATACATGTTTGCCTCAGTGGGAATTTGTACATTTGATAATGATCCCTACCTGCTCTCAAGAGGTCATTCTGGAGTACACACAGCAAAACAAGAAAAGCAGGATGTGGCAATTATTTTCTCTCACATTTAGGTTACATGTCCCTGATCTTAAGTATGGCCAACGCTTTCCCCCCTTTTTGAGAGGTTTAAATGTTTTGCATATATTCTCTCTGATAGCAGCATCATGTTATTTACCTTTTCTGTAACAGGAAATTGCTGAAAGTGTCCAGCTTGTTTTTGCAAGATTCCCTAAGACATTGTCCTTTATGTATAAACAAAAATTCACACTCCCCCACAACTACGCAATTAATTGGTAGTAACGCAAAGTATTTCTACTATTTTATTAAAAATTAACCTGAACAAAATACCCTCAGGCCTATATTATAAAATTTAACTGAACAAAGTTTTGAAATGTCCATTCAGTCAAGTTGTTGCGCTGCCTTTGGCTGGACATCCTATCCAAAATTCAGACCACTCCTTTTCCCTTTTAACAAGTCTTGCATTTTTTTTCCAGGTTGTAAAGAAAAAGCAGCGCACAAGAATGGTGGAGTTTTTCATTGATGTGGCAAGAGAATGTTTCAACATTGGAAACTTCAACTCAATGATGGCTATTATCTGTGAGTCTCCTTAACACAGATGACAAAGGGCACTCCATTTCACAACCTGACTGGCATGACTATGCTCACACTTGCCCTAAACTGGCTGACCACATTAGCATGCACACTTGTACAGGGGCAATATCTGCCAGGGACAGATTAGTGTGAGTGGGTGAGTTTTAGCTACAACTTCTGATTGTCAAGCTGAAATGCCTTCCAGAATGTGTGGTGCTGGTCCATAGTTACATTAGCCCTATTTTTTTTTTTTTTCAACTCAGTTGTTTCTTTTTCTCCTCTCTGTGCACATTCAGCTGGCATGAACTTGAGTCCTGTGGCACGGTTAAAGAAAACTTGGTCCAAGGTCAAAACAGCCAAATTTGATGTTTTAGAGGTATGTATAAGTTTCAACTTTTTATATAAATCTACCAAATAGTTTCATCCAAACCTCTGCTACTTAATACCTTGGAGATCACAAAGACACCTCTGCCAGTGGTCACCAGCACAATAAATATTAGGGAGAGCATTTCCTGAATTTCAAACTCTGCTTGTCTGCAAAGAACAGTGGATGCAAGTTTACTTGAGGTTATTTTTTTCCTTGCATATTTTTGCCCATTTAATTTCAAGGTAGTTTCCACTCAAGACTCATATGAATGCTGCCTTAAAACTAATTGGATTACTCCACCTAGTGGAGATCTGCATGGAAACAAAACCTAACTGAAATGGTTATCAAAAAGAGAGGTGACTGCAAATGAGAATTTTGAGTTTTTCCCCCAGATAGTCATTTATTATTTCCTTTCAGTCTGCTTTGCTTCAGTGATTAATGAAATAGATATAAAGCCAGTACAAAACTCTCCTTTCAAAAAAGATAAAAGTTAGAAAAACCTGCTTCTAGACCTGGTTAGTGTAAAGGTACTCTATCTTGAAAGTTTAAAAGGGCCAAACATTTATAAAAAATGAACTTGGATGGTTAGAACATGGTGCTTTATTTGTAGGAAATACATGTGACCTGACTGCCTTTTTCCCCCCCTTACAAAAATAGCATCACATGGATCCATCCAGCAACTTCTGTAATTACCGCACAGCCCTGCAAGGAGCAGCACAGCGCTCTCAGACTGCCAACAGCAATCGAGAGAAAATAGTCATCCCAGTTTTCAACCTGTTTATTAAAGATATCTACTTTCTGCACAAAATACATACGAACCGCTTGCCCAATGGGCAGATAAATTTCAAGGTAGGACTTTGCTGTTACAGAAACTGTAGTGCTTGTTAAACATCGTACATTGCAAATATTTGCCAGTTTTGAACTTCTAGCTCATCATACTGCCCTCAGTGCTGCTGTGATCTAGACAAAGTGGTATCGTTACCTAGGGGAAATGATTTGAATCACATTTCTGTGAAAGCCAGTGGTTGCTTTTTTTGTGGCATCAAGCCATCACATCTGATCAAATGCTAATGGGAAACTTCACCCTAAATCATCAGTGTGAGCTGATTGAACCTCATCCATTTAGCTTGCTACAAAATGCTCCACGCAACCAGCAAATTGTATTTATCTGGTCTTCAAGGGAGGTTCTACAGGTTCTGGATTCTCGCACCCCAATTAATAAGCACACATGTCCAAAAGACCATAGACTGTCAAAGGTATTTTTAATAAAAACTTTTTGTCATTACTAAGGCTGGGTATGGGGAGGGGGGCATGCAGAGTATACAGGATAAACCTTAAGTTAACTATGCATTTCTTAAAGTCCTAGGAAGGAAAGGATATCTGAAGTCTCTATATGTTATTTTGATTATCTCCTAAATTTAAAGAGCACTTTATGAAAAAATCAGATGTCACACTTCATTTAAGTTGAAGTTTGGAAATATAAAAAGTAAACTAATCATTTACTGTCCAGTTCCAGTCAGAGACTAATTTAGACATATGTCACAGCAAATAGGCCAAGACACTGTTATATATGAAGAAAAGGTTGATGGTGAGAAGAATTGAAGGCAAAAGACCAGACAGCAGAGATACGCTGTTCTAAACTTGAGATGGTAACAACAGATGAGGAATTAGGAGCAAGAGGGGGAGGAGAAGGAAGCAGTAAGAACAAGTATGAGACTGAGATGATATGAATTTGAAACAAAAGAACTAATAATTGAAAGAAAAATATTTTAATAATCCTCTTTTAATTAATTCATGCAGAAATTCTGGGAAATTTCAAGACAGATTCATGATTTCCTGACATGGAAGCAGGTCGAATGTCCTTTTGAAAAGGACAAGAAGATCCAGAGCTATCTACTCACAGCACCCATTTACAGTGAAGAAGGTAAAATCCTTTATTAAATATTATAATGAGTCTTCCTACTTGTTGAAATGCAAACAGAATATGCAGATGAAAAATATTAACATGAAAAAAGTGTTAGGCAAGTATGTATTATCACTTCCGTGTTGGTTTCTGAGGAGAATAAATTTCATTATGAAGTTTGTTAAGTTCTAGCTGCTATATTGTAACCTTTAAATGTGGGGGTTCTTTTCCGTTAAAGAACCCAGGTATCTAATTATTCTTATTTTATTTATTAGCTCTGTTCATTGCATCCTTTGAAAGTGAAGGTCCAGAAAACCACATGGAAAAAGACAGCTGGAAAACACTCAGGTATGAACCTTCCTTAGAATATGAGTCTTTTTGCAGACACACAGAGACACATAATCATCAGCTGCTTCTGTTCTATTTACATTCCCAGCTTAAAATCACAGTATAATTATTTTTCCTTCAAAATTCAAATCTGAAAAAATTTAGTGATTTTGATAGAGCTTTTCCAGACATATCTGTTAAGGCTGCAAGATCACTGCTGAGACTGTGAAAAAGTATCCTTTGTTTTGGCTATCAAATACAGTAAAACAATCTAGATTTTTAGTAGTGTGCAGATATGCTTTTCTGAGGGAAACAAATGTATAGAGATACTAAAAAGGTGCTCTCATCATAGCTGTGCACTTACCAATCTTACAAAGGGTTAAAAATTTCTAGAAATACTCTAATTGTCAGCCTACTCTAAGGGATAAAGTCTCAATGACTCCTCATCCTTCTGAGAATGGGAAGCACAACTTCCATGTACTTGATGAGATCAATTAATTAAATTTCTTCCAATATTGAGGCCAAGGCAGAGGGATTTAGACCTCTGTAAATCATGTTAAACATTAAAATTTAACATACCTGTACCAGATAAAGCATGAACAGAGGCCTGTATGCCCCAAGCTGCAGCTGAGCTACATTATGACTATTGTCCTGCACAAGACACGCTTTCCCACTGATCTCAATGTTTCTTAGAAAGTCCAAGTAAGCTTTTCACTTAGGACACCAGTGCAATGGCACCTTCCATTAAATCCAACACTGTTCAGCACACAATAGTTTAGGATGACGGAGGAACATGTTATATGCCTGAGTGAATCCTAAGAGCCTGAGGTAACATTATGCAAGTTAGTTTCATTTAATTTAACATCAGCATCTTTATTGAAATTCATAGATACATTCCAGTTTCTAGCAGTTGAAAATCTACCCCTTGAAGAAAGGCTTTCAGCTAATGACGCAAGATAGATCTATTGCCAAATCTGAAAAACCTTTTGCTGCGAAAGAAAAGATAATTTATTTTCTTTTTATTACTTGATCTTTTAGGACAACTCTGCTTAATAGAGCCTGAGACTTTTGGATCTGACTTGCAGACTTTGAAGCACATCTAATGAACATGTTTTTACAACCTGAATGAAAGACTTGGACTGACCTAAGAAAGACCTCACTGGATGAGGTCCGTTTTGTATATACAGTAACTTTTATGAAATAAAATGTGGTAAATATTTCACATGTCAACCTTAAAGGCACTTACTGAAGGGTTTTGGTTTTTTATTTTAAATATAAGGGCAGGGCCCTGTTCTCAGAGATGAAATGTATCATGGGAGATGGTATCCCTGGGGAGATCTTATTCTATCAGCATCCAAATTTTTATTTTTTATTACTTCCACCAAGATAAATAAGAATTAAAACACACATCCCAACTGAAGCCAGTGTTCAGGTTAAGTACTCCATTGGACAAGTATCCTACAGAACACTCAACATGTCTCTAGCTTTGAAATGAAGGCTCTCCTTCAAATCAGCCAAACTGCTCACAGGTGTAGTGTTTGTAGAGTCAAGGCCTTTGACATTTGCAGTATGCGTGTTCCTCTCCTGCATCAGAAAATAGTGCCTTACAAGGTACTGAGCTCGTTTAGTGTACCTTATTAAGCTGGACTGGAAGTAAAGGAAATAAAAATATGGATGTCTTGAAACCAGCTACAATGTACTTTTTAAATAAAATGAGAATTATGGCACATGAAGTAGAGTATACCTGCCTGTAACACTGATGGTGCAGCAAACCTATTTTTGTTATGTGATTTAAAGAGGTAAGACGGGGTAACTGCTGGGGTATGTGCGTTTGTGTGTGAGTATGTGTGCGTGCACGTGTGACAATGCACACATGTCTAAGTTTTAATACTTCTGGGAACTATCCTTTAAATTTTGGCTGTCAGAATAGTTTGTCTTTTCCTTTTGAAAAATCAGGGATTTTTTTGTTTGTTTGTTTGGAGGGAAGGATGTCTAATCTAGATTATCTCTGCAAAACAGGCCTAATATGTTCTTTTCTAAAAAGAGTTTTTGGAAAATAGAAAATCATCATGGGCTAGGGAAAGGGAAAAACTCAGATGCCCAATTTGAAGTCAAGGCTAAAGTTTGCAAAGAAGTTTAAGAAGAGTTCGTCACCACTGAATTGATCATTTAATTCCCTTGGTGTCTTTGAAGAGTCTAGTCTGCACTTACAGACAATTAAAACAGAGACCAATTTAGGAAGAAAGTTTTTTCTAGTCTCTTGCAAGCCATGATTAACTGTCTGAGCCAGAACCCATTAAAATTTAAGGGCAAACACCATAAAAAATTAATCAAATCATTGAACCCAGGTCAGTACCAAAATTAGAGGTGATCTGCAAACCCATTTCTAATTTCTTATTGTAGTCTTGAGTTTAAACCTAATTCAGCCATCCAGATGAGTACCTGTAGAGTTTATGTTAAGATTCAAGGTATTCATTTCCAAGAAAAAAAATATATAATTCAAAGCTTGCTTTCTCATCTGATCTCTGAATTAAGAAAAGAAGAATGGCTCAGATTAAAAACTATTTTGTCTAATAAAAAACTTGTTATTCACAAATACCTATTGTCCTTTGTGGTAATTATTTTCTTAAGGCTTGAGGGCTGGATATAAGATAATTACTTGAGCCAGATAATTAGATTGTAGTTTTTAATTGGTTTGTTGATTGTTTGTTTTTAAAAAAAAAAAAACCAACAACAACAAAAAGCAAGTCCCTCTAGAGTTGACAGTGGTTACAGCCTCCCTCATACAGAGCATTGCAGAAGATCTCTGCAAGGGCCTCTTTAAAAATGACCAGCTCTAGGCAGATGGTGTTTATCTTATACTGCCTTCTCTTGAAGAAGGGGAAAGACTTGCCAGACCGAGGGTCTGGTTTATTCCAGTAGACTCTTCTTGCTTGAGTGCCTACAACCAAGAGCAGTGTCATTGTTTCATGTAGCATCTGCAATCACTTAGTAGAGATTTGCTGCATTGGCCCTGTAGTACAGTGAAAAATTAACAAGAGCTTTCCCTCTTTCACTTCCCCCTTGACAAATACTTAAAAATAGAAGAGTAAGTTGAGGTAAGGAAGGGAGACAAATCAACATTTTGCTATTCCCATAGCATTGCCATCAAAGAGAAACAAAAGCAAGTTATACCAAGAGGAAGGAAGAAGTAGAATACTGACTGTTAACAAGAACAGCCCAGAAAAAGGGAAGGAATAATTCTTATGACCTGCTGCTATTTTTCCTGTGCTGAAGTACTGACCTTCAGCCGTGGGTTACAGTAAGAGTATTTATACTGTATTATTACAGTGTTTTGCACTTTCAGAGATGTTCTAGCTAGTAACATTGTCAGACACTATACGAGGGATTGTATATCAGCTTTGTTTATGTAATTGAAGTTTAAAAGGGATGCTTAAAATTTAAGGAAAAAATATATATTTGAAATGCAATTTTAGAACACTTTCTGTAAATGTATAAAAGAGCTTTCACATGAATGTGCACTTCACCGGTCAATCAGTCCAAGTATATACTTGAAAACCATGCAGTATCTATATTGGTTTCTTTTTTTTCCTCCTCAGTTTGATACATTCCTTAAATACCATGTTTTGCTATTCTGAGCTGAAATGCTAAATATAAAGCTGTACCATAAAGCAGGATATTCTGTGTTTGACTGGATGTGCTTGCATTAATAAAAAAAAACTTGCTTCAACCAGGATTAGGTTTTTCAGAGTTATTTTTCACTTGCAATCTATCAAACCACAACCCATCGGATGAAGGAGGTGAACTAACTGTGGAAGGAAATACAGTCACAATGAACCAACTGGTTACTTTCTGACTTACATAGTATAAAATATTTAAATATCTTCCCAGAAAGGCAAGAGTAACACTAAGCAAACAATACGCTGACCCTTCCAATGGTCTCTCCATAACAGTATTTTATGGATTTGATGCAGTGTCTCTGCTACGCAATATTTTCATTTTCTCAATTAAAGTTATTAACAGTTCCACTGTAAAAACATTTTGTGTCCTAAGAGTTGAATTTCATTTATTTATCCTTTTAACAGGAAAGAACAGAAACACAGAAATGTTTGCTGGCTGCAGCACACAGAGTTTCCTGTGGCGAGGTTCTGTTAACATTTCAACATCGCCAGGACCTTTGGTTGCATCCACTACCCTTTTTCATGCCCTCCTTTACAGGAGCAAAGCCATTTCTCTAAGGTCACACAGAAACAGGCACAGCGCTGTGAGGAGAATCCAGCTTTTCTAAGGCACTGTTCCAGAACTACCCACACTACCTACTTTCCCAGATATATAAGCCTTAGAAAAAAAAATAAAATAGGTCTTGCAAGTGCAGGAGATCTGGAGGTCCTGTAAGCATTTTTAATCTGTGGAAAACTCTCTAGGGCAATTGTTTTGGTACCCAGACATCCACAACAGATTCGCAGAGTTGAACAGTACCACGCTCAGTCATCATAGCTCATTAGGAAAGATAATGATGTTTACCAGCAGTAAGAGGATCAAGCAGATAAGAGTCTTCCTGATGGCCAGTTCACACTCATAATTAATATGAATATTGCATCCTTGAAAATTCACTTCCAATTATATCCCATCCAGTCATTAGGGTAAATTAGCTATTTCCACAGGCTTCAGAGTAAACAATAAAATTGCTTTCCAGGCACTTTACTGCCATTAGAGCACAACACAGTATGACAAGCAGTAGCTCAGTGCCAGTAAGTTATCCTTAGTTATGTTAGTAGCAATTTGATTTACCAAGTTAACAGTTCTCAAGAAACAGCTTTCTTTTAGCAAATAACTCATGGGCAAAATTCAGCTGAGTAATCATCTGACAACAGATATTAGTACATCTTTGGGAGAGAAATCAGTAATTCTTCTGAGGATGTGTTGACAGATCATCCCTCCTCAGTCTTGAAGGTATAGTTTTATCAGGACAGCCCCAGTTTCCCAACTATCAGAAAAGCCTACAAACAGCATATGGAAGCACAGTTTCGACCTGGTTTTCTGCAGCAATTAAATAGGGCTGCAAAGACAGCGAGATACTTACAAAAAATAATTTAAAAAAATTAGATTGCGGAACGAATTCATCTGAAACTGTTAATGCATGTTATAAGGGAAGTTTCCAGACCAGTGAACATGCAAATATTAGCAGTAGTTGCTTTCAAATGCTTCCTTCCATTTTGCCTCTGGAATGGCAGGGATAATGGGGTTTGTTCTGAAGTTCCAGCACATCTCCTATGGGCTCTGATACAGGTACCCTGACAGTGCAGAGGTTTGTTGTCCTTCACTACTCCCCAAGTACTGTATGAATTGAAATGTTTCAAGTACTTTCCACACTGTAAGCAATTCTTGACATCAGTACTTTTGTAGTTTCTTGATACCACATTCAGCTTTTACACAGAAAAATGGATGGACTCAATTGCTGTAAAGCAGCTGAGGAATATTGGTTTATTTTTCTAGTTAAATATTAAAATCAATCAAGTTCATGCCAAATAAGGAGTGCTGATAAGGTCCAAGACAGATATTCTGCCCTTCTACTCAAGAGCTGTGATGAGGAAGAAATTCAAAGCATCAGGAAACGCATCATAAATTTAAAATTACTAAGCCAATAAATATACTGTTTCTGATCTACTAGGATGCATACTTTACAATATTGATTACTTAGGCTTCTGACAACTACTAATAAAAAATAAACTTATACTTTGAAGTTCTGTAAGGAACAGTGTTTGGCAAAATCAGTATACAGTTACTTGAAACTATTAGTAGCACCTACCAAGAGCAAAAAGCCAAAGAAACCACACAAACAAACAAACAAAAAAAGCCCAAACCTAGGTGTGTTGCCACACCGAGGATTTGTGTTAACAACCCCACCTGAGCACTAAGTGTGGAGACCATATTGCAGGATTGAAAGAAAGCTGAAAGCAAACACAAACCAAACCATCAGTTTCAAACATATCCAGTTAATCCAGGACAGGAAAGAAGAAACTTGAAATTCAGTGGAAATTTGCTTCCAGTTTTTCTAACCTTATCTAGCACCTTCAAATTAAGCAGGTATTTTAATCTTAATATAATTCTGTTTGGAGGCAGAAGTCAAATAAGTTACAACAGAAGCTCATCACACAGACAGAAAACTACTTAGTATCTTTTTAATCCCTGTCACATGAGCACGCTAAGACCTCATCTCATTCTGGGCCATATTAAATGCAAGGCATCTTGCTATCCATCAGTGTCAAGACTGAAAATTTCATTTTAAATATTTACACAATTTCCAGTTTTTTACATTAAACTAAAAGCAGATATTGCTAACAACACTCCACCTCCACAAATATCTATTAAATAGCAAAGTGAAGGACATCATCTCATCAATCATAGCAACAGAGCACTGGGGGACTCAGCAAACACAGTTCTAAGTGATGTAGTTGAATGAAGTCTTGAACACTTGTGGCACTACCAGAATTTATTGAAACACTGAACTCTTCCTGTCAGTGGACATAATAGTTCAGTGCTGAAGAACTGATCTCAACTTAAAGAAAAAAAAGTCACTCCTAAAATACTTCAAAAACATAAAATCCAAACAAGTAGTGAATAGATTCACAGATCCAAGCCAATCAACTTTTTTCCTCTACACCTCTTATCTCACTTTGCTACTTAAAATTTTCACAGTATCCTAGTATTCCAAGAAGAATTTCACAAGAACCCAGCAGCCAAAAAATCCCTTTGATGAGGTTTTTAAAAAACACAATAGACAAACACAAAAAACTCCAGGATTTGTTCTATGTGGAAGGCATGGACAGGCCTGAACAGCAACCCAGTTGCTCCCCAGGAACTGTGTGACCCAGAAAAGCTTGTTACTCTCACACTGAGTATAACCCAAGCTCTCTTAGCTCCTCTCCAAAGTGTACCTGAGCACCAAGCAATCTCACAAGTGTTTATTTTCTCTTCAAACTATCCTTTTAACACAATCATTTTCCCCATGGATTTTAATGAAATCAGCAAGAAGCCACTTAAGCTTGCATAAGGCTGCAGGAAACCTGTGCAAGAGCTCAGGCTCTCTACAGGGCCAAAGCCACTGCTGTGCCTGTTAGCTCATGTTTCCACAGCTCTGCTCAGCTTCACCTCCTGCCTCCTCCACACTCATCATGCTGTGATGTGAAGATCTCCATTTGTTTCACAACTGTAACTCTGTTTGCTGGGCTCACTTGCCACCACCTTCAGCAGGAGCCAGCCAGGTCACACACCATATTTGTGAAGGCTTATTGAGAGCCTCTGCTTTAAATTTTATTTCACTCTAGAGATAACACTTTTTTTTAAAACAGCACTTCCGTGCTGGCCAAGAGCATATAGTCCCATGCAGACATGCAAATAGCAAAGCAATTGCAAAAACCCAACCAATCAAAAAAAAAAAAAACAAACAAACAAAAAAAAACAAAAACAAACCAAAAAACCAAAACCCAACACAAACAGTGGCATGGCAAATGGCAGGAATGCGTTAATATCCACTTTCACGTGCAATTCAAAGAAATGCAAAGTGTTCTATATGTGGAAGAAAATTATAAACAGAGTGCTGTGTGGTTTAAAGCCAGTTCTCACAACAGAAAGGGCAGAGCAGCTCCTGCACTGTCCAGCACTCTGTCCTGCTCATACAGTCCAGCCATTGGACTTTCCCTTGCCAGACATCACTGATCAGCAGCTCTGTCTGCTGGGCCCCTCCATGGCTCCCACATCCCTTGAAGAGCCAGGGCTGGAGCTCATAAAAGGCCAAAGGCTTTAAGGCACAGAGTTGGAAGAAATAAGAGAGGAGCCATAGTAAATTTAAAATAGACTGGGTTAATAAGAAAGGTAGCACACACGGTGAGAGATGATACATAGTTTGAGCAGTATGATATCAGATTTAAAGAAGTGAAGAGCCCCCTAAGTTTTCAGGATACATCTATAGAGCAGATGTAATTTCTTCCAGGTATGCTAAGGACCTGGGGGAAACAAACAGCTCCTCAGACTCGTACATTTTTCTTACTAATGCTGGTCACCAGTTTTGTGTTAACAGCTCAGGGACATAATTAAAGTGTCACTGTCATCCATAGCCACACAGAAGAGAAGACATTTGTGCAGTTTAGCTTGGGATAATGCAGCAGAAACTGACAACTGCAAAATCTGAGTCCTGAAATGTGGTCTACCCATTCCTTTTCCCTAGCGTGTGGTACAGGAGCAGGAGAAGTGAAGCACTGCCAGAAGACTTTTTGGCAGAAAAGCTCCCAAAGAATGACAAAAAGCAGAACAGAACCAAGAAAGCAGTCTCCATGTGGTGAACTTATATTTGTATAAATCTGAATAGCTACTGAAGCAGCACACTGAACAGCATCACCCTCTCTGTAGCTCTTACCCTTGACCTATTTTGGTATCAGAGATATAATAAAGCATCTTGTCCTCGACTGGAGAATCCCTGTTAAAACAGGCAGAACAATCCATCTGTGTAATAGTCATCATTTAATTCAGTAAAGGCTTTGCTTATAAAAGAACATTGCATCTTATTTTGAAAATACTTATTAATTCATTGAGGATAATCATTATCCAAAGTAAGAATTTTAGGTATCTGTAACTAAATAATCAAAACCCATAGCCAGCCCAAAATCAAGTCAAAATACTTAAGAATCATAATTTTTTTATAAAATAACTCCAAATTTTAAGATTTAATTAAAAGCTTTAAGTTTAAGGTAGATATTTATAATTGTTAATCCAAGATAATAAATTAGAAACATATGAGTAGGTAAAATGGTAAGTCATTAGGGAACATGAACTACACACGATTAGTAATAATTCCCTGGAAGTTAAATTTTAAATCATGAATTTTAAGTAACTGATTTAATTTCTGATGTGAGAGTTGCTAATAAGCTATCCCAGATCCTGTAAAGCACTAATTAGAGCTGAGTATTTTCTTGCACTAAATGTTCTACAGACTGACTGTTCACAGTAAAATCATCTTCCCTGCAGGTGCATGCAGTGAGGCACATTTACAGAACAAAAATGCATCCAAGGAGACTCCAACCTGAAAATTATAGTTGTTCTTGTTACTACCACTGGGCTGCAAGTAGTTCACATTGACTTAGCACACAGTCAATACCTTTCGTAATGACTGCAATAGGTGATATTTGCCTTGCCTGTGCTGTTACTGAACTTCCAGGCTGGTGTGTGTCACAGCACCATCTTCTCACACAGGTGGATGGATGTTGCAGGGAGCTGAACTAAGGACAAGGGAAACCCCAGGCCTGCAAGGGCTCCTGAAAGTTCAGGAGTCTTCAAATAATGAGTCATTTGGAATACATGTGCCAACCCAAACAGTAACTATTTCCAAGAGTTCAGACTTCCTTTTAACTTCACTGCACTTGCCTCCACCTTTTGGGATGATGAATGGAAAAAAGTTTCCAAAAGCAGTTCCTGTTGACTACATTCAGCTCCAGATTTCCTCAACTGCCTTCCAGCATGGACACTGTTGCCCATTTTTGACCACAGAAATGTGTATAATTGACACTGTTCTCCCTAACTGTTGCTGATAAGCACAACCACCCAGTGGAAAACAGCAGAATGTAAGAGATCCGGCTATCAGCATCAGCAGCTTGCTGTTTGCAAAACATGAGAATTGAGACAACTGGATCCTTCTGAAGCAGTGTCTGAGTGCCAAGAGCTGAGGTGCAGCAATGCTGAACATCCGTGCACTACCTCCGTATCTACTTCAGTGCATGTCAAGCAGTGGCAGTGCCAGTGAGAGGCTTTTTTTTGATGCTTATTCTTGTGCAGCAGAGCCAGGACAGCAGTAGCAGCTGAAATTTTAAAGCCTGGAGTCTCAGGAGAATGGCCCACTTGTATCTTTACCTCAAGGCATAATACCAATGTATTTAATCTCTTCCCCACCGGTACTTTATAATTTTTGTTAGTAACCATCAAGATACCGAAGTAAGACAGCAGCTGGTGTAAGTTTAAGTTGCCTGAAGAAATAACTCTGCACTTTCATATTTGGTCCAGGTAGATAACTTGAGATGCAAAATTGAACTGGTTGAACTTCTCACTGCAAGTATTATTATTTTAGTCCAGTGTCTTATCTGCCCTGTAAAATATTCTTTTAAAAAATATTGCAAAGAAACAGCTTAAAACAATTTCTAAAATGCAGAAATTCCATTTATTATATTGAGCATATCAACTGCAAGAAGTCTTGCAATGCATCCTCTTCACTCTAAATACAATACAGTACACTGTTCTCCACAATAAGTTACATAAAGGCAAATTTTATGTACATATAAAAAGGATCAGTGCCCAGAATTATTTGCACAGCATATCTGCTATTCAGAAATCAACCATTCAAATCTTTAGTTGCCTTCAGAATCCTTGAGCAAACTAAATTCATAAACAGATCTTAATTACCTGGTTTGAGAAGGGTTTTCAGCTAATATCTAAATTCAGTGGAGACCATGCAAATGGTTTAACCACTGAATTAGCATTCTCAGCATTCATTTTATAAACAAATATATTGAAAATGAGGCATGTCATATGGTATATAAGACAACATGGAGAAAAATGACCTGCCTGCATTTAAAAAGTTTATGCATTCCAAAATACCCAAAAGGGAAGTAGCAAAGAAGTAGTGCCATTGTACAAGGCAATAATGAGACTAGAGCATAATTCTGTTTATGCATGCTCAAAAAGATCAACATAGGAAAAAAACCAAACAAAACAATAAACCCCAAACAAAACACCAGAAGTAAAAAAAACCCAACACCCTAAAATGTCCTCAAACTGAAAAAGTGAAGAATAAGGCTACTAGGATAATGACTGAATGGAGAGAACATTGTATAAAGAAAGACTGTAATAGCACTTGCTTTTTCAGTCACTGAAACAGCTAAGAGTATATGACTGCCTTACAAAAACATGTCATGAAAATGCTCAAAAGAGAATGCAAAACCAATATTGGCATAATAGCAAACAGGCCTCTAATAAATTCATATGGGAAGTAAAAGATGGTTCCACAAATTAAAGGATGAGATGCATTGGCAGGGCCGTTGAACAAGGAGGAGTGGGGCCAAAAAACATTTTAACAAACAAGTTTAATAGCACAGCTCATTTTATAGAAGGGATTCTGTGATGTGGCATCTACTGTGGGAAAAGACCAGACCCAGAAACACCCAACTGGAACATTCCAAACTTGTCTGATCCATCACAGAAATAAGAAGATGGTGTCTCCTTTTCAGTGTGAAGTTACATTATATGCTCTAAAATTCCATCTGAATGGATTTTCATTCCCCACCCCCCTGAATTATTCTATATTCAACCATGTTAATGTCTGTTAATACAGCAAATGCAGCACCAAGCCCTTGCTGTGAAATCAGCACTCAAACAGCTGGTGTACTGTCAGCACTTCCATATACCTTCCATGGTGAGATTATTTTCCACACCTTTCTCTTGTTTCTATAATGGACTGTAAGTGTAGTATCCTTCTAAAGTCACAGTGTAGTGAGCCCTACAGACTGAAAATACTCAGGACACAAAAGACTATTTCATTGAATTCTTAAAATGATGCAAATATAAGAACTGAAATGTACCACATGGAAAAATGTTGAATTGTATATTCCACATTTCCAATCGATACTGAAGACAGTTTCCTTGAACTACATATGCTTTCCAATTCATCTGAGGTGCTTCAACTAGCAAGAAATGTACATAATAGTGTATCAGTCAAAGAATTACTCGGAAAACAAATACAAGAACCAAAAATGCTCTAAACTCTTCTTCACTGAAAAAGAGAGGCACTGCATTTGTAAGCTGAATTAAGGCTGTAAAATGATGCTGGTTCACTGTGAATTTGAAGTCATCAAATGTCACGGGGTGACATTTAACCCACTGCTTCGCTGTTAGTCCTGTAAGCCTGCTTACGGAGGTGAGTCTCGATCTCCTCCCTGAAAACTAGCATCCCAAGGTGCGAGTGAGAGGCCTCATTCATGGCTTTGGACTGGATACACATGCGATACTGCTCCGGAGTGAGTTCATCTGCACAATGTTTCTCATGCCAGAGGTGAAAGAGACCAGGGACTGGTGTCCTGATCACGATGAGGTCACCATGCAAGTACTTTCTGTAAAGGTGAACATCTTCACCGCCCCAGCCTTTCACTTCCAAGTCAAAACCCCCTACAAAAACAGTACCAGAAAACATTATTTGGGCACACAGGTTAGATATAAGACAAAAAAGAGTAATACTCCATGTGTAATGTGTTACCAGATTTTGTACAGCATACCAGAAATTCTGGAGCATTTAATTAAGTTTTCCATGCTGAAGGATGCCAGTGAGGGAGAGAAGCTTCAGGAATACCACATCCTTTGTGGTGAAAAATGCCCAGGACACAGATCTGCTGACTTCAGAAAGTCTCTTAAAACAGTGTCTCCAAATTGCATTATGCATGACATCCCCTGTGACAGCTGCAGAAAACTGTAGGCAAACCTCACTGGCTATGCTTTTGGGTTATTTTCAGGAAGCATAATGGATTTTAGCAGCTGGAAAATGAAGCTGTCATGCACCATATGAGAAGTCCTCTCAAACTGCCAGCAGTTACTCCAGAGGTCACCACTGAAAAAGGTGCATTAAGGAAAGAAACATATTTCATCATTTTAAGTTCTCTTGCTTTTCCAGGGACTACAGTGAAGATGGATCCGGGCTCTCGCACAGTTTCAAAACTCCAGAATTATGAAGCCTTTGTTTAAGTATATACCATGCAGATGGGAAGCTGTCACTGCTACTAGAAATCAGTCTGTATTCAAGCCATCATACAGCACATAGGACTATATCATTACATCTTCAAGCAGACTATCTTCAAGACAATCTTCCACATTTAAGCATACCAATCTCTTTCCAGTTTTAAGAGCATGCCACAAGAGGGGGGCCAAAGCACATTTCTAAAGCCTCGAACAAGTATATTCGACTACTTAAGGTTATTTAAAAGAAAAAATTTGAATGCTTCTTGTCTGTCAGCATTTACTTATGCTTCTTAAACTTGATTAATTTGCTTCAGACAGACACTAAGTACCCAACAAAAGCAATATTTTTAAAAGTTCTAGAGTGAAATGTATTTCTAAAAATATTGTTACTTTTAACAAATGCTCATCAGATGGGATATTTAATCTCATGGGTCAAATTTATCAAGCAAGTCTGACTGCTGGGCTTGAGAAAATAATAAAAGGAATAAATGCATTACTTTCCTGTCAGAGACCTGTCTCCAGAGCAGAGAATCAATTTTTAAATGCACAATTTTTTTTCTTTACAGTTTCATCTTACCAACAGTCAGAAAGTCTGTCCGATATTGACAAGTCATCCCAAAGCCAAAATCCCGCCAGAAACCAGAGTCCTTCTTGTGTACCTGCAATTTTAAAACAGTATAATTTAAAAATGTTAAAGACATTGAAGGCAGTACATTGCACTTGCTTTTGTAAAAAGCTAAGATCTTCCAATCATTTGCTTAGTGCAGGACGGAGCATAACACTTTTAGTCATGCAATGATGTGGACTTCCTAATGACCTGCTGTTCACTTCACCTTTTGCCTTCCAATTCCAAATACTTTTAATTGCAGTTTCCACATTTACCTTTCTGGCACACCACCTCTGTTTTCTATATAGCTGCCCAGACCAAGCTGAGTAGTCTACTGCTAAATCATCTGTCTCCAATACCCCAGTTCCTACCTTGCTTTCTAAGGCCACATTTGTCTCTTTTTGACCTGGTATGACAAGAAAAGTAAGCTTTGTGACTGAAGTCAGCAACCATAATATTGTTCAGTTCACAAAAGTGAAAAGCAGAGCTGTCAGGCAGGGGCTCATTCCTCTCTCAGCTGTGACTACCTGAGGCCATATGCAAAAACTTCCCTCCAACTTTCAGCAAGATCCTCACAAACAACATAAGGAATGAGGGTTATTATGTTTTCTCTTTTAATATGGCTGTGATTCATACTACTCTCCCCTTTCCCTCCTCCAAACCTGTCCATCTCAGAAGTCTCGCCAAAACCCAATTTCATCTATGCAGTCTCTTGAAGGAGAGTCAGGCTGGATACTGACCATGGCCATTCCATCTTCAATAAAAAAAGACCCAGAAATACAGTACTTCCTTCTTACTGCTGAGCCCCAAGTTACCCTTAAACCTATTTTCTTGAATATTTGCAGGGTTTATTATTTTGACTACACGTTTCCCTAGAAACAGTGTCTCATTTCAAAAGCAAACCAAAATTAGCAGTATAACATTGAACAATTCTGGCAGATGGTGGATGGCAAACAAAGAAACATCTGCATAGAGTAGAGCTGATCAGACCAAGAAAAAGCAACTGATTAAACATTTTAGTCCACCTCGAGTTACATGGCTCACTTGCTGCAACTACCATTCAATAGGTGGCAAAGAGAACTGATACCAAGGAAATCTCATCGTTGGGAGGTTTTTTGCATTTCATCAATTCTTTGTTTGCTGGAACACAACGTGAAAGTTGCTGCCATGTCATGCCACCATCCTCCTAAAATACTGGCTTTCTGAACCAGAATAAGCAACAGATAACAAGCAACAGATCCGAACTACCAACTTCATTTGATTAATAGCAATTATTTTTTTTAAAGTAGGTACAAATCCAAGTTTATGTGAGTTTTGTACCATTTGATAAGCTTCTCCTCCAAGTGCTTTGCTCGTCACAGATGTGCACTGCCAGAGGTCATAAGATATCCCAAACAAATTCTTAAGTTACATTTAATTTTGTTTTAATACAAAGCATATCTAATTCTACCCTGATTAAATCACGCTGCTTACCAATTGCTGCTCCACAGGGGGTGGTATATCTTGGTTGGCATAGACAATAGCAGGATTGTAAAGGCTGAATACCACAGGATAAAAAACCTTTTTCCCTGCAAGTCAAAAGGTAATTGTTACTCACCATGGGCATGCTTTCTGAAGGCAAAAGGAAACTAGGAACATTCTTTTTATGTAAAATATTACCTATTAGCCATCCAGTGAAAACAAATAAACACAAGCAGTAGCTGCTAGGTTTTTCCACTTAGGCACTCCATAACATCTAGTGGGGCAGAGTCCACAAGATTCAAAAAATACATGTACACATATTTATATATATACACTATTGGTTCACAATTAAATATAGTTATACATAATTGTATACATAAAAAATACTATATATCTCAGTATCACATTAGGGGACAGTGAAAAATCCCTGCAATAACAGTATGTGGTAAAACCAAAAAATAACCAAGTCTAAGTAACACCTTGCATTGCTTGAGTTTTATGAGTTTGCCTGTTTCCACAAACATGTAAAACCAGTTATATCCTGGACGGGCATTAAGCATCATGAGCATCCTGATTATGCCGACACCACCAGTTCTGTGTCTATTACAGAAGTCAGATAAATATTAATCAAAAATGTCTTGCATTGCCAGTATAAAGGTATTGACAACAGTCCACAAGAATATTCAGTACTCTGATCTAGGCATGAATTCTGAATGTGTGAGAAGCATTTTCAGATCTCACTTGAAGCAAAGGTCACAAACTGCCAGTATGAATTGTCAACAAGTCTCTAGAACTCCCTTTCTTATTAAAGCTTGCGAGATGCTCCTCTCCAACATTTTTCCAGTTATTTATACAACTTGTTTCATGAAGTGCAGAGACAGACAGAAATGAAAGAAAAAGCAAGACACAGAATCCAAATATCTAGCTTATTGAGGATTTTCTTGTCTGTTTATTATGTGAAGAAAAAAATATCTGTTCATTCCAAATTGACATTTGGAGAAAATGGTTTCTGGCTGCAACAAGTCTGGAATAAATGTAAGCATTAAAAAAAGAACCCAAACACATTTGACATGAGAAAGTCATAAGTTAACTTGTTAACTCAAGAAAGCTTATCCTTCTTGGCAGAAGCCTGTAAAACAAGCAAGCCTCATACAAACTTGTGAAAAATAGACAACTTCAGAGCTTGGGATGTAAACGTAGAAGATTAGCTCACTATCCCCTAAGGAGCACACTGTAGCTCTCTTGAAAACTATTCATATGTGATGTGTCTTGGCAATACACAATGTGAGAAAACAAAACAAAGTTAAGAGACTTCAGTCTAACAAAAATTATCTTCCACTGTAGAGCATTACAGCGAGCTTTGCTACACAAATTTACATGCAGTCTAATTGTTAAAGCAATTAAACTGCCCAGCTTTCTTCTAGACAACTAAATCTTAAGAAAACATGAAAATTGTACGTGTTGCACAAAAAAAGACAATGTATTCTCAAAACAAGCCAGATTAAGGCACAAGTTATTTCTCAGTCTAAATACTATTGCCTTTGGTGCACAGAGTGTGTGCTTCATTTTCCAAGGTGCGTGGTATTGAATAAGCTCCACAATTCAAGTTTTCTATTTGCTCAACATAGGTCATTTAAGTCAAACAAGGTGACAAGACTCTGTTGCAGCAACAGTAAGGGAACATACCGGGCTCAGCATTTAAGCGACAACTGTTGAGGAACTCAGCTGTGAAATAAACATCAACATCACAGAAGAACATCAGGACCTCGCCCTTTTCCCAGGCTCTGGCACCCATGTCAAGTCCTCGGCCTCGGTTAAATTCCTCATTCAGAGAGACAAGCGTATAATTGTGGAAGTTAGTTTCTCTACAAAAAAAAACAGAGGCAAAACCAAAATAAATCCCTGGGGAGGGGCGGAGGGACCATTTATAGTTTTTCAGCATTTTACAGTAATTTCATTCAGGAAATAAAAAAAAACCCGAACAAACAGTTATATCATCAGGATATGGAAAAAATATCTGTTCCACTCAGTTGTCTATTTTAAGTTTAGACATTGTAAAAAGACAGACCTCAGTCTTACTTCATAACTTCACGTTTAATCATTCAGGCAGATTAAAAGGCCTTTTGGCAACTGACATGAATTAAACTGCTCTCTGAAATTACAATAAAATTTTTCCCCACAAACTAAGAAGTCCTGACTGAAAGAGAAATATGTCTTCACTAGTTCAGAGGAAGGCAAACAGAAAGCATCACCAAATTCAGGAGGCAAAGGCCATCTATGTGGTGATGGCACCATAACACATTCAGTTTGCTTCTCCTTGCTGTTTCCTACCAGTAGCACACATGCCTGTACTCACAGCAGTAGAGGGAAGGAGCTGCAAATGGAGATTGGAAATACACCCAGGGAACATCTTCAAGCAAAGTTAAGTGTCTACTTAAGAGACACTTCAGAGGATAATGCTTGAAGACAACAGAATGAGGATAACTCAACAGTAGCACAGCTAAGAAGATACAGATCCAGGTAAATATCCGGTGAGTTTGTAGAACTGAATCTGACCCAGTGCTCTGAGTGGGAAATCTCAAATGGAGCAGGGCAGGCAGCAGAGTGGCCCCAGAGAGGGAGGGGTCCAGCACATGGCAAGCTAGGTGCCAGGGTGGGTCTGCAGGAGAATGGCAGAAAATCTCTTCTCCTTTCCTAGAAGATGCCTATGCTGTCACATGTTAAAAGCTGGTGACACAACAGCCTATGCTGAGTGTATGTCATCAAGTGGAGCCCTGGCCACCATTGTGAGACAGGGATTGATTACATGGGAGCTCAGTTTATTTTTGGCTAACAAGAGTAATAGGGTCCCAGCTCAGGGATGAGCACAAGAGCTCAGGCAGCGAAGAAGCCCCTTGGCTACAGGGTTACAGACCCTCTTACTTGTCCCATCCCTCCGGAGAAAGAAAAAGCAACATTTGGGCATTTTATATTTAACATGGGCATTTTACCAACATGCTCTTTGCTAAGACAGCCACAATGAAACTGGGCTTAAAACTGTTCCACAGCACAGGGCCAGTATAGGCCTACATTTCTCTTCTTAGTCATTAAAGTTCCTTCAGTGAAATAACTATTGAAAAGTATATCCCACTTCCAAAGAACCTGAACTCTGATCCATCTGTTAGCATGACTAAACACCCAAGGCAAAGCTCACCCTTCTTCTTTTTTGAACTGTCAGATAGAAACCTCAAAGTCTTTTCTGGCCTATAACTTGATTTTTAGTAGTCTTCAGGAGACTCTTGCAACCTAAGCTGTATAATGCCAACCAAAACCAGTGTGGTGCAAATTAAGCTTAGTTTTCTTAGTAACCTATAGTGGAATATAAACTTATTTTCATTTTTTTCATTCTTTTTTAAAGCCATTTTAAATGCCAATCAGTAGTGTTTGTATTGACTGATGTTGGATCAACACACTTACCTAGCTACAGAGTCTAGGATGCTTTGTACTTCTGATAGCCCATCTTGTCCAAAATAGACCACTGTGAGGTGAACACGCTTATCCTGATGAATACACACATCCCTATAAACACAAAGATAAGATGATAATTATTTGCAACACAACAGAAACTTCAGGTATTTAAAAACACTACTGCATTAAAACGTATTAGCAGATTTAAGTATTCCAGTCAGGCAACAAACAGCTTCAAAAAAGAACAAGGAAAGAGATTTTCCCCTCTTCCCATCTTCCCATTTGAATCAGAAGGTTCCAATACTGTGTGTCATATTCCAACACCATATTTTATGAACAGGCACTCTGCAACTGGTGTAAATACAAAACTTATGTCTAAGATCATCCATGTCCAAGTTTACAATGACCCTGGCATTTGGTCTAAAAGGGGCTTTGCTGCAATTTGAGAATCTGTTAAATCCTTTTAGAAGGAATGTTTTCTGCATGCAGTAGGTTCAATCACAAACATCTCAAGGCAGTTGCACACAATGTTGGAATCATTTGTTCTGTCACGAATCAACCAGAACAGGAATTCAGTTTGAAAAGGAAACAAAATACCGAAAATCAGCAGTATAGCTCACTGTATAATCTCATGCACCTACCTAAAGTTTTGCATAAATTGTGCAAATGCCTCAGTTCTTCCAGCAAGAGGAACAATAATGTTAATTATGGATCTAGAAATATCGACTGTTTCACTCTTCACTTTCATGAGGGGTCCAAAAGGTCGGAACAAGGTGACATGCCTGTACTCCATGCCATCCATCTTCTTATAAAACAGCTCATAATGTGTCCCCTTATCTCTTTCTGTACGATAGTAACCTGAAGAATAAGTCACACAAGCAATTTGTAAAGTCAAAGATCCCAGCAATTGTATTTCAAAAATACTGAATTTTCCTAAGAACTAAGTAAGTGGGGGTGAATCTTCTGGGTCTCTCCTAAAAACAAAACAAAAGAATACACAAACAGTTATCTATCACAATCACCCTTCTACCATTTTAGATCAGATCTGAGAAACAATGCCAAACAAACTCCAGCTTTCCCTGCTTCTTAGAGACAACAGGTTTTATGGTCCTACGCCAGCTTCTCAGGCAGAACTAGAGTTGGGTCTTCCCAAAAAAAAAACAAAAAAAAAAAAACAAAATGGAATGCCAGTATTTGCAATGGACAAGGGTGGCTGAAATCTAATACTGACTGCTCTTAAGCCCTTCAATAGAAGTCTTGCCCTGAGCTAGACCACAGCAAAAGCTGAGATCAGCTGGCCAGCAATCAACACAACACAGGCTGCGGGCAGAACAAATGACAGTAATTTGCTTGACAAAGCCTGCAAAATCTGACATGTGTTATCTAAGGGAACAATTTGTGTGATAATGCTGGAATGCTTTAAAATTGTTTTCACTGTTGACCACTAGCTAGTGCTTTCTATCTGATAACTAAGTCAGTGGTGTTTTAATACTGCTACAGTCCTCTAAGGACATAAGCATAAGTTTTCTATGTAGCTGCAACTCTTTGAGAAAACAATGCTAGTCCTCCAGAAACAGGACTACCTGTTGAGAGATACTTTACTCCTGATGGATGGGAAAAATCTGTCCCATTCAGAACACGGTCCTTTCATTTAAGGACCATTAAAGAAGCAAGTTAAACCAACAGCCTCTCTTAATTTTATACCACAAAAACCAAGGTTCATCTGTGGTTTTCACCGAACTAAGTTCTGTGTTGCTAATTCCATGTCTATACTGAACTGAGAGTAAGAAATTAGGACAGGATGAATCCTCCAACAAAACTGCCCCAATGTTCATCTCATCTCTGCTCTCCTCTCTCACCAGCAAGGAAAAGCTATGTTATACAGAAAAGCTACACCCCAAGCTACAAGCCAAACACCTTGCAGTTGAAGTGGCCACGTAGACAATTGAGAAAGTTATGAAGAGCCCCAAATATGATGAACACCTCTGCCCTTACATGATGCAACCAGTGTATTTCCCTTGACTTGGCTGGCCTGAACTGCCCCTTCTGCAAGCCAGCCTCCACAGCAGCTGAAATCCTCTCCAGTCTCCCACCCGGAAAGCAGGTGGTGGCAGATGGGCCATGCTGGTGACACAAAGGGTTTTCCTTCATGCTCAGTATTAATATTGTCCCTTTTGTTGTCTTTTTTTTGCTGCTGGTATCAACATGGAACAAGGTATGTGAAGGCAGCCCTCAAACTTTGAGCAGCTTGGTTTTCACTATCTCGAGAAATAGAAAGAAGTTATGATAGAGCTTTGCATCAATCCCTACCTCAAACAAGTATTCCCTTCCTTGCATTACTTCCTCATTCAACACAAGAAGAAAAGCAATGTGCATGCCACCTTGCCCTAACCTTTTTCTCTGTACCTGAGGCTCCATTTACAAAGTCTTTTCCCTAAATCTACCTAACTCCCTGTGTTCCTCTGCTCCTACCTCCATCCCCAAACCAAACCCAGTTTTGTTCACTGGTGTTCCCTCTCTCTGCCCAACAGAGCAATTATTCCCTTCCAGTACTCAGCTCTGTAATCCACTTTCTTGTGGACAAGCATGTACACTGGCAGACCCCACAGGAAATGTGGATGACCACCATAGAGGGTCTGTGAAAGACCCAGTGTAGCGGAACAAGCTGGTGCCACCACACTGGAAGTTAACGGTGACTGAATCTAACCTTTCAACTGAGATGCTTTTCACCCTTCGAACAAAGTTCTGCAATGCTCTCCTTGAAGAGACAGAAATCCACGTTTATGCTTTTGTCAACACAGGGCTGCATTAAGTATGTACCACATTTTAATGCTGTTTCAAACCAGTATTAATTACAACTAATGAAAATGGTGTTTGAAACAGTGAAAGTCAGTGCCGACTGTCAGACTCAGCAAAATATTTTCAATCCCTCTCAATCCTTTTCCACTCCAACACTTTGTGCTGCACAGACCAGCACTGTAGCTTGAAAACAGCATCTTAGTTATTGGAGCAGCTGATGCACCATGATGCTTGCACATCATGCTCTCATGTAATGTTCAGCAAATACTTCGCACAAGTACTCCTGTGTCAATTAACATTCAGTACTGGATATTATATTCTTTTCTCTAGTATCCAATGGCTGTTTACCATTTACAAGATAAGTGAACCTTTAAAAACCATGTAATCTGCCGAAAGCTTATGTTTAATAAGCTTTGATGTCAGTCTACAATAGAATGCTGTAATACAGAATAAAAATTTATAGATTGACTTAAATAAACCTCCAAAAATGCTGCTGTAACTTCATAAGGACTCTGATATGCAAATTCAAATTTGCAACATTCAATTCCTGGAATACGAGATTTCAAACTTTTGAATCTCAACTTGCTACTAGCACCACACTTCTTTTAAACAGTCAGTATGTACTCCTCAAGTTATTCTCCTTGCTATGACCTATTCTCTGTTGGTAATCTACTAATTTGAATACCTTCATGGGATTAAAGCTTCTCTGTGCATAAACGCGAATCAAGAACAGCCAGAAAAAGAACCCACATCTGGTTTACTTCTTAGCATATTCAAGTTTTTAACACTTGGTACTGACTCATGTATATAAAACCTGTTATCTCACCTTCCAACTAGCATACACTGGCTGCCATCCAAAACAGAACTCCACAAGTAAAGAGGTAAAAAGCAGCAGAAATAATTTTACAGCTGCTATTCCTGGTCCATGAAGCTTTATTCTCTTGGCAGAAGTTCTGTTTCTTACCAAACAAATTAAACATAGGAATGCTAGGGATCAGTTACTATCAAAGCCAAAAAGCTATCCTTCTGTTGCCTTGAATAAGGTGTTTGGCCTATGAATTTAAGACCTATCTTTCTGTTGATGTGTATTAATTCTCTACTGAAGTTCCCAGACACTGGCCAGTTTCTAGTCTTACAAAGCACACATTAGGGGGCCTGTTTGCATGACAAACAGTCCACGCTGTTCTATGGATGGCAAGAACTTTGTAGGAGTTTTGACTTCCGCGTTTGTGGCATGGGAATAAAGGATTTTCACATGCCAAGGACAGGTGTGGAGCCTTCCCTCTAGATTCAGACCTAAAGAAAGTTTCTGACCTTTGCCCAGCTCCAGCTGGAAAAACAGCAGCACTGCTAGACGTCCAGTAACAAGACCTTTACTAGACATTAGCTAATTGATAATTAGCTTCTGAAAATATGCTAATGCTTCTGTTTTCCAAAGGTTAATTTTAAATGGAAGTACTTTTAATCTCCTGATAAAATAAGCCAGTTACACTGATAAATGTAACCCAAATAAACCAATTACACTGATAGTGAAGTACAGATGCCCATGAAGGCTCCTCAAGGAATTCTGTATCATCATTAAAGACAATGTCACAGGCTTCTGGAGAAAGGGAACAGACAGAGGTAATACTACTATGGTCCTCTCATCTTAATTACCCTTCATTTCTCAGTATTATCAAATATTGATCTCAAAGAAATCTATTTCTATTTGAGGACTATCTTTGACTGTGCAGTTCAGCAATTAGGTTCATTGGTTGTAATCCCAAATCCATCCATTTTGAAAATACGTAAAATTGCATCATTTAGCCTCTCTAAAGATATTCTTCATCTATGGGGAATAGGCTACTCCTAATGGAAATACTAAGGAAAAAAACAACTTCAAAGTGTTTCTCAGACAGCAACCAGAGAACAAGACTTTTTTCAGGTCAGATTTTTGTTCTGTTCATATTAGAATTTGGAAGTTTCATTATGGGCTGCAGCAAAGCAAAACAGATAGTGACACATCAAACAGAGCTGAGAAACTTGCTCGTTTTCATCAGCAGAGCAAGTCAACTGAGCTTTGTGAAAAATAATTTGGAGTTTTCAGAAAATATCTTTGTAGTTGCAATGTACATTCAGAAATCTTTTTTCTTTTATTCGGTGTTATTGCTCAAAGCCTGCCAATAGCCATGATGTGGCTGTGGCAGCTCTGCCTAAGCACAACTCCAAAATAGATTTGGGTCATCATCACTTTGTCTTGCAACAAAAAAACCCATCAGTTTGGAAAACACATGAACAGATTGCTCCCTATTGTGGATAGAGCTTCCTTTCACCACCGGCAGAAGACAGATTATCTTCACGTAGGGACCATGGAGGCTGAGCATGAAGCAAAGGGGTTGCATGAACAGTTAAATCAAGGACAAAGAGCAAAAATACAGAGTGACAACAAGAAAATTAGCATCCATCAGCATGTATTTTGAAGTTTTTTGGCCTACGCAGTGTTAGAATAATAAAAATCAGTAGATTCAGACTATCACGTGCATTGTTGACTAATTAAGTGTACTTTTCCAGAAAAGACAAGTTTATTTAGGAAATTTCCATTTATAAAATAGAAGGCAGATTAAATGCAAGTTATTAGTATGTGTCTTCTCAAGTTACTCCAATATAGATAAATCCTAAAACACAGCCAGAAAAAAAAAAAAAAAATCTTGATACTTTTTCAAATAAAGAGAGTGATACTCCACTGACTGGGCATCACAGGCAACATAAATACTGGGGAAGAACTTCAGACATATTCAGGAAAGATTAAAAGATACCATTAGGTAAAACCATCTATAAGAAAAGAGATACTAAACTTATTTAAACAGTCAACAAACTCTCTAAGGAGAGAGTACCTGAAAGTGGGTGTCACAAGAGATTACATAGTTCAAAGTTTAGTCTACTATTTCACAAGTCTAGGAAAAAAGCTGACTAAATCCCAGAAGCAAACGTTTACCTACATGAAAATACAGGCTGTTGAGGTAAAAACCTAGAGCACTTCTAGAATAAAAATGCCTGTTTCCCATTTAGCTTATACTTGTGGCAGTTTTGTGGTTAAGGTTTTGTAGATACATATGCATTAGTTCTGAGAAAAAATTCTTGCAAGTCAGAACAAAACCAAAACCAGTTTATCTATGTTGAGCATAAAATATGATGGTTATGTATTAACTACTGCAGTATCATGTTTCCTCTTTTGTCCCAGAACCAAGAAACAAAGCCACACACCAAGTTTCTTAGCCTCCAGGCTTCAAATAACACAATACTCTAGTTTTAGTCCCAAACAACTTAATACAAAACAATCTATTATCAAATGAGGAGGATACAGAACTTAAATTATTTATTTTAACCAAATTCAAATTTAAAGACCTGTCTCTCTAAATGAGCAGTGCTAATCCAGCAACAATTTAGATGTGCACTTAGGACAGTTACAGGACCTGCTCTGACTTCAGTAGATACACCAAGTATGAAACTTAAACTGCTATGAAACTTAAACCCACCCCTTCATGACAGCTTAAGGGAGCAATATTTTCTAAGTAGAAAGGTGTGAGCTTTCCAGCTGGACTTTCATGAAACAGGCATGAACAAACTGACAACAGAGGTAGAGTGCCAGGGCCCACCCAAAGGGCTGCAGGGCAAAGGACCTGCAGGTACCACTACTGGCTGCTTCCATTTCTCACCTCTACGTTTCAGAACAGAAAAGGCAGACAGGGGGAAAGATGTTAATATTCAGAAGCAGGCTTGCTTTTGCAGGCTAAATTAGCCGTTTGTATTTTCACATTAAAAACCACAGAATGCCCATGTAACCCACAACTTCTGTCTGAAAAAAAGATACTTCTAGATATCACTTTGGTTAGTTGCTAACACATCCATATATTACATAAAATACTTTTCTTTCCTTATAGTTCCTGTGTTTTATAGTCCTTGTGTTTGAAGTGTCTGTCTTTACAGAAAAAGGAAATTAGTTTGATTTCCAAAACCAATTATTACCACCATCATGTGAATAGAGGCAAAGATATGAAATATAGCTCTAAGGTCTTAAAAGCTACTCGCTTTTTTGAAAGTCTGTCGATAAAGGCAGTAGACTAAAAAAATCAACAGCTATTTCAGTCACGATAAAATAAAAATCTACTAGAGTATAAGCAATATCTAAAACGGGAACAGAAAAGCAGATGAATACTTCATGTAGAAATAAAGCTATTAAAAGACTGCAAGAATGACAATATTGAATGGGTTTAAATGAGAACTGACACTGGGCTGGTCGTGTTACACCCAGCTGAGTGGATTCTATGCCCTGACTCACCTTCTAGAATGAAGAGGAGTACTAGCAGCAAACATTAAACACAGTAGCTGTTAAAAGCAAAGAAGTCTTGCAGTACAGACCAATTACAGCATCTGAGACTGAAAGAACCAATTATTTCAAGGCCAACAGTACCTTTGTCCATCATGTTCGCTTTATAGCATAGACATGAGATCCAGAATCTCTTTTACAGTAATGATCTTATAACATGGTCCACTTTTTGCTCATTTTATGGCAGCATGAACTATATTTAGTACCATAAAGAGGTAGTAGGGTACTTTTTGATACTTATCTCCATCAGCACTAGCCTGTACCTTGAAAGAGACCTTCTACAGGTTTTGTCATTAATGTATCTTTTAAGGGTGTTACTAAGTCTTGAAAGCTTTGCTGCTACATATGCTTTGATAATATGTATTCTGTTGTTAACCTTACAAGTACTGAGACAAAACTGAAGAACAAGAGAACAGTTCAAGGCTGCATAGCTTAAGGGACCCCAGAACTGGTACACCATGAAAGGTCTATTCAGAACACCAAGTTCTTCTGCTGACATGACCAGAACAATTAACCTCCCAATGTTCTCCCTCCTATGAGTACGACAATTTTCCCAAGAGTCAAAAGCCTGAATATTAACTAAAAGTGGCATAGAGATGAGTGAAGAAAAACCCTGTAGCTTCATACTGGATTGCTTAACTACTCTGGAACAAGACGCAATTTCTCCCAGCCACTGCCACCAGTTTCACTGGAACTCTCTCTGTTAGTTGGCACCATAAGCAGTCATGTCACACCGACTTTAGCTACAATCTATTAATACCTCAGTATTTTAAATGGATACAGCTTTCCCTGTACACTTCTTGTGGTGAGCCCTTCTGAAATGCATTTCTTACTCCCTATTCAAAACACAAGATAATGAGGCAGTAATATTCTCATCATTAGAAATATAGGTTCCTACTGTAATTACTGTTCAAGACTCAAGTAGGTAAAACATCTTAAAGTACACACCTTTAAATGCCTGTTGTGACATACTGTTAACAGTGTGGAAAGCATGTAATAAACATACCTTCTATAAAATCATTTTCACTATATAGCTGCCTCTCTCCTACTCCATCATCTTCATCTTGTCCATCTTCTTCATCTGGATTATTGATAACTTCTAGGCCAGCCTCGATAACTTCCACCAATTCATCTCGTTTATCCTTTCTAACAGGTTTCTCTTCTGGATGCCGAGTGAGCCCCATCTCCAACTGGAATACTTTCATGGATGTAAAGCTTTCAAAAGGAATGACACCATATTCACTTGGCAGTTTGGCCCCCATGCTCACCTCAGCTTTGTCAATCTGGGAATGAAGAAACTCTAGAAGATCATTGGACGTTTGTTCTTTGGTGCCCTGGTAGGTCATACCATTGACTTTTGGGCTCTTTTTTTCCTGCAGAGACTTCAATTTATCACTCATTTCCTGAAGCTCTTGCTTTAACTGGGCAATCTGACGTTTCAGACTGGTAGCTCGGTTTTGATAATGCTCTTCTTGTTCCTGCAAGAGAGCTTGATAGTATTCTTTACCCATGTTCTCACCTACAACACCAGGTAAAGATCCATTACCATCTGTTTGCGGAGCACACTCGAGCAAATACATGAGCAAGACTAAACTGAACAGTAAAGCAATGCCCACGAATAGCCAACGAGTCCTGGCTTGAATTACTAAGCCTCTTCTGGGCATTCTCATATTATTTCTCTTTCTAATCCTAAAAGATGACTTATTTGCTCATGCTTTCCAGGGAACATCACCCCAGACTCCAATCTTAAAAAGAGAGAGAAAACATGACTGTAATAGCTACTACAAGTTCTGGTAACATAGCTGATGAGCACTTTTCAATCTTTGCCGTAATCAGGTGTCATTACAGAGATGTAAATCTGAATTTCCCTTGTCATCCATAACCATCAACTGTAAGTCTGGCTGGCGCCATACAATTTGTTCAGGATTTCCTATCCCAAACAAAAAAAAACTGCAGAAAGGGAGGAAGATGGAAGACACCAGCAAGGAGTCATCTTTCCATTTCCTAATTCAGCCCTATTTTTAGTTCTGTGAGGAAAGTCTGCAAAAGTAATTTTATAGGCTTTGAATAGACAGCAATTTTTCCCCCACGATGTATGAGAGTAGTCTATAGTTTAGTAGCAGTAATTTTCATTGGCTAGTCTTGCTTTTCCTCTGGCACTTGAGTACTTTATTCCACTTCCCCTCCTTTCCTTGGAATCTGTGATTTGAGTCAGCAAAATGAAGACAGAACCTAAAATTAAAAGGAAGGTGCATATTAGAACTCCAAAGCAACCAGTCATTTGAAAAGCACACGAACAAATTGGTAACACGTGAATGCAAAGGACTGCTGGTGGAAGGGGTGAGAAAAGGAAAAAGAGAAAAAAACATTATTTCTTTCCTTTGCATTACCATGAGTGACTCCCTTTGACATAGAGTCTGGCAAACAGTAATATGGACTGCACAATGAAACGCATTTGTCACACAGCGAGCTAAAGCAGTAAAGGTTCTTCTAGTCTCATCGAGTTTTATTTGTTTTAATTCCTCCCTTCCTTCCCGGGTTTTTTGTTTTGTTTTACTCTGTTGGAGGAAAAAAAAAAAAAAAAAATCACCAACAAACCCCATGTCCTTCCTACTCCTCTAAACTAAAAGACTGATCAAACCAGCCTGGAGGAAAAGTACACGGGGAAAAGACCACAGTCATGCAAGAGGGGGATACCAAAAATCCTACTCAGAAATGACAATCGGCTAAATGTTTTATGGCCCTCTTCAGTGACAGCATATAAAGCTAAAAAGTAGGCTCAATGCATGTTAGTCTACTTTCTAACATTAATAAAATACTTTTGTTTTAAATTCATTTGTATAAAATAAGTGAAGCTCATTAAAATTTATCTAAGGGTCTATTAGCTCTACATCCATTACAACTATGTTAAGCTATTATGGTTTGGGGGAGGTTCTGAAACTTCCTGTTTAGTATGCTTATGAGACTAGAAAAAAATTGCCCACTCTAATACTCCTTATATATGGGTTGGACAGACTTATCTAGCACTGCCAGCAGCCACAAAGCCTGTCTTCCTCTGGCCTTGCAAGTAAGTCAGGATGCCACAATGCACTCCATGTGTTTCCAACAAACACCTTGCAGTGTGGCTCCCCAATTATGTCTTTGTGACACTTTTCCTTTCCCATTTGGCTTCCAGCATCAGGATACTGCTTTAGTGAGAACTGGGTACCCCTTATCAGTAGTATCATGATATTCAGTATTCTCATTTGCAAGAAAGCTCCAATTACAAGGCCTGAAAGATTAAGTGATTTATTCATACCACCAACAGCAATGCCTTCGATAGCTGACCCTGACTTTGCAGGCATGTCAGGCACGCTAAGTTTGGCAAGAGCTGAACACCTTAGAGTTGTTCAGCTCAAATCTACAGGACTGCTTGAAGCAGATTTTAGTATCTCTAGTGCTAAAGTCCCTTTTAATGAATAATTTAGATAGATTACGTAGAAAAACTTAATATAGCAGCTTAAAGGCAATAGTTATCTGAAATGGAAGCTTTTTGAACTCATGGAAAGCTACTGGAGACGTTGATACAAAATAAATAACAGCTTTATCAACTGAATACTAATAACATCCTTTTAAGTCAAAATAAGACAAAAGGTAGTCACTCCTTACTGCACACACATATTACATAAATGCAAGTTAAATGCCTATAAAGGGTGACCAACACCGGATGTATCCTTGGACTACTAACCAGTGTCCAGATGTGGTGAATCATGGTAGACAGAAGAAAAAACAATCTACAGGATAAAGCCAGTTCACAGAAAGGAGGTAATATCATCCCAAGATTTCTTTAGTACAAAGATGACTGTATGATGGTTTTTTACATTTCTAACTGAATTCTTGTTCTCTTAAACTACAAGAGATGAAGCCATAATTAATATCATAAAGAACCATAAGTTTCTTTAAACCTTGATAAATGCTAGACTGTCCTAAACCCACTCCATGCAGAAGCTGGCACATCTTCAATCAGTAAAGGCATACTGAAAACTGATCAAACTACCTGATTTACATAAAATATCAATAAATCGATTTCCAACTACTTTAATTGCTGTTAGCCAATAAGCAGGCACCCCTGAAGCTGGGCCATTTGTCACCTAAGCCTTTGTATTCAATTCTTGCTCTATCAATAAATTGCCCTGTGTTCAACTTTGATGAGTCACTAAGTTTCTTTAGGTCTCATTCATGTCTTAGAAACAAGTGACAACAGATCTCCTGATGTGGTGTCAAGAGAACACAATGCACCAGGAGATTAAGATTCCCTCAGGAAACAGCAGGAGGCAATGAGGGAACAACTCTGTTCTTCATAACTTCATTATCTGTGGCCAAACATGCATTATCATGGTAAGCATGGATTAATGAAGTCAACACACCTCCACAGGGACTCACCTCTGGCACCACATCACCAGTGCAAGAACAAAAGCTTATGAATATCTGCACATTTCTGAGCCTTCCCGCTGGCACTTCATCTGTTTACATTAGAGGGCTGTTTCAAGGAGTGCTGCCTTAAGGGGTGGTCTCGAAGAGATACAATAAGCAGTTCCTGAAGCAGTAACAACTACATGTGCCGGGCTGTAAACAGATCACTGGTCCCTTTCCTTCTAGACTCTAATTATTCCTTCACTAGCTGAAAACCCTTTATCTAGTGGGCTAGTGACAATCCTATTAACAAGACACAGAGACAGGCATTGCTTATATATGTTTGACCATTTTTGTGCAACACCATAGAGAACAGGCGTTTTTCCCGCTACAGCTTTCCAGCGGCCTTTAAAGGCAAGGAACATTAATTATGTTGAACATTAAAATTTTAAATTGCACATGGAGAGCTGAATGGGTAAGCTAGCTTGCTAAAGCTGTGGGGACTGAGTCAATTTGGACAATTTTTTTTTCCTTAAGTATTACTACTGCTGAGAAGAGTCATCATAAAGGAGTCAGACACAGATTTCATCTTGCATACTCCAAGAAGTGAGTGAAGCCAGCAAGAATCTTTCCTCTTATCAAAAAAGGAGAGTTTATGAGCTCTCTATTTCACTCTCTTCTCTTTGCAGAAAGAGCCCTATTTTTGCATATTTACAACACAAATTGGATATTAACTAGGTCTGGCACAGCACTGTTTTAGGAATTCCAGTAACTACTCCAAAGCTGTAGAATATGATTACAAGAAAAAGCAAGCTGTGAAACCCCAGAACAACCAAAGGCACATGGGATCCCAAGAACACCAACAGGGAAATTAATTGTGTTATATGCAACATTCTGAAGTTTATAAAAAAGAGAAATAAGATTACCTGGAAACAAGCAATCATGTAGAAGTCTCTGGAATTTCAGTGTTTAAAAATTAAGTTCCAAAACTTTAAATTGCACATGCTGACATTTCACTTTAGTTCAATTCTTCAGAACAAGTCTATCTGCAGTAGTCTCTACGATCTCAAAAGAAGGAGACATCTCTCGCTTATACAATGCCTATAAAGATCTGCAAGCTTTCCAGAGGCAACTGGTTGCTAATTCTTTCTGCATTTCCAGGGCCTTATGTATATTCAACTATGGAAATGTTTCTGTTCTTTACAAAAGAGCTCATTGATTCTCTAAGCACAAGGGAATAGACCAGCATGCTAATTGAAAACGCTTTTAAATTTTTTTTTTTATTGTATTAGCATTCTGTTTTGATTCATTGTGGCAAAGGATGAGTACGTCTTTCTAAAGAGGGGAAACATGCACACTTAAAGCAGTGACCTAATTCAGTATGCACTTGGCTTCACGCCAGACTGTATGGGCATTCCTTGTGTGAGCATGCTTTACTTTAAATATGTCCTTTTCACTCAGCATGCCCTACATGGTCATTGTTTAGCTGCTTATGAAATTCCAGCCAATATTTATTTTATTGTTCATAATTTCACCCAGATGCCACAGATATTCACTGTCTTAAGCCTCCTCCACACATTCATCTCTTCTTGGCAAGTTATACAATGAAAGCATAAGGTCTAATCTCATCTCTGGAATATTCCCTTCTTATTCTGAAGAACAGTGTCACTGAAAACAGAATAGCTTGCGAATGTTGGAGAAACACAGCACACTTTATTTTCTCACTTGCTGAAATGAACACAAAGCAAGTTCGACACAGACAATCTTTGCATAAACCCTAGAGTGAGAAACCTCAAACCATACTTTAAGTACACAGAACACATCATCTCTGATTAGACAGTCTGCTGAGGTATAGCCTAGAAGCAACAAAGAAAGTTGTTCAGGGTTTTATTATACAGTTCTAGCCGAACAAGTTCCAAAGTACTTTCAGCTGTTAGGAAGAAAAACAAAGAAGAGAAAAAACCATCCACAAGAAGAACTAAAGGTCAAAGTTCGCACTTTCCATAGAAAACTACTCTTTAATCTAAAATCTCACCCTCACTGGATTGACTGTAAAAAACATCTCTTTATCACAGTTCTGCCAGCTGATTTGCATTCAGCTACTGCTTTGCCTCCCAAGGACATGTACACACACACATGCACTGCTGGACAAGAAAGCAGTTGAAAGCCACTATCAATTTAGGGAGATATGACCTCCATTCAATAAAACCAGCAGAAAAGTAAAAATAATCCCAAAATATTTTAGACTTTATCAGTTTAATATGAAATTCTGAAGAATTTTGAAGTTGTGCTTATACACATTTCAACCACTGCCCACAGTGGATCAATCATATCAAGCACATGCAGCAGCTTATTCTCAATTTTTTTAAAGTTTAGAACATAAAACGCTGTTCCAATTCACCACAACTGAACGCCAGTTCAGTTGGTAAGCAATGAACTCGAGTTTAGGTCCTCATATTACCTGACTGACAGTAAAGCGAATTTTTCTTCCAGCTAAGTCTTATGATTTTCATCAAATTCCTCATGTCCTCCTCTGTACATTCCCAGCATTCCCATCCTATGGCATGCTCTCATAGGCAATACTGTATAGGACCAAACCTGCAGGAGCACATGCCAGCACTCCTCAACAAATCAGAGCAGTTTCTGCAGAAAGTGATTCTTCCAGACACTGCAGATTTAAACCAGAAACCCAAAAGCTAAGTAAATCCCAAAATGATGAGACATCAGCCTTGAGAGACTAGGTGACAGAATCAGCTCTCCATCACATCTAACTCAACCCCAAAATCCGCGATCCTTAATTCTTATAAGCTTATCACCCCCACTTGATTGATGAAAACAAAAAATGCATTCTGCACATGTCCATAGGTCACAGCAGACTCCAAGCAGTATCAGATAGGCAGCTGTGTCTGTCACTGTAGCCAACAACCCGGGTAATGCTGAGCTAGTAGGTTAGCACTGCTTCTATTCACTCACTTTTGGGCTTCTCTGTATGCCTCTGCCTTCTTTGTTAGAAACTCTCACTGGTGAATACTGCCAAGCCAGAGTCCCACAGGGGAGGCAGGGGGACAGCGATGACTGCACACTGATCACTGAGCATCTCACTTCATTTTTAATTAAGGATGTGGGGAAATAAAACCTTACCATACAGCAGTGAACTGTACACATTATGAACAGCTGGTGATGAATCATAAAGTGCTCAAGCGTATCTGCAGTAGGTAACTTCAGACATTTGTTTAATTCCTAAATGGGAAGGAAAAAACCCATGCCTTTGGCACAAGGACCATAGTAGTACTCACAGTACAGAAGAACAAGTAGTTCAGGCATGGGAACCATAGGAAAAAGTTACTTCAGTGATAGGTGCAACAATCACAGGATTTATTACTCAAAAAATAATATTCCCCAGGCAAATGGTTTATTTTACAAAAAGTGATATTGTGGGTTTGCCAGCAGAAATGCTGTGCTTCGAAATAAATTAAGACCAAACCTCCATGAGTTTCCCTTGTCATATTAGAGGCTCCAGTACACAGGGGAAGATACATAGGGTTTCTTATCTCCCTTGTTTCATACAATAAATCAACTTGCTCTCTATACTAGGGAGAGATTTAATCAATAGTAAATCCTGCCTTTTTCAAGGACCAGATCCTGTTTATTAATTACATCTTTTCAGGAGGTGCAACTGAAGCAACACACTTTATGCTAACTTTGAAAACACAGAAACATAGTAAAGGGTAGGGTTTAATTTTGACAGTGGTGTTCAGTCATCCTAAAAATCAAGTCTCCCTAGACATGGCATATGAAGAACAATCAAGCAGGTCTCATTCTTTACAGCCTTCCCAAACCCTCTTTTGCAATTTCTGTCTCAGTTTAAAGTTCCCTGGAATGTGTTTTACAACAGCAAGACAGACCATTAAGGCTATGTGAAGGGCCCATTCTGCTCCTGCACCACATACCCTTTCCTCACCCCATGTACATGGCCAATAAACAGTAGGCCAATCAGCATGCCAAGCTGACAGAATAGGAAATAATATGGGTTTTATTGTCTCTGTTCTCAGAGGAAACAAGCAGAAGGTGGTATCCAACAACCTAGAAATGATAGCATTTTTGCGTCAACAATCCCTGGGAAAAGAAGTGTCATGCTTTCATCCTCAAATGAAGGAAATATTAACTGTACTGAAACAGTTTAATGCAATTCTTTCATAATCTACAGTGAAATAACAAGGAAAAAAAATGACCTTTTGCTGAAGCAGTTTTATCTCCTATAAGTGAGAGAAGCAAGCAAGTTATTACTTGTCTTGGCATTTGTTGATCCTAAACAAAACTGAATCCATTACACGGTTAAGCGAACAAATGAAAGAACAGTGTTATTCACATTATTTACTTTATACCTAATCCAAAGTAAGCAATGAACTTCTGAATAGAGCTCTGCTTTGGCTTCAGTGAAGCCAGAGCAAGTCCATTTGTCTGGAAACTGCTGAATTAAAATTGGAACTTGAAACCCAAACAGCTACACCTGAACTACACTGGTCAGTATTATCCCATTTCAGATAAGGCCAGAAAATAAGAGTCAACTCACAGTCACTTTACTCTTTTTTTTATGGAGAGAGACATCTGCTTGGCAAGAAAAGCTAGGTAAAACGTCCTAGGTAGGATCAGCTGAAGGAGTTTTGTTTGCTTGCTTTAAAATTACTGTTGAATAGCTATCATGAAAGGCTCACCACCTTCAGCTTCCACAAGATAAATAGCTTTTCCTACAGTTTATGTTACTTAGCTTGTGGGTTTCTGCACTGTTGTAGGCGTTATTCTTCTTTTTAAATCTGGCAAAAAAACACAAACTCTAAGTTTGGAGAAGCATGTCTTTTTTCCCCGTATTGAAAGGTAATTGAAGAAACAGCAGTATTATATGACCACTTATTGTGCCTGTTGATTTCTAAAGCTCAACCTAGAAATGGGAACAGAAGTACAACTACTTCAGTACAATTATCAGGGAAGCTATTCCTAACATCTTATAAGTAATGTTGTTTTTCACATTAGCACTAGGCAGAACCTGGCCTACTTTTACCACATGCTTTGTTAAACCCTTATTAACAATACAGTCTCCATGAGGGGCTGCATAAATTACATGGGCAACCAATACAGCAGTGAGGCCATTCCCAGTCCCGAGCAAGACACCCAAGCAACCACATCCAGCTGACCAGCTGATGGCAGCACTCAGGACTGTTCACTGAGGGGTGGTAAAACCTCCAAGCAGCACATGTAACACTGCACACCCAACCAAGGGCAAAAGGATTGTTCTGGAGGACAGCTTAAGCAAAACTAAATCACAGTTCTTTCAGCAACTTCTTTCAGCTTATCTTCAAGGATGCACAGTAGTCTCCATTAGAGTACATGCTGCAAAATGTTTATCCTTCTTTCAGTATGATAGAGCAACAGCTGCAGCAAGAAGCAGAAATTAAACATATGATGCTCAGCAGTCTTCAAAGAGATAATGCTACAGTAGGGCTTTTTTTTGCACAGGAAAATAGTCTGCTTTAGAAGGACAGAAAAAAGTTACACTTAGAGAGCATCATCATGGATCAAAGGAAACAAGAAAAGGTGAAATATTCTTTAGACACCCAAAGTGTCTAAACAACTTAAAAGGCCCCAGCTAAATGCTTCCCCCATGCAGGATGAACATGCTCCAACAAATCCAATAGAACAGTAAAAGGTAACTGGGGATCCTAGCTTGGGTACCTAGCATTTGCACAGCATACTTACATTTTCACTTATGCCATGTTCTATTGATTAAAAACAAACACCAAGAATGACTACAACTGTCCACTGGAGAATGGTAACAGGCAAAACCAAAGAGGTGAGAATAATATGGCTTTCCTGCAATTGCTTCACTTAAGTTCCACGTCTAAATGCATTCTTGGAATCAAGTTGCCTTCTGTTTTCTCACATCTCTATCATCTCCTTCTCTAGGTATGTAGATTGAGATAACACAGTTACTGTACCCTAAGCATAATGAAAACATAAAAGCCAATCTATGTAAACTCTTCTGCTGTTTTTAAAGGATAATTGTCATTCAAGCTCATACATGGAGCCAGTGAAAGATTTCCCACTGTGTAAGGATAAAGGTAATGAATCCAGTTTCCTTATACTGTAAAGCAAATCTGAAAATGCTGTAGAGCAAAGCAGATCCCCTTGAATGCACCTAGTAGGAGGTTATCACATAGAGATTCTTTTTTTTTTACCCTACAAAAAGAACAGCCCTTACCCATAGTGTTCTTTCTAACAGTTGCTCAGCTAATTAGCCAGCATTTGAAAAAACAGATCTTTAATCCTATACGGGAGTTAATTTTTTTTTCCCCCCATTTTTTTGGTTATTTTCCTATGGTAAGAATGATAACATGTTCAAGGATGTAACAATCCAGACTATGATGCTGCTGTAGCAGTTGAAGTGAAAATAGAGAGACGTTAAAGTCTCCAGTGCATCCAACTTTCTTAAAAAGACTTTCAAACTTCTATTAATATTTGATTTAAATTTAATTTTTAAAAAAGTTTCATTGGACAACTGAATACCACAGGAGTGTTCTCACTGAAATTATGATTTGCTGCCATATATTGGGGAAGGGGGGGAGTACCTTGGACCAGGAAATATTTGCATAGAAATCCCTTCATGACAAGTTTGACAAGCAGTAAGGCTCCTGAAGTGACAACTGGAAGACATCTGTATACATTCTGTTCAACTGGTAGTCTGGTCTGAGAGTTTTAAAATAACTAAAACCAGTTTTAAATACTACTCGATACAGAAAAACTGAGGAAATGCTGCATTGAAAAATCAATCACCCTCAAGTTTTTCCTTAAATAAATTGAATCAGCCAGCTTAAGTTCACATGTAGTTTCAAAACTGTGCTCCCTTTGCTATTCCTCAGTCCACAATCTAAGATAGAGGGAGGAACAAAACCTACAAATATTTTTAGAATGGCTAAAAATCAGCATAGTATGTCAGGTTCTACTTTCAGCACAACAAATCAGCCACCAGACAAGAAAGCTGGATGCCAAATGATTGAGAAACATCTGGTGTGTTCCAGAAGCACAGCTAGATACACTTATGTCATCTGTAATTTTTCAATTTGACATAACTAAGCATTAACTTACTCTTAAAGGACTAGCAATACCAATCATCACTGAAAGCAGAGAAGCCAGCAGCTTGTACCTATCTTGATATTTGCCTCGCACTGAAAAAGTAACAAGTACGAAAAACCAGAAGCACCACTCAATGCTTTGCATTACCCTGCCTCAGCATTCTTGTTTTGTTTTTCAAGTCCCTAACATCATTCTTTGGACCACCTGAAACATCTTTACTCCTCTTTGCTTCAGAAGAGACCATTATGGTTTGGCGGGGAGAGAAGTCAGAAGTTTCTGCAAACCTCTGCTAAGTTTTCACAAGGTTCCTTGTGCTGTTCTTTTGTTGTGCCACAACTTTTGCGTTTTTTCTGTAATTTTTTGAATTATTTTTCTTTATAGCAGAGGCATACAGGTTGTTACCACAGACACTTGTCACAAGTGCCACATTTATCATATGGTCCTACTGGCAACAACTTCTATTACAGTCTTTGATCACTGGCTTGAAGATTTTTACCTTCCCCTCTTGTCCCTTCAGACAGTTGACTTAAATCCCTACCACACTTTCACCTCTCCATCTGATAGAAGCTCAGGGCTAGCCAACTAAGGAGAAATTCTGAAGAGTTAAATGCAAAAATTCAAAGTCACCGGATTATGTCTGAAATCTGGGGGGGGGCGGGATCCAATTTAAAGTAACATGCTTAGTAGCACTAACAGCAGAACCTAATACAGTATTTTGGATGTTAAAACCCAGTCCTTCACCAAACACTGGGAGAGCTGGGGCAAAGTCTGCCCTGCAGAGACATGTTACCGGAGCACTGCCTCCAGACCGTGCTAGGAAGAGACAGGCACACCAGTCACGCCAGCCTCTGCCCAACAGGCACCAACTGCAACCTGCGCTCACCCTTCTACTTCACAAATTGTTTCTCTTTTCTGCAGAATACTTTTATCTGTATCAGAAGCTCCCACATCACATGAAAGATGGACTAAACTACTATCACTCAGCAGTCTTAATTTTTCACTCTACCAGAGCACTGGGAAGACTTGCAAATCATCCGCTGCCCCTGTGGCTGGGAGTATGCTGATAACTGTCATCATTTTTGACACAATTGCTTGGAGAAACCTTTAAGAGACAGCACAAGTCATCTGAAACCTGTCACCCGCAACACTCTTACAGGACAGATTTTATTTCACAGCTCTCCATATGATTCCAGGGACTATGAACTGTGCTCAAGACTAACATTTTCTATTTTCACACTGCTTCAAAACCCAAGCTCATTTACATCATTTCCTCTGCTTTAACTCAGCAGTGCTCCCAAAGAGCTTCAATTGCTTCCCATGCATTGCTGTTCCACACCTGCCCTTGCAACAGCAACACAAACTCAACACAGAGCTGTCCAAGTATTATTTCTACTGTTTCTACAGAGAAGGTGCACACATGAAAACACCAGACACACATACTGGAGTACCAGAAAATCTGCCTGGTTTGCTGCCTTGTTACAATTAACTATGACACGTTAAATGTCACAGGATATACCCACAACATCTACAAACAGAATTAGCTGCAGCACCTCTGTATAGCAGCACCTCAGCCATCAGCTTTACACTTTGAGTTTCCTGAAAGCCAGAAACTGTCCTTCCATGTCTCTTGCAACTGGCATCTGAAAAGCTATTAGGGCCCTTTTCCTTACACGATTAACTGGGGCTAGCGAATACAAAATTACTCTAGATTCATATACAACTTTTTGGAGAACTCAGGAATCCTACAATTTTGGTCTTTTATGAAAGCACTAGTGTTGAAAAAAGGAAAATGAACAGTGCAGACACATTAACCTCCTTTTATGATTGATGTTCGTCAAAGTTAAATACAAAAACCAAGTATTTCTATAAGAATTAAAAAAACCCTAAGCTGTTTAGCAATTTCACTTGAAAATACAATAAATCCAAGTTCTGTGTTTCTAAGCTACCTTTAAATCCTACCTAGCTGTTCTGCCCACCCAACCCTCTCTTAGCATCAGCCCAGCCAACCTGATGCTGCTGAGACAGCTACACCCCTTCAATTCCACACACTTCTTTAGTTGCCTGGTGTGTACTTGCACTCAAACTCCCACTCCTCTACTGGCATTTTGGGTCACTTCTGGCCATAGCAGAGAAGCTGATGGGAAGTCCCACTTTTGACAGCAGTACACATGTGCCGGCTGTCAGGTGCTGATCCAGGCTTTCCAGAGAGCTGTCCTAAGTTACATCCCTACCAGAGAGACCAATAATTGACAAGGATTCTCTTCCAGGAGCTGCTTCACCAGTGAAAAACCACCGTTTAGTACACGGGAGGAAGAAAGGGTAAGAACAAACGCCAGACAGACCTGCCCTTTATCACCCACCCACTTCATCGGTGAAAGAATTAAGGGAGGGGAAAAAGTGAAAGAAAAACAGAGGCAGATTTGCCCCTTCTGTCACCCACCAACATAGCTGCCAGTAACACTATGCTCAAATACACCTGCTAAGGAGACATGCTCACCCTCCACTGCAGGCCGGAGAGGCAGAAGAGGTCCAGACCAAGAACATTCCAGGGTCACAGTAAGGGCTAAAGGAAGCAATTAGACTCAAGAGCACGGTTCTGGAAGGTACCTGTACTGACCACAGCAACAAATCAGTAAACAGGCCAATCACTATAGTTACTTGTTACAGTTGGAGATAATTGTCAGGAAATGGTTAGATTAAAAAAGTATGTGCAAGATTTCCTCACATGCTAACTTCCTCACCTTGTCACATTTGGATGCTCTGAACTTCACTTTGAAACACCAACATCGTCAACGTTCTTTCCAGCACTCACATTTGCATTCACAGACTGAAATGGCTTGTCAGTTTTATCAACTTGCTAATATGAGCTTTAGAGCACTAGGTTTGTAAACGGGAAGAGCCTTAAAAACAGGTAAGATAGAGTACAGATCGTTTCAAGACATTATTCCACCACAGCCCATTCAGAAATAATCGTGGAGCAAGTGCCTCCTGCCAGCCTTACCACAGTCAAGAGCTGCAGCATGGACAGCCTGGTGCCAGTACAGGAAGGGCGCAAGCTTCTCAACCAGCATTTTCCTCTTCCCTTGAATCTCTGATCTTTAGTGATTATATATGCCTTGCAAGGATTACTTTCCTACTCTTTTTAAAGAGATTTCTCAGTTAGCAGTGACCATCAGAATCACTAATTTAGATTACACACACCAAGATGTGTAAGATAACCAAGAGTGATTAAGCTGAATAACCTGCCTGTCTACATTTTTATGTATACACCAGATACCTGCAGTCTTAGAATAAAAATTTTTTAAAAGGCTTAGATGAAGGCACAAGATAGCTGCACCTAAAGAAGGCCTCAGACGGTATCCTATTCCATTCCTGTTGCACCAGAAGAAACCCAAGACTGGAGGGCTGCAACTTCAAGAATTTTTTCCTGCCTACAAATTTTTTCTTTTTTTTTTCAAAAGAGCTTCATAAAAGAGAAATTAATACTATAAATGTCACTGGACACCTCACTTTTTTTTTTTAATAAACCATAATATTAATGAATGTGCTGGGTTTTTCTAATCATCATTCAGAATGAAACTGTTCTGGCAGACAGTAAGAAGAGCCCTTCTGCAAATTCTTACAAGCTGTGGTTCTAACTCAGAAATAAAACTATATTGCCACTCTGTTTAAAAGGCATTACATTTCTTTATGAACATCTTGTGAGTTATGGTTTCATTTTCCCTCTTCCAGCATTAAGCCAGAAAGATCATAATGAGATGTGCAGATAAAGCACAGGTTTGGGGTTGGATTTTTTTGTGGTGGGGTTTGGGTATTTTTTTCCATTAAAAAAAAAAATGCTCCTAAAACATTTTCTATCCATTGTGCTCTTTGAGAATTATTTTCCAATTACTTTTTTTTTAAAGAAGATATTGTGCTTTTGAAATCCTTGCCTACTTGTCATTTTATTCTTCCAGAAGGAAGAGTTTATGGCCTTTTTGCTATAATTTTATTCTGGAGGGGTGGTCCTTTAGAGGTTCGATGAGCTAACAGAAAGCCAAGGAAATACCTGTTCCAGAACTCCTCCAAAGCCTGAGTTTCATCCCACTTCTGTGATCCTGCTTCCGCATTATTTAAAGAGAAAATACTGCAAGTCATGAAGCTTACTTCATAACGACAGAGTGTTTCAGAGTCGAGAAAAATACTGTGAAATTTGTTTCCTGCAGTAAAAAAACCTGGCCTCATATTTCTCATATTCTCCCTCCTCCAAGTTCAGTTTTATCTCTTGTAAAAGTTCAGATCGTTCTGGTGATCGTTTTTATAAAGAGGTCCACAGAACACTTCTGGCAAGCCTGAAAGTAGCAGACTGGTGCAGGGGTTGAAATTCTTGCGCCACATATGCTTGTGGGTTTTCTTGGCAACAAACCAGAGCTACTTACCATTTAACTATGCCCTCATATGATGTTTGTCACTGACTTGGGGAGACCCATATCCCGAGGTTGGAACACAAAATATTTAAATTCAAGAGTAATTTGGTGCAACTTGTACTATGATGTAACAGCTATACTGACAGGTTTAGGGTTTGGCATTTTTTCCCCCCTTCCTTCTCTCCCCTTTAAGCCTGAGAAAGGCACCAAAACAAAGTCACAGGATTGTGAAAAGGAAAGAACTACTCAAGATCAACTAATCATAATCACACTGAAGGTTTCATGTGCTTTCTCCAGGAACAGTCAGGCCAAAGAACTTCTGTTTGGGCCATAAAGTCATGTATTTCAAAAATCATTGATCTTTCTTCCATGTTTAGCCTACTGTTGGTTTAGGGCAGTGGTGCTCTAGCAACACTCAATGTGGGTCTCCAGATACTTGTGATAAGGACTTGCTGGCAGAGTCTCCCATAAAAGCCTCAGGGTATAATTGAAGCTCATAGCTAAAACCCCTCCGCAAAACTCACCTACTTCCACTGACAGCTACTGGGAATACTTCCAAGCTGCTGTCTTTGACAGGGTTTGAGGACCCACTATCTAGCTAATAAATAAAGAGGAGCCAGAAGTTTCCTTCAAACACAATAAAGCAAGAAAGGAACTTGCAGCAAGTGCATGGTGGAAAAGAAGAAACTGTCTTATGAGGCCTGGCATGACCACCTAGGAAAAAGAATTTTTACTGCATGACCTTAACTTGAGGGATATTGGCTCACTGTTAAAACAACCTCTCTTTTCTGCAGTTCTTTTGAGCTACCAATGAGAGCAATAGAACAAGGTTAGCTCTTTCTTATCCATCAAGTTTAGCAGAAAAGATCAGTGTCTCAATTTCCACCTGACAGAGGGACTTGAAAAGAAAAAAACAGCAACAACAAAACCACAAAATAAAACATTAATTAAGCAGATCTTGATTATAGTTCACTGAAAACCTGTACTATCAAGTTTACATTTCCGTACCCTCAGCTTTAAAAATGGTCTCGCAAACGGTAACCTCGTTTCTGCCTTAGCATTTCTGAATTAACTGACTGCTAACAATGGCACAATTTTTCTGTTCAATAACAAAACGTCCCAACTTTCACAGTACAAGAGGACAGGATTCACTGAGCAAGAACGTGTCTGACAAAAAACAAACAAACAAAAAAAAAGGAGATGTAAACCACAGTTAAACACTACTCGGTATTTTACTGGCAATAATTAAGTGCCCTCTCGTCACCATCTCTCATACTCTGGGGGCGCGGGTGCTGCCGGGAGGGCTGGCGGTGTCCCGCGGTCCGAAGGCAGCCCCCCAGGTGATACCGCGCCCCCTCCCCGTGCCCTGCACACCCACGGCCAGCGAACACAATGGAAACGCAACCGTGAGGAGGGACAGAGATGCAGTTTATTGTTCACACAGCTACGCGGTAAAGCCCGAGCGGCCCAGCCCCCCAGCCCGGATCCACCGCCGCCCGCGGGCGCTGCGCCCGGGCCGGGACGCGGGGCCGGGCCCGCCGCGATTCCCCTGCCGGGGGAAGGGCGGTGCGGTGTGGTGTGGCGCGGTGAGATGAGGTGAGGTGTGGCGCTGCGCGGCACCCTCTCCGGGCGGGCAGGCAGGCAGGCAGGCAGGCGGGGCCGGGCCGGGCAGGGCCGGGCAGAGGGTCGCGGAGCCGCCGTACTCACCGCGCGGGCCGGCGGGGCTGGGGCCGCGGCCGCACTTCCTGCACGCTCGGAAATGAGTGGGCAGCTCCCTCCGCCGCGCCGCTTAAAGGGGCCGGGCCGGGCCGGCCGCCCCCGACCGCCCCGGGGCGGGGCCGCAGCCCTCGCACTGCCGGGGGGAACCGGGCCCGGCCGCGCCGCGCTGGGCACGGGGAGAGCCGCCGGGACCGCCCTTTGTGCGCCCCGCCCAGCGCCCAGCCGGCCCCGCCGCCCGCACAGCCCGGGCCTGGGGGCGATCCGGGCAGCGCCAGCAGCCCCATCAGCCCCAGCCTGGGGGCGAGCCTCGGGAGCGGGCCCGGGGCAGCCTCCGCCGCTCTGCCGGCGCGGCCCGAGCCCGCGGGGAGCGCCCCGGCGCGGCACACACGGCTGTGAGGCCCGCAGGTGTGCCTGCCCTGCCCTGCCCCTGCCCCTGCCCTGCCCTGCCCGCCGCCTCCGCACCGCCCAGGTACGGGCAGTGGCTCCCAGAGGGGCCGCGGTGCCTGCTTCTCAAATGTTAGCAAAATGGTGGGATTGTGATGCAGCCTTTATGCTGGGAATGCAGGGTTTCCAGCGGCGAGTGGAATTTACCAGTAATTGTTTTCTGCTTATCCAAATATTTATTCACAGTTCTGTATTTCTAGAAGGACATTCGTTGCATTGATTTTTTTTTTTTTTAATATTATTTTTCTGAAAGGAAGCCAGGTTTAGGAACTCACGCACCTTTGAGCCATCTGCATGAATGGTGGTAGCCCATAACAGTTTAAAAGAGTGAGCTAGTAATGTTCTTTCACAACTATCTATGAAACGCTTCTGGTCCCACTCATCAAAAACAGAGTCATATAAAGCCAGTAAAGGCTTGTTCTGTCACGACCTGTACGCCCAATTTGACATCACTCTGCTGGATTGCCTGTGAATGCTCACCTTCCTGGAAGGTAGGCATTTAAGGGTTTCCAGAATAGAGCCCCCAATGGTCTCAGCAGCAGAGGCTGCATCCTGTGTCACATTGTTGCTCTGATCTCCACCCCTTTTAGCACAGAGCAGCCCTTTGTCTTTGGACAGGCGGAAACCCATTTGTTCATAAACAGCTACACCACACAGCCTGGGAGGGGGCTAGGCGTCCAAGGACCTACTCTGTTCAGTTTAGATTTCAAGCCCTCAGACAACAAAGATCTTTCCCGGGAATGCCTTAAATGAACAGGGAAGGAACACTTGGCTGGTGTGACCAGTCATCCATCCAGCCGCTTTCCTATCAATTGAAACTTGTCGTGATGCTGGATTGTCACTTTGGGCATCCCTCAAAAATGTATGTGAGTCATAGAGAAGACAATTATCAGAAGGTTTTAGATTTTCACATATACACTCCCCAAACTAGGTAAACATGGTTTAATTATTTTTTAAAAAAACAGTATGTAAATATACCACTATTTTAAACCTGACCTCAAATGAAGTTTATGTTGCATGTTACAGAGGACTGTTGAATATCCCTCAGCACCTGTTTGTCTTCTGTGTTGTGGTAAATGTGTAGTTTAGTAGACATCCATGTTATTCTACTGACACTGGACGCTGCACTGTTCTATAGACATAATTTCTGGAAGTACAAGACAAGGCAAGACAATGGAAATAACTGAAATTACTCATTTCATTAACTAATGCTACAATGTAGATCCCAAACAAACCCTGACAACCCTGCATAACACACTAGTTTGTCTACAGAGAGCCACCAAAGTGAATAGTGTGCTTCAGGCTTCCCAGGTACCACTTTTCTGTACACGAGCTAGTTGCCACTATGTGGGGAGACCTCTACAGTGCCTTTCAGGAGATGTGCACACAATAAATACTTGTTCTTCTTCTTTAAGTGTCAGTTTCCTCAGTTTACCAGAGTTCCTTCACTACCGGATTGTTTTTTTTCAGATTGAGAGAAATTAAAAATAGGTTTCTTAAGCTCTAATAATAACATGGGTATTCATAGTCATCTCTGTATAAGAGGTCTACCACAACAGGAAAAACGATGGTTTTGCAGTAATGTGTGTAGTTTCCTGACTCTTCTATCAGAATGAGCTGTTCCAAGACCAGACATTCCTTCATAGCTCAGACCTATATTTATGCTGACAGATGTTATAGTTCCTGTTTAGTGTTCGTCTCACAGGCCTATAGAGGAATTCCCAATTTGTTTGTGAATAAAGTAGGGAAGAAAGTATTTAAAACATTTAGGAAATGTCTGTTTTAAGACCCAGTTCATTTCAGCCTAGGGATTTTCCTTAGAAGGGGAGCTGCACACCTCCTAGCATCTGAGAGCAATAGCGTGTATATACATATAGCTGACACTTTGAATTTTCCTAAAATATTACGATAGGATGATTATTTAAGAGACAGACTTTGAAAATGTTTCACTAAACTTTGGTAAGCACTGTTCTCAGATTGGTACAGTTAGGGGAAAGGAAGTGGCTGGCAATAGCTTATTCAAAAAAGAAGAGTTTTCCAGAACAGCATTAGCTCCAGTCTCTAGTGGGTCTTGTTGTTTTGTTTTTGTTTTTTCTTTTCTTTTTCTGGGTTCTTTTTTATTTTTTTAAGCATATGTGTGGGCTGGAAGAGAAGAAACAAAAGAAAAAAGAGAGAGAGGAGCTGATCTGAGAACATGATACCAAAGAGAAAGAGTAATGTAAATGAGACCAAAGGAGAAAAGAAAAAAGCAATCCTTCAACTGAGGATATTTTTGTTCTCTTATCCTCTTGAGCCAAAATGAAATGTATATATAGAATAACGGTCTGTTATTTTGCCTGAAAAATCACAGCTTTAATTGCCAAACAATAGTCATTAGTTTGCCTTGACACAGGGCTTTTTGTCAAATACCACAGCTCAGCTTTACTGATGGCATAATTCCAACATGATCCCCTGTGAAGCCGCTTTTTTCCTTGTTTTAATTGTTGCAAATTATTTATAACAGATATTGAACAATGCAACCAAAAGCATGAAGAATTTTTAATAGCCTGAAATAAACCTTCCTACAGTTTGATATTTTTGATTTATATCCTTTAAAATCCTCAGTTCAAGCTTCTTTCTAAGTTATATTCTATAACTGTTTGTCACTGGTCCTGACCAAATACATCTTGTTGCTCCAGGCTATGAAATTAGGGGTCTTGGGGGAGGTGGTGTGCTACAGAATTAACTTGTGTCTGCCTTGGGCAATGCTCAGCTTGACCTCGGTCTCTGCTCTCCATGCTGCAGTGTGAGCACCAGCCAGGTCACTGAAAGGCCAGCCCAGGGCTTGCTTTGTGCCTCCCAAAGTAGAAAGGGCACTGTCTTCTTGGCATCGTGGGGCATCTACAATGACTATTAGAGGTGTTTGGAAGGTCAGGATATTCTGCTTCACTGCTTTAGAGGCTGAAATAATCACCTTGACTTATGATAGCTTTAGGAGACATAGTGTGTATGTAAACCTAGTTTTTACCAATATATCATGCAGAAATCTTCCTGTGTTTATTGTTACTGTGCTCCTTCTTTTGCACTGAGCAACATTTTGATTTTGGCAGTGCTTAGGCTTTTGGCCTCTTTGAATGTTGAAGGACTACATTTAGTCATGTAGTGGTTTGGTATCAAATAAATAGTAATTCTTTAGTATTATAATGTACTAAAATTTTGGACTCAGAATCATATAATTTATATAATGTTTGGGAAAAGAACTGCTATGGATTGCTTTTTTCCTGCTGTTTTGGGATCACACTTGCTAAATTACTTCCTTTCAGAAATTCCCATTGGAAAACAGTATCAACCAACTTTAATATAGAGTCCTTTCATACACTGAAGTAGACCTAGTAATTTTGGTGCTAATTCATGAAAATAGAAGACATTCCTTATCAGACAAAAATAAACAATACAATCACAGCTCTAAGTGAATGTAAATAAGATTTAATTTTTATCTACCAAAAAAGCTGTATTCTCATAACAAAAGTGCTTATTTTAGTCCTCTTGTTTTTTTTCTTTGAAGAGTGATACTTTAGCAGTGGTATTAGCATCTGGAAAAGTGTATGGAAGAATATGTCAGAATACAATCTCTTGTAATAACTTTTTCTTTTTGAAATCAATATATGGTTGCTGTTAGCAACAAGTGTTTGCTGAGCTCTGTGATGGCAGCAAATGGACTGTGGAAACATTACTGTACAAGAAGTACAGGCATTGCTCTGGTTTGTGCCACAGGAAAGAGGAACACAGAAGGGGAATTGCAGGGAGCTGCATTAAGTGCCTGGGGTCTGCTGCCTGCTCCAGCTGAGAGCAGCAGGCAATATTCTGCAGTGGTAGCTGATCATTTTTCCTGTCCACATGGCCTTATTTTTCCTGGCAGGCACAATGAGTTGTATGCCCAGGGTTCCACTGCTTGCTTGCAATTGCACCAGGGCATCACATCAGAATAACCAGTAACAACATATATGGAAAATAATCCATGTGTGTAGTGCTGGAATTCTATATCCCTTTATTTCTGACAATTCCAAATGCCTTTACTATACAGCTTCTGTCTAATGCACCAAGAAGTGCTATAGGCATTTTTCCAAAAAGAGGAAAAAAAATTGTCACAAATATATTGACTGCAAAGCAGCTCTGTATTCTGTAGCTAGAAGGGAAAACAAATAGGAGGGCTTTGACTAGAAGACTCAATGTTATGCAAAACATACTAAAAATGACATGGTTTTTATCTTCAGTATTGCAAAACAGTAACCTATGAGAACTATAAAGTAATATATTTAAAATCAATCCTATTAAATTACTTTTTAAACTGTAGGCTTGACTATCTAGGATGCAGCAAGAGAAATAAGTTAGATCATTCTATATATGATATTTAACCCAGACAATCTTTCATGAACACTCCTTGTCTGATAACAATAATAAACTATCAAGGTCTTTTGGTTGGTAATCTGGTTTGGTTCTTTGTTGTGCTTGAATGTCTTGTGCATCAAAGCTCAAGTAATTCAGATAAATATCTAGATTAAACACAGTATCTTTATAGAGATAAATACTTGGGCTTCCTTAATTTGAGACGCTTCATGTTTTATACAAAATACTCAGTACCAGTATTTAATATGCATTACTGCACAATCAGTTGTACCCACTAAGCCTGTCCAATAGTCAATAAAACCACCCTCCACACAAAATAAATAAAGACTGTAGAGAGGTACAGTACAGAGATGATCCACCCTGCTGATCGCTTAGCAAACAGTTACTACAAAGTGTTCATTTCTTTGTACAATACACAGGACCAGAGAAACAAGAAACTTCTCTTGTTTATTGTTTGTACTGTGCTGGTCCATTGTTTGCAATATCTATGTACTCCACTCCGGTTTAGGGTTTTGGGCTTTTTTCTTAGTGTTAGCTACAGGCTTGTCTGTCATTGCCCAAAAACCATCTCCCTCCCTTTGAGTCCAAACTCCAGTCAGTTCATAAAATAAGTTGTTTCTCTTGTGTCTGGTACCAATTCACTGCTGTATACACATCATCAAAATATTTTTAAGTGCAGCATTTTTCATATTTTAAACTATTTCTCCCATAATGACATGGAAATAAATAATAAAATCACGTAACTACTTGGATTTTATTAGTAGTACTTTACTATCAATAACTGAAAAAATTCTCACAGGGCTGAAACAGTGTAAGACAGGGCAAAAGGAAGGTAGGATCTACACTATTCCTTAATGAAGAGAGAAAACTCCTGGGTACCATAGAATATCGAGACAACCAGAAAAAAACACCATACCTCAACTGAGCAGTTGAAAATACTCTGTTTAGATTTTCATGGAAACTGGTATCTCTTCCTATGGTGCATAAAAGCAGTAGCTGATTTTGGAAATGTGTTAAACCATGCTGTTGAGATTTCACTATTATCAATATATAACCAATTGCTAAAGACGAACTGATTTGCAAATCAGGATCAAATGTCACTGCATTGCCTTCCTAGCAGTCTCACAAGCTCCCCTTTAATTGTTTACTTGTAACAAATTTTTTTTATATTTATCTTTCTTAGAAAAAGCTTTGCTAATGAAAATCTTGCAATGGCTCACATCTGTTGGTAAAATGGAGCTCCAAATCAAATTAATTCAAAGCAAGATTTTATATTAGAAATGCAATCACAGGAGAGCTGAATAGCAAGATGCTTCGAAAAATCACTTGAATTTGTTCCCACTCCTTCTCAAGAGCAAGAGAAATGTGTTCCTGCTTCTTTCCTGATGCTATTTTTAGATCTAGAATGACAAATACCTGATCTGGCAGCCTGCACCCCATTTAAATTAAGGAGCATCAGGTTCAGAAGTATTTACTAGATGGAATTGAATGGTTATAAATGACATTCCTATTCCAGTTTTATTCTCTTTTTAATTTAAATTTAATGAATGTCAGTTATCTGACACTACGCTAGACAAGCAAGGATTTGTACTATTTTAAAAAACAAATCATGACAGGATAAGCATAGAGATAAAAAGTTTTTAAAACTGATCTTTTTCTGCAACTCAAGCATCTTAGAATCACTGTGCAAGCTGTATTTAAGTTACTGATGTACACTCAAAACATGAAGACATTCATTATGAATGCAGAGACATGAATTAAAATTTGGCGATGTGTAGTAGGTGGAAAAAATAGTGAATGCTAAAATGCTGCTGATAATTTTGTGTATGTTTGTGTGAGGTGAATGTCTGCAATTTTGATCTCTGTCACGACTGCTGCTTGACAGCTGTTAACAGGTGCAGGCTGGCTGAAAGATTTGATAAGACCCGGGCTAACACAAGCAGCACATCCTAAATCCCACTAATTAAGAAGCATGAGACAGAACCGGTGATTATTCTCGCTTGTGCTTACGCACGTAGGCCATTTCTGTGGGGAAAACCCATCAGGGCTTGGGTACTGGGTTGATGAGGGTCAAAAGGAAGGAAAAAAGGAAGGGGTCCTTGAGCATCCCTTGCCTGAGATGGGTATCTGGCAGCAGCCCAGCATGTGCAGGGTCAATATGCAAGGTACGGTTCTGTATCTTCTCCCTCTGCTCCCCTTGAGCTAGGCTCAGATCTTGTATGACAATGTCCTTAGTGTAGGTTTGATGCCTTTTATAGCAATAAAAATAATATTTGCTACTATATCACTGCATTTTAAGGTTTAATACCATGAAGTGTTATTTATCGCCTAATAAATATATGATCATTATTTGAAATGGTAACAATTAGAAGCAATCTCTAGTTTAAGGTCTAGCATTTCAAAACATGCATTTCACATTTTGTAACATGAACAAACCATAATGGAAACTCTGCTAAGCAAATAAAAATGGTTCGATTAACATTAATTTTGTTTGGTTAAAAAGTTGCCTCTAATAACAACTAGTTGCAGTCTAATTTGATTGCTTACTTTATCTTTGTGCATATAAAAATGGTGATGAGTGGTTTTCAGTATAAATTAAAATATTCTTGGTAGTATTTTTACAAAAATCCACTCATCTGTTTCTCCTCAGCATTTAAAAAATTGTCACAGTTCATTTTGACAAATGATCCTGGAAGAGCAACACTGGGTGAGACCTTCAACAGCCATGTTTTAAAATAAAAAATCCTTATAATCAGCACAAACTTAATGCCTTTCTATTTACTACATTGGACCAGGCCACCGTTCAGAAAGCCTCTCTGCACAGCAAAACCAGTTAAGTAAGCGTTTGCATTACTTCCTGACTCAAGGCTAAAATCTCCTTCAATTATTTATACCCTATACCAGAAAGAATAATTCTTATCTTCTGTCAAATCAATCACTGACAGTCTTGACCAGACAAAACTATCTTTGAGAACAGTGAACTCTGCTTGTTTCTTGCTGGCTGGTTCTTGAAGCTACATATGCATTTAAAAAACATACTATAAATCCGGTATTTATCTCCTGGATCTTTCCATAGGCTTTTCCCAAATCTCAGTCTTTACAATGCTCTTCCAAGCTTTTGAATCATCTGAAGATGAACCCTTTACCAGCTTTCTCAAGGAACGAGATCAGCCCTCCCTCACAGCCTCCTCATCTGTCAAATTAGCTACCCCTTACTTGAGATCCCACCTTTCTGACATTTTCTTTCACAACAGATGTAAGGCTGTAAAGAAGTTATTCCAAATCTCTTCCTTTTTGGTGAAATACTCTTGAATAAAGAGATACTATTCTTGTTATTTGTAGCAGTTTGGCAAACAAGTAGGATCAGTGTTCCTGCTTTTTTATTGATTTGCACTGGGCTATAGCTTACGTCACAAAATCTGATGGAGCACTTGGAATTGTTGGGTTTTTTCCCCCAAACCACCCTAAAATATACCTAACTATAGGCAAGCAAGATTTGTTGCAAACCAAATGCTTAAAATACATGTTCGTTTGATTTTGTTTTATTAAAAAATTTAAAATACTTCCATCCTTAAGCACAGTAAATTCAGACAGGAAATTGCATTGGCAGAAAGCTATGAAAATGGCACATGTTGCAAATGAAAATCAGTGTTCGTATCAAACTTTCAACTATGATCATGTTGGGAGGGAAAACCCTGAACAGCTGAAAAATTATGTAAGGCTTTAACAATTATTTATGTGACCTGCTGAATGCAGAAGAATCAGATTAGATACTGCAATGATTGATTGAGCTCTAAGGGAATAGCAGGGTGATAGCAGAGAAGAAAGAGACCACACGTGCTCTTTGCAATCATCTGTTGACATCTTGTCCAAGAGATGTAGTGCTAGTGTGGTATAAAGTAATTCCATAACTACTTTTGGCACTGTTGTTTTGAAAACTTGAAATCCCTGCAGTATTCAATAAAAATTATTTTGCAAATACAATTCTAAATGTGTTAGCTCACATTCTCTTCTGCCCTTCACTTACAGGAGATCATGAACTACATAAAAACCCAGTTCCTCTACAGAGGATCTTTCCTGCTACAAAAACCTTTCCAGCAGGAAAGTAATCTGTATCCTGGGCTGCCTCAAAAGAAGTGTGACCAACAGGTCAAGGCTGGTGACTCTTCCCTTCTACTCTTCTCTAGTCAGATCCCACCTGGAGCACTGCATCCAGCTCTGGGGTTCCCAGCACACACCTTTCAAAGGTTACAGTAGAAATACTCCTTTTAGATGTATTTTGAGGCTTATATTATTCTTGTAAGATTGATAATAAAATATTAAGGAACAGAAATTTTCTTTTACTCTATGGTCCAGTTGGGTGTACCACAAAAAGATTAACGTGTATTTTACATGACAAATTGTAGAAAAAACACACAATTGTTATGTACCTCGTATCCACAGGACAGTATTTTTTTAAATTTCTATTATATGAAACAGGTTAATGTCTGCAAATTAAAATCTGCAACCTCACAGTAGATTTTCTGACTACCATACCTCTGGAAAAGTTTGTGCAAACAAATACTGCAATGATTTCCTTGTGCTGCGCTAAGGACTGTACTGACACATGAGACTCATGTTCTCCCTGCATCTGTCACAACTCAAAGCACAGACCAGGTAAACCATGTCATTTTTGCAGATATTTAGAAAAGGTTAGCAGAATTTTTAGAAAGTTATTCCCTCCAACCTGTATATTTAGGTGAGTCATTTGTTCCCTTCGAATTCACTTTCCTCAGGGCAGCCAAGTACTTAAGTATTTCTGGCACCGATGGAAACGATCATCTGCTGTATCACTCTTTTCCCATGTGGGAAATACATTTACTCTCTAATGGGGAACTGAAACAAGATTGTCACCATTCTAACTCATGGCAACCCAGAACAAACAGGAAACACTTCAAGGGAAATATTTACAAAAATAGTATTCACAAAAGACATAAGAAGCTTTCATATTATGAATGAATGCTCCAAAGCAATAATCTATTTCTTGCCAACATTTATGAGCAGGAAGGGAGTCCAAATTAACTTGCTTGGGAAACACTTCAGAATTTTTCATTAAACTGAACTTAATGCAGGTAATTGTGTATGGGATCTGCAATTATGAGCTATGTATTTTATATGCAGAATCTATGATCATTACCATACGTGGCAATAACTATTACTGAAACTTTTCACAGGAATTAATGGTTGAAACAACACTGACTTATGCTGGAAGTCTAAAGTACACAATACTCCCTGCACCCACTGGTTATTTCAGCATCACTTACGGTTTCACTCACAATGTTGTTGCAGGGCTTGTCGGGTTAGAAAGTGGGTGTTTCACATCTCTCAGTTGTATATTGTTGCTGAAGATAGCAGATAAATAGAAATTCTTCATTTAAGGAAGAAAAAATACCCAAACAAAACCAAAAATCTTGATGCCTTGATTGCTCATTTCAATTCCCATTTACAAACATAAAACATAGGAAAAGGACTGGACAAAGCAAAAATTTACAAGTGTAATTTTTCTCTCCTTTTTCATAGTTTTCTCAATAGAAGAAAAAAGCCCATATTTCAGTGCCATTTGTTTTAAAAATATGCATTTGTTGTGTTATGCCAGTGAAGATCACCATTATATCACAATAGAACCCCTTCTGGATACATCTGTTTACTGTGCATAGGCATTCCTCAACATAGTGAATGTTTGTACAAAGGAAAACTCACACTGCTTAGTGCTTGTCCAAAACCAGGACACAATCAAGTATGCTATCCAGCAGTGAAAGTCTTTACATTTTGACACATCACTTTATATCCTGTTTTTTGTAAAATGAAAATCTGTGTTCAGGTTTTGGCAGTCTGACTCAAGATCATGTTTCTGAAATCACAGACTTTAATGGAAACATAAAGCTGATACACAAAACAACATCTGAAAACAGATCTGAAACATCTAAATTGGATTGTGACAGGAGCAAGCTTTGGTAGAACTGGATTATTTAGAATAACCATCACAACGCTAACAACGAGTCACTAGGGATTTACATCCCAACATTTGTAGCAAACAAAAGGTTACCTTTAACCATGGTAGATTACAAATAATGACAAAAGTAGTGATCATTTACTCTTCCACATAGAACATGACTCACAGTCTGATTGTTCTCCAAAATAGCAAGTCACTGTCGTAAGCACAACATTTTTATATTTCACCTTAACAAATTCCGATGACATTTTCCTTGTATGGTTTCAACAGTAGAGTTTTAGACCAGTTTTGCTGTGCAAGTGTTATTTATTCATGACTTCCAAGGTAATAGACTTATTTGGAATTATGTTGCGGCAGTGTCCTGTGCATGGCAGTATATCCAATTTGGAGCTGAGAGGAGGACTCCAACCCAGTGAACAAGACTGCAAACAAAATCTCTGTACTTGAATGTCTGCAAAAGGTGTTCTGAGGCAGAAAACCTCCTGCAGCAGGTGGCCAAGCTGCAGGAGGTGGTCAGAAGGCTACCTAACTCCAGGGACGTTGAGAAGGAGTTAGAGATCTGGTTCCAAGCATAGCCTGCAGTAAACTCACAGCCAAACCAGCAAAAACTCCCTACCAAGCACACAAAGAAGCCGGGGGGGGGGATGACGAGGGGGGCGGGCAAGAAAGGAGAAGGCAATAAAGCAGAAGAATGGACACTTGAAACTGCAAGGACCTACAAGAGGAAGAGATTTCCCCAAAGCCTGAGGTGCCTTTGCAGAACCACTTCACTGCTCTGCAGGCTAAAGAGGAAAGACCCACCACATCAGGAGAGAGGCTGGAGCCGAGTAAGGCAGCCTGATCTCTTCCCCGTGTAACAAGCAGAACAACTAAGAAAAGGCAGCAGGTGTTAGAAGCAGGGCACTCTCTCCTGAGAGACAGGGAGGTACCCATTTCCCAATCGGATGCTCTCTCTAGAGAGGTGGGCTGATTACCAGGGGGTTGTATCAGGGCTGTCACCGAGAGACCACGAAGCCTTGTACAGCCCACTGACCTTTATCTGCTACTGTTGTTTTGTGGGGACACCAGTGATACAGCCAGAAGCAGTCTGAAGAGTACCAAGAAGGATTACAGAGCCCTGGGAGTGGCAGTAAGGGACTCTTGAGTGCAGGCAGTTTTTTCACCAATCCTATCAAAGAAAAGGGGTTTGAAAGGACCAGTTAAATCTGGAAAATCCACAAATGGTTACAGGACTAGTACCTCAGCCAGGGGTCTGGCTACCCCTGGGGACTCCCATTGGCAAATGTGGCTGATGGAGTCTGATGAGGGCCCACCTGCCAAAGAACAGGAAGAGCATGCCTGGTCACAAGCTTACCAAGCCAGTAAGTAAGGTTTTCAACTAAAATTGTGGGGAGAGGGAATCCTCAATCCATCCCACTCCTAGTTTGATGCCGGCACCAGCAAGAGATGCCCAGAGCCTGAAGCAGGATCGCAGGTCAGCAGGAGAGCACCTGAAGTACTGCACAAAGGAATTCCAGCCGCTCCTGCCAGTAACTCTGCTTCATTGGGGGCCCAACTTAAATGCCTCTATGCAAACGCACATAGCATGAGGAATAAACAAGAGCAGTTAGAGACAGTGCACACCTGCAGGGCTATGATCTTATTGACATCAGAGATGTAGTAGGATGTTGGTCTGTTGAAGGATACAGGAAAGACAGGCAGCGAATGGGATGAGAGGGTGTCTTCCTCTATGTCCACAACCATCTGAAATGCTTGGAGCTGATCCTGGTGATGGATGAGGAGCTTATGGGTCAGGATTAAAGGGAGGGCAGGAACAGATGACATAGTGGGTACTAAGGCCACCCAAATAGAAAGACTGAATGGATAAGACCCTCTGTAGAAACATAGGAGCAGCTTCACATTGACAAGCACTGGTTCTCATGGGGGACTTCAACGAACCCATAATCCATGGGAGGGACAATACAGCAGACCATAAGGAGTCCAGGAGATTCCTGAAATGTGTTGATAGCTTCCTTTTCAAGTGACAGAGGAGCAAACGAGGAGAGGTGCCATGCTGGACCTTGTTCTTACCAAAGAGGGGCTGGTGGGGACTGTGAATCTCAGGGGAAGCCTTGGCTACAGTGACCATGAAATGGTGGAGTTCAAAATTACTGGGCCAGCAAACTGGCTCACAGCAAGCTCACTAACCTGGACATCAGGAAAGCAGACTTTGGCCTCTTCAGGGATCTTCTGGGTAAAATACCAGGGGATCAAGCCCTGGAAGGAAGAGGGGCCCAAGGAAGCTGGTTAATATTCAAGGATCATCTCTTGGGAGGTCAGGAGAGATGCATCTCAACAAAGAGGAAGTCAGGCAGCAGCATCATGAGACCTGTGTGGATGAACAAGGAAGTCCTGGGCAAACTCAAACAGAAAAACGAAGCCTACAGGGGTGAAAGCAGGGACGGATAGCCTGTGAGGAGAACAGAGAAATTGTTCAAGCAGTTAGGGATCAAGTTAGGAAAGCTAAAGCCCTGATAAAATTAAATTTGGCCAGGGACATCAAGGGCAACAAGAAAAGCTTCTATAGGTACATCGGTGAAAATGTGAGCCCTCTCCAGATGGAAATGGGAGACTTAGTGATCTGGGACATGGAGAAGTCTGAGGTACTCAATGACAAAAGACTCGCTCATCACCAGCAAGTGCTTGAGCCACTGGAGCCCTTAGTCCCTTTGCTGAGAAGGCAAAGGCAGGGACTGTGAAAATCAAGAACCACTCACCATAGAAGAAGATCAAGTTCAAGACCATCTAAGGAAGCTGAAGGTACACAAGTACATGGAACCTGATGAGAAAATATGGAAAATGAGGAGGTGATTGGTGACAGCCATGATGGTGTCACTAAGGGCAAACCTGACAAATATCCTTCTTTGACAGGATAACAGCACTGGTGGATAAGGGAAGACTGACTGATGCCAGCTACCTGCACTTGTGCAGGGCATTTGACAATGTCTTGCACTACACCTTGATCTTAAAACTGGAGAGGCATGGATTTGATGGATGGACCAGTTGGTGGATAAGGAACTGGCTAGATGGTCACATTCAGAGTTGTCACCAACAGCTCAATGTCCAAGTGGAGACCAGTGACGAGTCATGTTCCTCAGGGGGCAGCATTGAGACCAGTGCTGTTTAACATCTTTGTTGGTGACATCAACAGTGAGATCGAGGGTACTCTCAGCAAGTTTTTCAATGACCAAGCTGTGTGGTACAGTTGACATGCTGGAGGGAAGGGATGCCATCCACTGGGACCTTGACAGGCTTGAGAGCTGGGCCAGTACAACCTCATGGAGTGCAACAAGGCCAAGAAAAGGTCCTGCACCTGGGTCCGGGCAATCCCAAATACAAGCTGGGCAGAGAGTGGATTGAGAGCAGCCATGGGGAAAGGACTTGAAGATGCTGTATGGTGAGAAGCTCAACACGACCTGGCAACATGTTCTCACAGCCCAAAAAGCAAACTGTGTCCTGGGCTGCATCAAAAGCACTGTAGCCAGCAGGTCAAGGAAGGCGATTCTGCCCCTCAAATGTCATGAGACCCCACCTGGAGTACTTCATCCAGCTCTGGAGCACCCAACATAAGAAGGTGGACCTGTTGGAGGGAGTCCAGTGGAGAGTAACAAAGATAGCCAAAGGGTTGAACATCTCCCCTATGAAGATAGGCTGAGACAGTTTGGGCTGTTCAGCCTGGAGAAAAGATAGCTCTGGGGGACCTTAGAGCAGCCTTCCAGTACCTAAAGGAAGCCTACAGGAAAGCTGGAAGGGAGTTTTTACAAGGGCATCTAGTGATGGGAAAGGGGGAATGGCTTTAAACTCAAAGAGGGCAGGTTTAGCTTAGGTATTAGGAAGAAATTCTTTACTGTGAGGGTGGTGAGGCACTGGAACAGGTTGCCCAGAGAAGCTGTGGATGCCCCATCCCTGGAAGTCTTCAAGGCCAGGCTGGATGGGGCTTTGAGCAACCCGGTTTAGTGGAAGGTGTCCCTGCCCTCAGTGGAGGGATGGCGGTTGGAACTGGATGAGCTTTAAGTTTTTTTCCAACCCAAACCATTCTATGATGCTACTATTCTATGAATTCAATCTAAAAGTCCTGTGTAGTCTATTTTTAACTTATAAGAGAAATTATGATTGTAAAAGATTGTATGTTTTAACATTGCTAACATGTAGGTGATGGAAAGTAAATTGTGTCAGATGAACACTCTTGATTGCCATCAGTCTATATAGCTTATCTTGTATCAAATTTATCTCCATTGTGCTAAAGGTAAGAGAAGTTAAGACTAATAAAACAAGTTCTCTTCTCATTAAGACAAGACAATACATTTTAAAAGACTTCAAATGTTGAATCTCAAGTCCTCTATTGAGTTACTTAATGTTTGCTTCCAAACCAAGATACAGGATCTGTTAGTGCCAACATCGTCATAACACGTGTCATTTGATAGCCAAGCTCAGTAATTTGGGAGCCTGTTTCCCCTCTCCCTTCCATATATTGTTTGTGCTTCCTGCTTAGATCAAGTGGTCGTATGCTAACAGCCACTATAAAAGTAGCAGTTCAAGTACATTTTACCATCCAAGAAAACTAACACAGGATGGTTAGTCTAAAAAACGTCAAGGATGAAGTACAAGGACTTTTGCAGTCAGAAGTTGCCAAATGGAACCACATGCAAAATGGCAATCTAGAAAGAAGTACTGGAACTACAACTCTTATCCACCTTGATATGTTTTCTGAAAGGGGAAAGTACCAATTACAGTCTTCAGCATAAATAACACATTTTAAAAACTACCAATAAAAGGCCTTGCCAATTTAAAAGTTAGTTGTTGATTGTACAAAGAATGAGCCAATGGACTTCCCACTCTTTGCCTCTGTTCTCCTCAGGAGTCCATTACCTTTCACAAAGAAAATTTTAGCTATCAAACTTGTCCATAAATTTTGCCGCTGAGTGTGAAACCATCCAGTTAGCATATACACTATCATTTGCATATCTTGAAAACACAGAGTTTGTGCCATCGAATCTTGTGAGTGGAACGGGGCTCTCCTCAGGCCAGTTCGGGTATGACATGCCTAAAAATGAAAACAGATAATTTTTTCTGCACTGAAGAACCATAACTTCATGTGCAGACAGTAAGGCCCTTGGCAAAACTCCCTTTAATATTTTAAGCCAGTCCACTGGATTTTGTCCCAAATCAATTCATAGAAATGATGTTTTAAAATCCCTGAAGCACAATTCAAATGTAGGCAAAAACCCCGGAAAAATTAAAGTGCTTACTCGATAAAAAATTGTGTGCATACATGCACATGTGCATAATAAAAACCTAAGAATTGTTCTTCACATGAGCCTCCAGCTTTCCATAATTTTGTTTTTTAACAATCATGTAGCAATATATTGCTTCGCAAGAGGAAGTTCTTGCTGTAGAGGAAATGCTCCAAGAATTAATAAACCTATTTGGGACAGGATCCAAAGTCCATTCCAATGACTGAGTTATTTCCATTTACTTAAATGGGCGCCTTTCCTTTGGCTTCAGTGAGGTTCTGGTGACACTCACACCCTCACCAGGGGTCCCCTGGTTAATTTCAGGAAATCTCAGGAGCACAACTGAGTAAAGTCCAACAAGGTCCTGAGCACTCTTGTCTTGATTCAACATTTAAACTTCTCTTTCAGGCAGGTAATGATTTGCATTAAGTCCAGTAACTGTTTCTCAGTTTAGGCACAAGCAATCACCAAAATGGACACAGAGTGCTTAGCACCATGTTGATTCAGCTGTACAAGCACAGAACCATACCAGGGTTGAGATTTTCAAAAACAGAAATCTGATTTTGTTGCTTATTGAGCATTCAGCATCTGCCATCAACCTTGTGGCAACTTTTCCTGCTACTTCATTGTTTTAACAATCTGACCACTATGTGCCCCAAAGTCAACGTGAGTTGGGGAAACCTAATGAAGAAAATAATAGCTAAGGTATAGATCAAAAATAGACCCAAAGCCATGTATTAATGGCAACTTTTAAACTAATAGATCCAACTTTTCAAAAGTCATACTGCTTGAAGAATGAAAAAAGTATCTGTGATGTTAGTAAATATCTAAGACCATGTAGAATATTTAATCAGGAGACAAAATGTAGGAGTTTTGGCAAGAACCATTTTTACTGTCCATCTCACCATCACAATATGAAAGCATATGTTCTTTTTAAAAACACTTGCTACATCATTCAGTCAAGGTTTAGTACTAATATGTTCATAACAAAGCAAAGGACGTGAAAACAGCTGAGTGTAGTTTCAAAATGCCCACTGTCAATTAAATTTTCAAATGACTTTACATGTCGATTTAGTCCGTATATAATATTTATATACAGTATTTCTACCTTCTGTATATAATACTCTGGTTTCATCCTATGATACATTAAATACATTTCAGCTAATGGATCCAGAATGTATTAACAGCAGCTGAAATTTAGAAAACCTCCTTAATAAATGAAAAATATTACAGATGTGTCCTATCATTGAGTTATGACAAAAAACAGTATTTTAAAAAAAGAAAGTCTATTGCTTAAATCAGAGGTGCAGAATCTAACATATTTAAAATGTTCTAACCTCCCCCAACAGGATAGTTGAATTAGATACTCATTAGCATTTTATATTTCCCCTGAGAATACTTCCCTGATCTTTTTTTTTTCTTTTACTGTATGACATCTAGTCATTTTACTTATTTTCACATCCTTTTAGAAATGTTTATTTTAAACACAGCTGCAAAATGACTAAAGGATGATCCTGATGCAAACTTTGACATTTACCAAAAGAAAAAACAAACAAACAAAAAACCCAAAAGAAGCTTCCAAGCAAATTTTGATTGGCTTCATTCAGACAAGAAACACTGTAATGGGGTTACAGAGTCTGAGAACAGTGCAGAAGAAAAATCAATTTTTTTGTGTGTGTTGCTAGAATCTAGTAAATGCATGTGAAATTCTACCATAGAGTTTGTTTTCAATCCATGTGGAAGGGAGGGTTCGAGGGAGGGGAGCATTATTACAGTCCACGAGAGGTGTCTCCTCTTCTGAGAGCCCATCATCATAAAGTAAGGAATCAGAAGGTGTGGAAGCCGCAAGATCTAAGTAGTCCTAAGAAGTGAAGAGAGAAAAAGCTAGTTAAAGCCTATGGCAGTGTTGTTGTTTGCGTATAAGGGCTAAATGTGCATCTGTTGTTTTTAGAACAAGGAACTACAGACCCCGCTGCATTTGTCTTTTGCTAGAACCTCTGGCACCACATCATCTTTGGAACCATCTGTTTTGCCTGAACATTAGGTATGCGAGAGACACATTAATACTTGCCCTACTTCGTTCTGCACATCAGTAAAATATCCAAGAAACCAAAGGGCTGTGCTAACTGATTTCTTTGACCTTCAGTTTCTGGTATGCCTGATACATATTTATGCCTGAAATATATATATGTAGATACATAGGCATGCTTAAAGGAGAAGGTACTCAGATCTCATAATCATTTTACAAAAGCTATTATATAACATGAAAATATTGCCAAATAAAGCTTTTGATGCTGTTCTAAAACTAAATATTTAGGTCAACTGTAAGAATTCATTGGTTTTCATCTATGCTGCCAAACTGCTGTGATGCAAAAAAAAGAAATGCAAAGCATTTTCAACTAATCTAAAACACACTTTTTGCTTTCAAAATGACTTTTCCTTTGGAAATTTACTGAAACTGAACTTTAAGAAGACAAAGTTACCCAATTTTATAGATGGAAAAATCTTCAGAATTTGTAATTCAGAAAGGCAAGAAGAAAAATTACTGATTTGTCAAGCTCTATTTTGGATTGGTTTTGTTTTAATGATGATGAGCATTTCAGAAAACTTGCCTCCTTCTGTATTACAAGTCTGTCACAGCACATGCGTGTATCTTTTGCATACCGATCCTCAGAAGGTATAAGTTAGTGGCTGAAAAGTCAGACTGCTTTAACGTATAGCCTACACCTTTCAGTTTGCCATTTTCATTTAGAGCTCAGTTTTACATTCACATTCTGGACACAGTGGTTCCCCATTGATTATTAGCTCTTTTTGCACCCAATATAAATGCCATCACATCCCCAAATCTGAAGATTATTTCCTCTGTTTTTCCTTTTTAACTGCCCCCCTTCCCTTAACTAGTAGATTAAAAAAAATGAAGTTTTTATGTGCAAGGTATGTATACATTTTAAAGATATATGCAACTTGGACATATTTATTTTTAGACATCAGCATCCATCCACTAAAAGAAACTCTATGCAGAATTATAGTAATTCTAAAGTAACTTAGAATGGTGGGATCATACAGCTTTCAAATCGCTGCATGAAATACTGCATTCTTCTAGTTCTGGCTTGCTACGGTCATTTATTCAGCAGTGGGATTTTGGAGTGACTTCTCACAGTATTTTTTAAATTATTATTATTATCATTATTATTTAAAGAAGCTAGACAGATTAAGCATAACCCATATGCATTTCAGGGTGAAGTCACCAAAGCCGTTATAAGAGGTAGGTACTGCCTTCAAAAAGCTGGATGCATTTGGAAAAAAACTAGATGTGTAAATGTTTCAAGATTTGATGAAAAATAAATTACTTTGCTTTAAAATAAAATAATTATTGCTGTACATTCAAATTCAGATGATCCCAAAAACTTTCAAAATTCATGCTTTCCACACTTACCCTACTCTTCACCATCATTTTCTCTAGTTCCTTGCTGATCTCAGTAAATGTTGGTCTTTTATCCGGTTCTTGCTTCCAACAGCGCAACATGAGGTTGTACCTGTGACCCACCACAAGGTGTCAAAAAACCCAAAATCGTTAGCAGTGGGTTGTGTTTCTGATCAAATAATACATAGTACTGTAGCTGAACTGTAGCACGAAGGCCACCCACAAGCACATCAATCTTCGTTGTGTGTTCTGATAAATGTTCCCTTGAATTAACGACTGACATTCACAACAATGGGCTTTTATTTTTGTGAGTGATGATGCACTTGGCTGTTCTTCAAGGACTGTTATCTTAGGTTTCTTTCTCTATTTTCATTTTCTCAAGGGACCATCTCATGTGGAGGCAGCATGCCAAATTTCCGTTAATTTTGTTTCCATATGACACTGAAGACATTTGTTTATCAACCTGCACAACTTTGCTGTTAGACCAGAAAGTAAAATTTTTTTCTTTGTTTAAATTCTTAAAAGTTTCTGTAAACTTTTCTTCAAAGCAGTACCTAACCTAAGACTATTTGCACAAAGTAATATTCTTTTGATTATTTCTATTATTGTTATTTTGATTTCATCTGTTTTTATTTGGTCTTTCACTGACTTCTATAGCATACAGTGTGGAAAAGAAAGGGAGCAGAAATAAAGTTTAATAGCTGAGTGACTATCAGACAGACATTGGCCAAGTTCTGGAAGTGTGACTCTCTGACCTGTGCCATTCATGTTGTTTTTCTAGTACAGGTATTTTCAGGACTAAGTGATCTTGTCACGTAAGTGCTCTAATGGTGGAAACAGTTGGCTATGAGAACTACAGCAATCTATTGAAAAGCACTGCCTTTTTGCCTTCGTCCATGATCTCTTTCTTACTTGACCAGGTAAAGCAGAGAATGCAATTTAAGAAAAATGGTCCTTAAAGTGGGCTTTCAAAGACTGTCAGAAAAATTTCTGAGCAAAACAGAAAAACAATGTGGAAAAAGTCAGGAAACAATGATGTGGCTTGAATAAGAAAAAGAAACTGAGACATGGTCAACTTGCCTAAGCTAATAATTATCAATGCTATGTTTGAAGAATGAGGTCTTATTCCCTGGTGAGATGAAACAAAGAAAAAATTAGATATTATACATTTCCTAGAGGATATCTGCCAATCACACTTCTAAACTTCTACACTGCCCTAAATTCATAAATGCTTAATGTCTTTTCTATGTGTATTAAAAAGAAAAATACATATCTTTATTATTTATACTGTATTTTCTCAGCCCGGATGTGGCCAAAGCATCCTTCCAATTGAAAATCAGTCAAAGTGTGGTCACAGTGATTACAGCGTGGTAACTTTCAAAAAAACCCACGACCATGACCAGATTTGCAGGCTGAACAGAAAATCATGCCTCATCTCCAAATGCCATTGAAGACCACAGGCAGAAGATATTTCATATTGAGAATGTTTTAATAAATCAGCCAACAAATTATGAACTGTCTCCAAATAGGAAAGAAATTGCTATGGGCTTATCAAAGACACAGAAAATTGAAATCTTCTAGGCTGTAGATTTCTGGGTCAAGGTATCATTTCTCCTCTGTAATGCCAGGACAACTAATAGACAATGACTGTGGATGGAACATCTGTCTCATTTGCAGAAAAGTACTCAGACATGTTCTTGAATATTTCAGCTACCACTGTGTTTTATGAAATTTTCCTTCTTCCCCCACCCTCAAAAATTTTGATTGTTCAAACTCTTTTAACTGTTTGGCAAGTATGTTATTTCATATCCTACAATATATTTTGGATGTAGCTGTAAGCATTTTATTGGCAATTTTCCCTCCTCATTTTACTGTTTACTAATTACATGACATTCTTTTAAGCACTACATTTTTTGACTATATCTCTGAGATATACAGAGTAGTATTTATGTGGTATTTATTTACACCTTTTTAGAGTGTATTTATTAACAAGATGCTTTAGGAGTCTAATCAGATCAAGAGCTACTTACATTTCTTCACTGCAGTTTTCTGGTCTCTCCATTCTATAGCCTGTTTTTAGGAGGTTAAAGAGTCTTTCAGGAGCAATACCTGGGTAGGGATTGCCTCCCAAAGTAACAATCTCCCATAGCAGAACTCCAAATGACCATCTGAAAAAGAGAAAATGTACTGTTATTTAAAATGTGGGTTTCATGAGCTTAGCATGGCATTCACTCAACAATGCTCTTTCTAGTGTTTTCAGAAAGGAACAAAATTCACAACACTGCCAAGCCAGAAAGGCTGTATAGATGCATATGGGGCCATCCTTATTCCCAAATACTGTTCACTGAAAAGGTTGGCAACCAAGACAGTAGAGAAAATGTATCCTCTTGCATGCATTTACAAAAGCTATCTATATCCCAGGCAGGCTCAACTTCTCCAGACAGTGGAAAGAGAAAGTCCTTCCATGACGGCCCAGCCCAAAGGCTTATTCCTCTCCTATGCAGTACACCTGCTGGTGCCTTTCTTTTTCCTTTCCTTAGAGGGAATCTAACCTCCCTAATTAGCCCTTATGGTCCTAATTAGAAATAACTGTCTAAATTAAATTTACACAGTTACCAAGGGACTGGTTTGCTCTCTCACCTATGTGACAGCACAATGTGTTTACTTCAATTATAAGCAACACCTTTGATTTCAGCTGGTCTGTTGGGCCATTTCAATGTTGGGCTATTTAAGTGCTAATTTTCTTCTTAGAGTTGATGAATAAAGAGGAGAGAATTTATTCTGGAAATACCAAATGCCTAAAATAAAGTTTGACATGGAAAAGAAGAAACTATTTTCTGAAATGAACAGAAGAAATGGTGAATTTTTAAATCTACTTTACTGATGAGCTCAAACAAAAAGACCTTGCACAATGGGTTGGAAATATTTAGATTAATTAGTCCATTTTTGGAGAGCAGGCCAGGAAAAGAGAGGCAAAAATTTTTCTTTTTTCTTAGTGAAAGGCTTTTTTGAGACACAAAGAAACTACAAATTACTCTGAGTCTGCTCAGCTGACAGAAGTGACAAAATCTGGATGTTCAAAATGAAGGAAACTAGCCAACACTGTTTCGCTCAAAGGGGATGCTCAATGGGAGTCATCTGGAAGCAAAATTGCATACCATTTATGAAAAACAGTTAGTTTTGGGTAATTTCTCTGTAAATTCTACTTCTAAAAAAAAATTTAGTAAGTGTTACACACCTATTGCCAAACCAAACAGCAGTGTTTAATTCCCCATGAAAATGCCATCTCAAAATGTTAGCCAAATACATCACCTCCTGACTACATTCCACCTGTGCTTCTCACATTTTAAAGAACAATGTACCAAATTACCCCAAAAGTACAGCAATAAAACTTCCAAAACGATCAGAGAAGCCAAAGTGGCTCTCATGCAGTCCTAAGTGGTACGCTGCCATTCTTCTCCCTAATGCCATTCATTGAATTAATTTTTAATCACTCTGCACATTCTTGAAAGCTTATGAATATTTATAGCATTTTCATATACTTTATTAATACTTCTCCTCATACCCTTTCTGAAGCCAATTATGCTCTGTCATCAGGTTATAATTCTGTCCATGATTAATTCAAATAAACTTGGGTGCATGGCAGGTTTTATTTTTAAAATCCACTTCTGCTTAAGAGGAATTTTACAGAATTATGGAAGGAGTGCTCAGATGAATAATTTTTTAATTAAAGTTGTTTAGTAAATGGATGTATTAGAATAGATGCTATAGAATGCTGCAATACTTTGAAATCATTATACAAATTAAGTACCATGGGAGGAGAAAATTCCCTCTGTGTTACATTTACTGCTGACTAAAAACATGATGAGAAAAAGCCAGGAAAGAAAAGTATGTGAAGAGGAAGACAGTATGCTTGCTTTCCACTGATGTCATCGACCTCTAAAGCAAAAATGGGATTTTTGTAAATGCTGGCAAGTTGTACTGCTATTAAGCTCTGCTAACCACTAACTACACAGAACAGCTTTAGAAGGAAGAAGCTGGAAAATATAAACACAAAATATAAAAAAAAAAGCATATTGGAAGGGTTGATGAGTAATATGTTCACCTAAAATATAACTGCACCACCACAAACAACAAAGAATATCCATAAAATAATGCTTTCAGTCAGTGCAATTATCTAAAAAAATAACAATCAATCCTGCAAAAAAAGTACTTCATTGATCAGTTTGCTGCTGTTGAAATGGTGCCTGTGGAACCCAGTGCTGGAGAGGATTTGCCTTGTACCTCTGTATGGGCTTGGTTCTGCTCTGTAGGAACTTGGCTAAATTAGGAGCTGCTATACAGCACTTTTAGATTATTTCATTATCTCACAGTGAAGGTGACCCTACCAGTGAGTCAAAGGCACTGTGTAAGTGTGGCAGATATTTAGTCTCTTTATGCCACGGCACTGAAGCAAACCTACAAAACATAATGCAGTGCTCTCTTAAGCATGCTTGATGCATCTCCAAGAAAGCTGGTAAATCAGTACAGCTTTACATGGAGATACTAATCCAGATCTGGGAAGCAGGAAAGCCACACAGCACCAGCATGTTGTGTTGCTCAGGGCTCTAAGCTTGCTTGACACCAGCCAGGCACTCTCTGCATGGTGTTGTATCACATGGACAAGCAATGAGCTCCTGGGTTACTTAATTGCAACCCGTCAGGAAAAAAAAATGGGGAGGAAGGATACTGGACCCAGAAGATCAATCAGCAAATAAAGAAGAGGCAGTTACATGACAACACAATCTGTTCTGGCCCCAAATCATGGTGACAAAACTGCTTTGAACAAAATGAAGAAATTAAAAATATTTAAGAAGCTTTTAAAGTAATTTTAACGATTCCTTGTAAAGAAGCATGTCAGCACAACGGATGCTCTGAGGAGGATAAGAAGAGGCCCAGAAAAACCTGTAAGCAGACCTAAGTAAAAGTGACATTCTTTCAAGAATTACCCCAATCTTTTTTCTTTTCTTACTCCAACTGAAACTAAAGAAAAGCAAAAATATTTTTTAAATTAATTCTGTAAGGAATTTCCAAGGCACACAAAAGATTTTACTTCACTAAAACTACTCTGACCTGCAGAGAGAAGAGTAAAAAATGATTGTAAATAATTTTAGAAGTAGAAATCAAAAGGGGCATATTTGGACATCCTGCTGTTATCAAAGTGTTTTTCCTCTCTAAGTGTGATGCCATCGAACCTGGTGTGTTTTACTCCATTTGACTGTAATGAAAACATTACTTCAGTCAGATCCTCTCTTTCAAAGGAATCTTGGAAGGTATCAAAATGCTACCTTAGCGGAAAACCAACCACAAGTACTGCTGCTTTTACAGGCCTTAGGAGGTTTTTCTCTAAATAAATAATACTTAGTTTTAGTGTCTGCCTGGTGACTAGTCACAAGCATCGTTCACTCCAGGGAGAAAGAAATCCAAGTACCTGATCTTGAGTTAAATGTATACAAACTCTCCTCTGCCTGGCTCCATGCTTATCAGACAGGAAAACAGCTTAGCTCTGGTTGTTTGCCACCTCATCATCACAGGTGGAAACAGCAGCATATCCATCTTCAGGGTCTCTGTTTCCCTAATCATGCAAATGAACTTGCATCTTGGCACTGGAAACAAGACTGTTCCCCTAAGATCTGAGCTCACTGTCATTAAAATTAATTGGAGTTTTGTCATTGATTTCAATAGGGCTGAGGTCAGGCATTAAATTCTTCTCCCTTTTTTCCACTGCATCCCTCATCTGCCAGTAAGTGTTACAGACAAATGATAAAGAGAGCTGAGAAGTTCAGGTACGGCTATTATCTTTAGCAAAGACTAATAATTTGAATATTCATATGTTCAAAGGCAATCCTGCCACATGGGCAAATCCAACCCCTGTTGATTTCAACAGGAGTTGTGTACATAAATACCTCTGATAATCTTTTATTCATATTTAATTCAATAGCAAAAATCTTATGTATCATTGCCAGTTGATGGTGCCATCCAGAGTGTGTTTTTCATGTTTCTTTACGAGAGTAACACCTTTGGCTCCTATGCACCTTCTTGTGCTTCCTCCCTCGCCTCCTTAAACAAGTACACAAACTAGAAAGTATGCAAGGATTTACACTTACACATCACTTTGTGTTGTATAGATATGGTCAAACAGGGACTCTATGGCCATCCATTTCACAGGTATTCGACCCTAGGAGGTAAAAAAGCAACAATGCAATTACTGGTCAGAAAATTAAGTTTCCAAGTGAAAAAACAAAGTATTTATCTTCAAAATGGTAAAAGACTCTCTATCCATACTACAGCATTTTCCAATGGACTTCATGGTTTGGCAGTTTGTAAGAAAGATAGTGAGAAGAACAATTGTAAGAGTTTTTAACATCACTTGTTCATTTCATTTCACACACTAAGCAGTCTTATTATGTGCAATAAGGTGGTGTGGGTTTTTTGCAGGTGGTCACCAGTTTAAGACAGTAAATTCAACTCTCCTCTTAACAAAGAGTTTCAAAACTGTGCCAATGCAGAAATGATGGGGAATGATGATTAAAGAGAAAAAGGTATCTCATTTATATCAGGGAAGATGCATAAATAGAAGCACCTAAATGTTAAAGATACCTTTGGTTTCAGAACTGAACCCGAACAGTCTTATTTGATTACTAGATTCTAAATGGAATCTACATGTTGCTACTTTTCACCGGTAGAAATTCACTGAGAAATACTGAGCAATCTGCCCCAGTTATTCATGCAAATCTAGTTTTCAAAAATTTCAAGATGTTTCATAACCTTTGCATTATGACTAGCTTTCATACGCCTTACTTTTCATTCTCCTGAAATTCATATATATCTATGCAAAACCTGTTTCAGTAGGATTTGAAACTTATCCTTCTTCATTCCTCTCAATTTTTGCTTTTCCCTGATCCAAGGGACAGATGCCTGTTAGGCTTTGAATAATACTATGGTGATCAGTGTCTCAGAAGTAAAGAGAAAATATCCACTCAGTACATCATGCCCCACTAAGTGAAATGAAACTGTCTAACTGCCTTTATGCGAATGCATCATTCTTAAAATAGAGAGCAGCTGGTATAGATCAGTGTAACAACACACATCAGAAGACAGCTAAACAAACCAAGGGGTTCCGATCGACAGGAAGCTGAACATGAACCACCAGTGTGCCCATGTGGCCAAGAAGGCCAATGTCATCCTGGCCTGCATGAAGAATAGTGTGGCCACCAGGACCATGGAAGTGTTCTTTCTCTGTACTTGGCACTAGTTAGGTCGCATCTCGAGTCCTGTGTTGAGTTCTGGGCTCCTCATTTTAGGAGGGACATTGAGGTGCTGGAGCAGGTCCAGAGAAGGGCAACGAGGCTGGTGAAGGGACTGGAGCACAAGTTCTATGAGGAGAGACTGAGGGAGCTGGGGTTGTTCAGCCTGGAGAAGAGGAGGCTCAGGGGAGATCTAATCACTCTCCACAACTAGCTGAAAGGAGGGTGTAGCCAGGTGGTAGTCGGTCTCTTCTCCCAGGCAACCAGGAACAGGACAAGAGGGCACAGGCCTAAGCTGTGCCACGGGAGGTTTAGGTTAGACATTAAGAACAGAGAGAGAGTCAGACACTGGAATGGGCTGCCCACGGAAGTGATGGATTCACCGTCCCAGGAGGTATTTAAGAAAAGACTGGATGTGGCACTCAGTGCCATGGTCTAGTTGACAAGGTGGTGTCGGATCATAGGTTAGACTCTATGATCTCAAAGGTCTTTTCCAACCTTGTTGATTCTGCGATTTTGTGAACATGACAAAACCCCTTATTGTAAGGTCATGTCTTCTAAAGTGGTTTTTCTTTCTTTGCAACTTGTTTTGACTTATAAAACATTCATACAAACTGATCTGAAAAAAACAGAGAAAGCTAAACTAAAAATGCACAGTATTTATGGAAATCTCTCCATAAAATTCTAAAATTTTCACATTCAAAAAATTCTGTTCACAACTGTTTCATATTAAGTCAAAGAGGGAACCAAACCAACACTGCTCATCTAACAAAGTCAACAGAAAGTTGTGTTTATGAACATCACAGTCTGTCCTGGGACTGACTTGTCGAAGTTCTGCCGATGTGAGAGACAGGTGGAAGTAAACAGACAGAAAGCAGGATATACCTTGCTGTATTTGACAGCAGCTTTCAAAAGAATAATTAAATGGCATGACTTATTTTCTTAGTTTCAAAGTTATAATCCTTTCACAGTCCCACAGGTGAAACGTTACCATATGCTGTCTCCTGCCATGAGCACTGTGAGAAGGCAGAACTGTATCCAGGCACCAACAATAATTTACTGTGGCCTGAAAAACACAACTGCTTTAAATAACCTCTGGCAGATACCATAAGCTCCTGATCTACCCTGACCTGTGATGTAAAATTTTGATTAAGATTTGGCATCTCTCATACATTTGGAAGTGTTTGTAAGAGGGCTTTCCTTCAGGTCTTCTGCACTGAAGTGATCATTCCTTTAGATAAGTTGCCTATACTTTTTTCAACTCCTTGGGATTTTTTTTTAATATTTTTCATAATAAACAGGAAGAGACAAAGAAAAAAGAGGTGTTTTTTTTGTTTGTGTTTTCAAGTAGCATAATGAGGAACTGGATCAACTAGGAGTGGAATGAGAGGACTGGATAAATGAGGAGTGGAAGAGGTAATAGAGACTTAAGTACGATACATCTTTTACACATACATATGCTTCTGTCCCACTGCTTAAGCTCCTGATTTTGCTTCATCTTCATTTTTATTTCTTTAAAATAATTATTTTAAGTTAATAAAAATAGCTATTATCTTGTTCATCCATGCTCAAGTGCTGCAGTATAAATTAATGTTCTTGATTAGGTAATAATTTTCACTACTGCTTTTAATGCACTGTACCTTGCTCCTCTTTACGTATGAATCCTCTTCATATACATCACGTGAGAGGCCAAAATCAGAAATCTTCATTTTGCGTCCTTCTGCCACCAACACATTTCTGGCTGCTAAATCGCGATGCACAAGCTTGTGAAAGGAAACAACAGTAGTGTTTATGCTTCTTGTGAAGGAACCAACTATTTACATGTCCGTCTATCACAGGCACATGCTCAGATGCTATTACACTGCCCTACCTTCATTTCGGCAAGGTACTGCATTCCTCGAGATATCTGCCATGCAAACGATATCAGATCTCCCATTGTTAAGGCTCTCTCATCAGGGTTATCCAAATAACTTGAATTTCTGTTTCCATCACTACCCACGTAGCTTGGGCCCACTTTTCGACTTTCCCTGAGAAAACTGCGCAAGGAGCCGTATTTAGCATATTCCACAATTAAATACAGTGGGCCTGAAATAAACAAACACATGCATAAGTAAACAACTAATAGATAACCATTTTAGGTATTTTCCAAAAAAGTCTCTTCTAGTCAGCACACTCTTTTGAACAGTCAGAGACTCCAGACACCTCTGGCCTTTATGTAAAAAGCACTGAATCAGCCACAGAATGAGAATATTTTTAGCTTGTATCTTCTATGCAAAGTGAGTGGGTCTCAGCCTAAATCAAAGCAGAATGCTGGCTCTTATTCCCTCATCTAGATAATCTGAGACCAAAAAAGAGACAACGTTCCTACGAATCAGATCTGTTAAACAGCTGAACTTGGAGAAACTTTAAGAAAAAAATTAAAATAATTTCCTTGAGCTTGTGATACTGAGCTCAAATCATCTGCTAATTCCAGCCTTGCGTTTAAGGTGTCTTTTGAGAGCACTTAGAAACATTCTGGCATTGCAATCCATTAATTTCTCCTCCCCATTATCCACATCCTAGTACCTATTCAGTGTTTTAATGATAAATACATTTGTCAGCTCTATCAAAGCCCTCCCAACTCAGACATTAATGAATTAACTTGATATTTATTAAAAGCCTGTGACTCAGAAACATTTCACTTCCTTTGGGACGAAAAAATACATTGTACTGAAAAGAAAAAAAAAATAACTCACCCCACTGGTTCATTATCTTACTAAGACTCAGAAATGACTCACTCTTGAATTATATTCTCTGTCTACAACTAAAAGTGCCACTTGCAACAGAACTGGGTGGGCAAAGAAGGCGGGCCTTTGCCCACAATTGCAGAATCCATACTGTGATTTTAAGCTGCACAACTGCAGATGCAAAACCAAGAAAATGTTGCCATGCAACTTCACTTAAAACAAGCACTTCCTATGCACAACAAAATTTACTTCACTGGCAGTTTTTATATACATGTGTCTGGAGATTTCCTCCCTTATATACATCTGTCCATGACCATAGCTTTTAGCAACCATTTCACAACAAGAGGGAGACAATAGTTTTATGACAGTGAAGGAAAACTGAGTATCAACCTAACTATCCAGCTATATTTTAACAGAAGGACTCCGTAATTGTCTTTCTGCATTGTTTTAATATAAATAATGACAATAATGAAAACTTGATTAAACTTGAAATATAATCCATATTTGAAAATACTTACTGAGTATAAACATAATATAAAAACACATATTGATTGGAAGAGAATTCGTACGAGACTTGTTAATTTAAAATAGCTTCAAAATCAAAACGTGCACTGAAGAAAACCATGGGAAGAATGCTTGGTTACCCAGGATGAGTATTTCCCCTTCCTTTCAAATATTGTTTTTCTTATATGTTCCTAATTTTTTTCAGCCAACAGCAAATTTAAAAGGTGCTCAGCAATTATTAAGCAGTGGTCCAAATCCATCAATGAACTGCTTTTTACTTCCTTGCTTGACAGTGTTGTCTTAATAACAAGCTTCTAATATTTACCATCTTGACTGCAGGCTCCATAAAGTTTGATGACATGAGGATGGTTCACCTGTTTCAAAAGATTGAACTCTGAAAGTAGATCTCGCAGCTCACTCTGGGAAGCATTTTCTGCAGAAATTGACCAAACACACAGTTCTAGTTAGGAAAGCATTACTCAAGAGTTCTCTATGTGCCATCTGAAGTCTATCTACCATCAATCCCAGAGTTAGCAAGAGGTTGGAAAACTCTGTACTTCCCCACAGGAGAGAGATTTCCCCATGCCCACTGTCCTGCAGTCACCCACATCAGAGCCAAGTGAATGTGACTGCTGCTGTTCTGCCTGGGTAGTAGCCTGCTCTAACCATCATTCTGCCCTGATACAAATAGGGCAGAACAAGTAGGTCAGGCAAGAGTCAGGATCAGAGTCTGTAATGTCTTGCAGATGCCATGAAATTATTACAGATGTTTTCTAGTGTTCTAGAGCAACTTTATAGGGTGAATCAGTGCAATCAAAGCTTCGGAAGCACAATAAAGCCAAGATTTTATGCTGATCAACAACAACAAAAAAAGACTAGCTCAGTTAAGTGACATGATAAAGCTCTGCTCCTCCTAAACACATTTTCCAATCCACTAATCTACTGGCTTACTCTTGTATCACACATCCAGTTTTAGAGTTCAGAAGCCAAATGTACAGTTCAGACTGATATTACTGGGAGACATGTATGCAGAGGCAGTGAGAATCATGTGACTTGCAGAATTCTTCAGACTGACAAACTTCCTCTTTGAATGCTCTGGGGCTTGAAGGAGATCCCTACTCATAAAGCCACCACAGGTCAGAGCTAATCCTTTTTCTATCTTATGCCTAATCTCTCTGACACAGAGAACCTGCCTGGATATTTTCTACAGTGTCATTATTGGGTGTTTGACAAGTAGGTGTTCATCCTCATTTAAGGTTTGTAATAAAAACACGTTTGGCTTCTGCTCTTTGATAGCTTACTGTATGTTTACCCATAAAGGCTGTAAGCACCAAAGGATTTATTACATATTAATTTAAAATACATGTGCAACTAGTTTGTCCTGGTCATAATAGTTTTAATTCTGTTCTACTATATGTTTGTATCAGTATTGTATGTTTCTATCTGCCATATATTATATTATAGTCTGAATCTCCGCTCACAGCAGAGTCTTCTGCTCTAGGGAGTACAATATCAGATGGTCTCTCACTACTGAGAAGGACTACAAAAAATATGTATTTATGTAAACTAGAAGTTAAGAACATCAACTTAATGCCTGCAAGAAAAATCCTATTTTTCTAATTCTGGAGCTGTTTGACATGAACACACAGAACAGAACAAAATTTCCCATGTACCACATCTGTTTGTCTGCTGGAAAAACTAACTACAAGTGGAGACATCTAGCCGTGAAGCTTTACGCCCTTTGTTTTTAAAAACTGAATACTTTGTATTTACATATTGGTTGGTGTTTTCCTCTTTAATTTTATTGTAATGAGGGCATTCATATCAGGCAGGAGGTCAGATTTAATCCTATGAGAAAAGTGGTAATAATGGGCTGAAAGAAATTATCCCTCTGTTCCTATAAACTTCCATCCATAAACTCCAAGATTATTTTGGTTCACCTAACTGCTGTTCAGTCCCCAGTACATAATGCCAAGTTGACACATTAGGGAGAGTCCTATCTTGGTCTGTTTTTAACCACAGATTGTGCCCAGCTCAGGCAGGAGGTGTCCTTCATGCAATAAGCAAGAAACTTTCTCCACTAACACACTGGTACATGTACCATTGCCTCTTAATGATCAGAAGGGTATAGTCCCTAATGCTCAGTCAAATTACCTGCTTTGCATATGCTACAGGGGAGGAATGGGTGATGTTGGCCTGATCCAAAATAACTGTCCTTTATGCTTCCTGACAGCATTGTAAAGGTCACTGTAGCTAATGGAATGGTTCTTGCACTTTGACTGTCATGTGTGAACAGTAAAGTTAAGCCAATAATAACACATAAATATTTGCAGAATGACAAATGTTCTCTGCAGTGAAGTTGTAAAAGAAAATTTCAGGTTACTACCAGCAATTCAATTTACATTACAGAGGGATTCATTAGAGCCTGAAGTATTACTGTAAATGTCAGATCAATTTCTTAAAATTAAGTGCCTAAAATAAAATTTCACTCCTTCGCATTGTCAATTATGTCAATTCTTTCTTTCGTAATGCCTAGGGAAAACTGAATATTAAACTATCTGCAAGTAAAAGCAACATTTTTACCACTATGTCTTGGAATCTGAACTCAGTTACACGTTGTTCACGAAAAAGTGCTAGAAAAAGCACCATTACTAAGTCCACATATAAACACGAAATGAAATAATGACTATTCTATTGATAATGACACAGAGGTCGTTACTTGAGTATTACAAGTAATAGCTAACTAGTTTTCACGTCTCAAAAATTTTTGTTCCTAGACTTCCTCCACACGACCTATTCTTCACTGAACCTCTTGTGATGAAGGCAAGGGCTTGATAATGCATTTATTACATAAATAAAGCAATGGGATATGCAGCATCTTTCCTCTCAAGCAGCAGCAAATGTAGCTTGAATATAACAGAAGTGGTGATACATATAGTATTTTCCTGTAATGACATACTTCTACTTATAAGCAGCAGTGAATGGTTGACTTCAAGTTTTCCTATCAGCTTAATATTATCTAGGCATACTTTGTTTTCCTCAGTTTTAAAGTCTTAGGGAAAACTCAAGAGAGCAGGAGATAGCACTGGGTTATTCAAGCCAGTTTGGCAGAGCTTCTAATGATTGAAAAGCACATCAGAAAGTATAAAACTAGATGGAATTCTTAATCAGAAAAGTAACTTAATAGGTCTGTTCTGTCTCTTCACATGATTATAACACGATTTGTTTGAAAAGCTTTGTCCAAGAAAACTGGAGAGAGAAAAAAAAAACAAAAAAAAACCAGAAAACTTTAACAAACCCTCACAAATATTTCCACCAATGCCAAACTAAATTAAATACATTTGCTATGTGAAGACAAAGGTTCCTAGCGCACCAAGATTTAGAATTACTTACTTGGATCAATGTGATGCTAGCTCCTAAAGTCAGAAATCTATCAGAATATGTGAGAAATCTGTCAGAATGTGTCAGAATGCTGGAAGATATAGAAGCTGTGACACTGGTTATTTTTTACCTGACCTTTTGTTTTCATGCTGGCCCCTGTTAAAATCCATTCAGAGGTCACCACAAACAGTTTGGAAATCATTTCAAACCCAGATAGGAACGTACCTTTTAACATTTTCACTGCTACAGTGGTATAGCCAGCCCTTCCCTTGAGTCTGAATGCTGTTGCCTTGACAACCTTTCCAAATTCTCCTTCTCCGAGAGTCTTGCCCAGAACTAGGTTCTTCCGAGGGAATTCCCACTTTGGATCTTCCTGCAGGAGAGAAACAAAACTTTGTGAGATGAAGCACGGAAAGGAGTGGCTAGCTACACCCGAAGTATTAATGTTCAATAGAAGAATAATGTTCAATCCTTAGGAATAGGTACACTTCAGTGTACAGTGTTGGCTACTCTTTTAATCAGTAACACTGTATTCCTGTAAAAGCTTATGAGTATCTAGGTATTTTGCAAGTGTTTTTTCCATTACCTTGAAAACACCTCTTTTAAAACAGGCTGCGCATGTAGTCTATGGATAATGGATTGTATTTTCAGGTCGGGGAAATAAGGTACAAGTGAAAAATTAAGTGATACAGGATAAATGCTTGCTTTCAGAATAACTGAATATATAACCTTTGTGGGGAAGTAAATTAATTTTACTTACAGAATAAGGCTTTCCCTTATGAATTCATCAGAAACAATTATCTGTTCTTATGAAATTAGCACTATTAAGCCTTAATGTTTCAAAATGATGACAGATATACAAATCAGACAAGAAATTAAAGCAAACAGAGCACAAGGTCTGTGACGACCTCAATATCTAACACTCAAATAGATGTGATGCTGCCGCTTATGTCATATAAAGTGTCAGTGTTTCTCTATCATGTTGGTTCATGAAAATGCACCATCTGGCAGGCACTCCAGGTAGTATGGGATTCAATGCAGAAAAAAAATAGATTAAATGTATGACAGCATGACTGGGCAAAACCCCTTAAACGCGGGTAAAACTCCCACACCAACTGACATATACAATCTGTGTATCGAACAGAAGAGCTCTCAACTGGATTTTTTTGTTGTGTTTTAAACTTAGCCTTGTTGTAATACTATGGCTCATCACAGAGTACAAACCTGCTGATTATTAGTATTTAACTGGACAATGTTAAAAGTAAAACCACACTACTGTCAAATGCAGTTACATTAGGAAAAAACACTGGCTCAAATTAGACCTAAAGTGTCACAATATGTTAAAGCATAACAAAAGTGGAAGAACATAGTGGCCTTATAGAATAAATGATAATGTTTATCCAAGTACTCATAAAGTACCTCCAGTTCCCAGTCTGTACATGTGAATTCCAATGCCTTTACTTGAATTGGGTATTTCTATCAATAGATTGCATTTCTGTAACACTTTCTGCGTGAATAAACAAGGCTGAGATCAAAACAGAGCATGCAAAAAAATGACAGTGGGCTTACTGGTATTTTAAAGGTGTCTACAGACACCTGGTTCTCCATGGAATCTAGAGAAGGCCGGCGGACATTACTGGAAGAATAACTGATGGGGTAGGATTGGGCTGGGCGCCGGAATGTCATTTCAGCGGAGGCAATAGGTGGCTTTGGAGAATTCTTGTGGTAACGATGGATGAAATAGGAAGAAATCAGCACGGAGATGAAGAAGGACAGTAGCACTGCCCCTGCTATTACAGTCTTGCACATGTCATCACACAGTTGCTCTGTGGACCAAGAACAGCTTCTTAGAACTTTTCTTGTGATCTCCTACTTCTGATTTGGGAGGGCATATAACACACACAGGCATGACAGAAATAGACCTCAAAATAATTTAAAAATGAGAAGAAAAACTTAATAGCTATTTCTCAAAGAAATTTGAGAAGTTGCAAATATGCCCATTGCACCTACCACTTCTTTTATTTTGGGCATTAGCCGGTAATTGTTTATCTAACTGCCTGTGTAAATGTAAGGACAGCCAGCTTGACCCCATGTTCCTCATCTTCACAGACACTGGCCTCTTCTGACACTCTTCTTTAAGACCCAGCCTGCCATATATTGATTTTCTCATACCACTTATCTCTCTGGATACCTATGACTGAATTTTGCTTGTGTACAACAGTTTATGGTAGAGTTGTTCAATCCATCAAATAAACTCTTCTTCAAATAAAAATTTAAGTAATTATGTCAACTGCTAGATAATAAAGAATATTTCCTTTCATCTGCTTGGATTTTAAGGAGACCTAGAATATTTCTGCTTTGTATTTAACAAAGTAATTGTTTCCAAAAACATTGCCAACTGCTGCTAAAGGAAGATACAGCTTTTTTTTCTTCCCCATTTACTACTTCCCCTTTTGCAGAAGCACTTTTACTGTCTTACTTTAGAAACTAAGTTTCTTTAAGTCTGTCTGCCCCTAGACAGCATCCCAATGGGGTCACTTCCCAAATAAACTCTGAGATCCAAAATACTGTCCTTTGCAGTGCTATTTCTGAAGTCAGGATTATCTGACTTCAGATACATAATTAACTTAGCTACATCTACAGGCTGCACCTCAGAAATAAGTGGAAACAGCTTACTACCTTTCTAGAATGGAAAAATAAGATTTAAAAAAAAAAGACAAGATATGCTTCTCTTTTCAATTATGCCTATTGAAAATTCACTCTCTATATATTCTAAATAATTTGGTTTTAGAGATGCAAAATATTTCATGTTATGTTTATTATTAGCCATAATAATAAAAAAAATCCATTATCTGTTTCAATCTATTTCAAGCAGCTGCACAGAGCTTTTCTGTTTAAACAAAGGTCAGTGAAAAAAGTAACCCGCTCCTCCTCTTAACACCATGGGTGCTGGCTATTTCTGACATTTTGAAGCCGAGATTTTCAGAAATGATTAGGAAGCTGGAATTACTTGAAAGTAATAGAAGTCCTTATTCTAATTCTCCTAGCTGCCTCTGCAAATATCAGGTGAGTCTCACTGAAGTGCAAATGCTGCTGGAAATCAAAGGATGACTGACTTGTTTGCCATGTAGTAATGAATAAAAAAGAATCTTTAGCCAAGGCTATAAATAACCCAACTCTGGAAATTTTCAGGCTCCACAATAGATGTCAAGGTGACAGTTCTTAAGTAATTTTATGTTAGCAGTCGCTGACCAAAGATATTGCTTATTAACATGCCCACAAGTGTAGATCATTGCATATATACACATGGTAGATACAAACAAAGAAAAAGATTACTATGAGAACAGCAGATAATGTTTAGACTTACCTTTGATATCATCTTTCTCACAATAACAGTTCTGTCTGGGGAAGCAGTAACAAATTCCATGTCCTGACTTAATTCCAAGATTTCCAATGCCCTTCCCATGGCCACCAATAACATTTCCACCTAATCAAATACAGACAAAAGTTAAAATTCTTACATGTAGTTAAAGGGGAAAGAAAGGCTCAGAGTTTTCCATGGGTTTACCCCAGTCTGAATCTGAAATTTGACAGGGCAGCACAGTGCAGCAATAATGATGGGGACTCCTGAGAATGAGGGAAGACTCTAAATTTTGAAATTTCCAAGATTCTGAAACTGGGGGACTTGGACTGTAAAAACATTAGCCCTCATTAGCAGCTACTGAGTTTCATTTCTGTTCTAATGCCAGTTTCCTCTTACATTGGAAAAGTCAGCACGCTGTACTAGGTATTGTTTGTTCCACTGACAAAAGGAGATAACAATATTTAACCACCTCTTAAATGCCATGGGATTGTCTAGTGAAAGCACTAATAAGTGCCAAGTGTAAGTGATAAAAAAATGAATCTTTCATTATCTAAAAATGTATTGTTCAATATTAGGAAAAAAGTGCAGAAACTCATACTTTTGATTTCAAGCAGGAGTTTTTCATGTAGAATAAAAGCAACTGTACTTTCAAGTAAATATTTTTTTCTGTATATATTATAAAAATTATCATTACTTGTGACTTTTTTAATCTATAAACTTCCTTTAATCACAAACAGCATTGTATAGACAGAAACCAGTCAAGTTCTGAAGCTTAGCTGCTTTTCAGAAAAACTGACTAAGCCATAAAGATATTCAAAATATTAACAATTTTTTAAAAAATATAGTCTTCTTTTTATTTTAGTTCATTTTCCTCCATCCCATCTAATGCAGTAGTAGAGCAAATGACTGCTTCTTTTCCATTTCTTGGGACATGTAAAATGAATGGAGGAAGAGGGTATTTTTTGCAACATAAAGGCAAGCATCCTTTTTTTAGGAGGGTATTTAAGCAAAATAGATTTTGACCACCTTCCTGGAGAGGCCACACCTACTAAACTGCCTGCAGCTCAGCTGGTTAAGTTTAGAAGAGACTGCTGAGTCACTGCTCTGTCAGCTGACACTTAAAGAAGCATCAGTGTTCCCAAAAATTCCTGGTTATCCTCCCCACCCCTTCCTAGCCAACTTTATTTCATCATCTCTTCACAACACAGAAAGTTTCCACTAGCCTCAGAAAATTGTACATATTTATCTATATCTGCCTATGTTTGAGGACCTGGAAGAAGAGGGAAGCAGGGAATGAGCCAGTCCTACTTAAACTGTTCTTGAGCAAGGGAATTGAAGACAAAGGGTTTTTACACAGCAGGAAAAGGAGTACATTGTCACTGCAGGTGTACATTAGAAACACGAAACTTTCTATACACATTCTAGAAACCATAAAGTTTACTTTTCACCACGGCATTGCTAGCAGGGAAATTGCAAGAGTTATCGTTATTGTTTTGAATTGTTTGGCATTTCACATACTCCTGTTTTAAAACATTAGCTGTCATGTCCTGTAGTGGGAAGGAGCTTTCCCTGCTTCAAGGTCATCTGGAAAAGGGAAAATGCATGGCACTATCCCACATTACGCAGAAATTCTAGAAATTCAGGAAGTAAAAATACGGGTTATTGGACTGCTAAAACAAAAACAAAGCAAGGTATATAGGCCTGAGTACTGTATTTTTTTTCCATTATCAGAAAGTGAAAGTGCAGAGGAACCTACAAAGATCATTAATTTACAAACATTTAGCCAGATTAACACACTTCAATCAGCTCTGAAGCAGTTACAAGAAAGTCTCTTGCTCAAAATGCAATTAGGTTGCCTTTATTTGATAGGCACAGCCACGACACCAGTTGTTTCAGCTGAGTGCCCTTGAATGTAATATTCATAGTGTTCGTGTGGGAAAGCACTTTTGGAACTCAACTACATGGCCATCATAATGACAAATGAATTACAAAAATAAGTCGCAACTGTCTGTACTTAAAGAATATCCTTGATCTTAATGCATCTGTCCCTTGCTATTTATTGCTTGTCATTCCCTAATAAATGTCCCCTGCCAGTAAAAGCTGACAAAACAGTACTTCAGGACGTCTAAGCTCCCAAAACACACTCATTTCCTTGTCTGTAAGTACACTGCTTTTGGGCACTAACCCAAGTTCTGAATTGTGTCAAGTCATGTATACAATTATTCAACACGGGCATTAAAAGGGCATGCACAACATCTTGAAAACTTGTCTCACTTGCCTGTTTATTATCAAGTAAGACAATATTTCTTTCAGGCTTCTGTGGAGCAAAACATTTGATGCTGCATATTTTGCACAATACATGTTTTAGCACTGCAGCTCCTGGCACAAACATTTCCACTTTTAGCATGACAACTGATTGTGGCTAACATCAATAAAGAACTTTTTTCAGATGATTAGCATTTCCTCTGCTTTAAGGACTGTTTTTAGGCACTCTAATGAAATAATTAACTTTGCAGTAACAGTAATTTACAATATGCAATCCCATTCTTGATTGTAAGACACATAAAGAAGCCTTTTCAGTAATTCATTTTATAGAAGAACATTAAGTCCTAGCCTGTAAGAAAATGCTAGCTCCTCTAAGACTCCATTTTAAAATCTAAACTTGGAGTATACAATGTCAGAGTCAGAAGTCAATAAACATCTGTGTCTTTATTCCTGAATTAGATACTGACAGATAAAAACATCAACCTAAAAATTATGCCCTCATAGAAGATGGATACTGTTAAAGAGCATTACACTGTTTTTCCACCCTTTTTGTCTTCAGGGTGAATTGTGAATTTGCAGGTATTAGCAGGTATATGAGTGAAATGCAGAAAATACATTCAAGTAAAAAAAACCCCAAAATTCAATTCTTTCTTCATAAATTCTGTTCATATGAGTCTGCACCTGGATCTACAAATCGATAAAGCATTGAATCATTTTGATGGCTACATGTCAAAAAAGAACAGGTAAATTTCCCCACATGATCCTCTGTAAACACATTTATTTTAAATTGAAATTTGTTTCTTCTTACTTATTTAACATGAAGTTTGAACAGGCATGGTTCCTATGTGCTTAAATTAGCAAGTAGGGCATTAATGTGCCTCAGACGATACCTTCTCTTCCAGAAAGTACCTCCACTGGAAAACACTTTCTGTGATTTTACAGGGAGCAGAATGAGAAGTACTGAGAAAACCTTATCCTTCCATCACTGTCAGCCAATAGGTGTTACCTGCCTGGTTTAACAAAGGACAGGATTAATCCCCATAACCTTAACTCTCTTGTATAATTAGAATGCAGGTATGACAACGCAGGGATGTTGAGTTTGTGAAAGTATCTGGGATCAGGAAACTTAAATTTGAGAAGTGATCAGTGGTGACACAAAAAAGCCCATCCTAAAACATTCCCATACTTGTGCAGTCCTGGGGACACACAGCTGGATCTCTGCTCTCCACCACATCACAGATGCCATCTGGACAAGTCTTGATGCTTGGGCTGCATGTGGAATAGTTTGTGGTGATCCCTGTTAACACACAAACAGAGAGCTGCACAAATACCACAAGGCTTGCACAGAAAAGGTCATTGCATTTTCTCACTGCATACTGACACTCCAAAGTAGAGGTTTTAAAATAAACATCTATGAATATAAATATCTGCTAAAGTAACAAGCAAGACAACAGCCAAAAGCAACTGAAGAAACCAAAGAAACATTTTTAGCAATCTTTTCTGCTTTTGACAGCCCTTTGGTCATGTCACTTGCAATTACAAGGAGTATTGCTTGAAAAAGAGCCAGCTGACCATTTTGAGACTGAAGAGTGGCTTTCACAATGGAGGATGTCTCTACAGAATTTCACACATGAATATGAGGGTTACAAGTGGTTTTAGAGAATTTGTGATACTTATGCACTCTGAAGGAGTAAAGCATCAACACAGAAGCACTGTTCTGGAAGAGTCAGGAGTGTTGTCACCTGCCAGATCTGTGCTGCAGACCACAGAAAACTGGGACACTTCTGTGCTCACCAACTGTCTGCTCAGAGGCTCAGTGCTATGTTCCAAACTCAATTCAGTCACAAAAAATATCTTGCATCTTGCCATAGGTGACCTGTTCCAGTTACACTGCTGTAAGTTTGATTCACTACCTGGTGTTTTATGTTTCGTGCTCAACAGGGACAAGAACGAGAATAATCCTTCCAACTTAACATTTTCCTTACTAATGCATGTTTCATATGGGTATTATGATTAATTTTTTTTAGCTCTAGCTTCTGCGTAGTTTACTATACCATGTATAAATCAGTTTCTATCTGTGAAAGTCATATGCACAATTACAACTAAACAGAAGTTTGATTTCACACAACATAAATGTACCTTTTCCACTCCCCTGTCTCCACTGGCATCTTCCTGTTAGCACTCCCAGGCCACCACACTCTTCACACTCAGCACGGTGCTTACTTCTAGCACAAGAGTCAGGGCAGCCCTCTTCGTTTTTTAAAACTGTTGAGAAAAGTGTATGCTCTAATTTCAGGACAAAGGAGATGAACACACAAGCAAGTCAACTTAAATTAGGAAAACTCTGGGTTTAGGGATAGATAGGAAGCAAAGAAAGAGGATGAAAGCAGTGAAAAACTGAACACTGGCTGACCCAACTATCAGTAAACTTAAATAACCATTGAAGTCCAGGTGTTTCTTTTTCATGAAATAAAAGATAAACAGTAAGATCATAGTGGCATGGTTATCTCTGCTTGACAGCACACTGTTGCTGCCTAAAACTGTAGATATGTGCTAAAATACCAGTAACAGAAAAAATGGAGACCAAAAGCACCTACAGCTTCATACAGAACTTTTAATTAAGGGAAAATACTTCTTGGGCAAACACAGTAGTAGCCCAAAGGGCACCAGCTAGAAATATGCGATTTCAGACAATATGAGGGTTTTGCAAAAAGAGAAATCCACAGCAGGCTTTTGGGTTTTTTCTTCAACCCATTTGCTGTTGGCATAGGAGTTCTGATATAAGACAAGGGAATGGAAGTGATTATCAGGTAGAATGGTAAGGTTCTGCATAAAATGCAGTATCGTTTGCAGAGAAATGAGTATGTCTCTAGTGAACTCCTTCTCTGCTGAGGCTGTTATAGCACACTTTTAACTTCCTCCTCCTTAAGGGTGGGTCATCACACTGCCCCCTTATGAACTTTTCAATAAAATGAAGTCAGTGTAATTGCTCCATGAATATTAAGAAAACTTTTAAAAAATAAAAGAAAAAATTGGAGAAAAGGGGGGAGAAAAATTATTTTGTACACATATGTATTTATCATAAGTATACACTAAATATACTTAGGGCAGAGATTTCTTGCTTCATATATATGGATAGATACATATACACACACTTTTTTTTCTTTCATAGGAATATGTGAAATACAAAATAAAGGTCACAGAGACACATGCTAAAGATTCTTCTAAATCAAATGTCATCATGAACATTATGAATTGCATATGATACACTGCATTAGTTCTGTGCATTAGTTCTTCAAACAAATATCTGCTACAGGAAGGTATAAATCAAAACTCAAACTCTGGGATCCATATCTTGTAGTTCAGATTCATTTCCATTGTTAATGCCATCAGTTCACAGATCACCCAACTAATGTATCACTAATACGAGTAACACAGTAACAGTAAAAAAGTAAATAAGTTCTAATTGACTCAGGTACTTACGAGTTCCTTCCAACACAATAGTGAGGAGGGTTTTGGTGTGTTTCCTGCTCTGCTTGTCTGTAGCTTGAACAGTGTATTGTATTTCCTTGCATTCAGGTCTGCGCAGCACAGAGGAATCATTCACATAGAGGCTTCCGTATTTGTCTTCTCGGCCTTGAAGGATGCCGACAGGATAGCAGCTTACATTGGGGGACAGCAACTTGTAGGTGATGTTTACACCACGGAATTTCATACAGTTTTCAATGCAGATTTTTCCTATCTAGGCTCAAACACCAACAAAGAAATCACAGACAACAGAAACAAAACTATATATAAAAACTATTTAGTGCTTCCCAAAAACAACTGGAGTAAAATGGAGCATAGTACACCTTGCAGAATTCAGCATTTACTTTGGGTTTACAGATTTGATGTATTATTACAAAGGCAGTATATAAATGCTTTAATGTGATTTATTCTCAGTAAAAATGAGAGGTAAAGCATTACCATTGTCTTCAGGCTAGCAGTGGAAATGCAAAAAGCCTTGACCCAGAGACTCAGTGGTATTTGGTGCCTACTGCTGATGGTCAGCAGTGTTCAGTAAGAACAAGACCCTGTGATTTGGGGAAGTCTGAGTTAAGTCTCCGCTCTGTCCCACGCTGACTAGTGAAAAAAACTACGGTCATCTTTGAGAAAGCAAAGAGCTCAGAATGAACAAAGCTGAGACTCTTTTCAAATAACAAACATTGCTATAACATAGTTTTTATAATATTACAGTCAAAAAGTTTCTGGACAGCAGAGATCTGTGAAAGCCTTAAAAGGAACAAGAACCTCATTGTTTTCCACTTGCAATTTTAAAACATTTTCATCTAAAAATTAAAATATATTGGGTTGCCATATTTGTACTTCTGCCTGACAGAATGTCTATGCTAGAACACTCCTCAGTCTCAAATCCATCGGCTGAGCAGCACAGGAATGTAAAGCTCCATCTCCTATCCAGATCCTAGACGAGCTGATCCAAAGCTCACTTCGGTTTTTCCATTTACAAGAGTGGGATTCAGATCAGGCCCATAGGCATTGGCTTTCTTTGCAGGGAAAACCACAATGTAAAGGGTGGGGTGTTATTGAAGGGAACTTGGTGATGGATTATTTTCAAATGCTGCAGTTCAGAAAAGTTTTCAAGTAACGCAACTGCTGGTAAAAGCATATCTGTACATCTTGGTTTCAGCATTCTTAATAAAGAATGTAAAAAAAAAAAAAGGTTCTTTTGTACTAAGAACTCTTCCCATGAACCCAGACTATTTAAAGTCTGAGAGAAAGCCTTTGAAGTTCTGTAAGCATACTTTGTTATAGGATAGTCCCACTTTATCTAACTTATTTCCAGTCACATCACTGATGGGTCATTTGGCACCATTTTTGTTGGGGGTTTTTGATGGCAGGATAACATAGAAAGACTACTAAAGCAATCAGAAGCTAGGTCATTTCTTTTTGGCTGCCTCCTCTCCACAGCATGCAGGGACTGGCAGGAAGAAAAGAGGACAAGATTTCCACTGTTCATAAACTGTCTAGACACAAGGTCTAGACATGTCCCTTCCAGAACCACGTCATCTTAGCCCTGGTGCTGCATTGCAACTGGCAGCCATTTGTAACAGCTGAGATGTTGTTCAAGGCAGTAGGAAAACACAATGATGTTCCATCACATTAGCCTTTATATAGACTACATTAAACTGCCCCTTCTGTCTACTCTGTCATAACTGCTGTTTCCAGGCACCTTTCTGATCAACAGACATTTCCTTCAAATGGGGATAGAGAAGATCTCAAATTCAGGGTCCCTATTATCCTTAGAGCAGCACCCTGGCCAGTTTTGCTTTCTCTGTAAAATTTGAGGACATGGTATAAAGGACCTCCCTCAAGGAATTTCTACAAGAAAGATAAAGACAGGCCTTCTCTTCTTGCCTGATTCCACCAAGGAAAACCCAACCCTGTAACTTTGCTCTGCTCCACAAGTTCTGGAGTTGGCTCACCTCTCAGGTGCAGCAGAGCACAGCCCCAAGGGAAAAAGGTGGAAGCAGCCAGTTCCCCTTTCTCATGAGGGTGAAAAATCAGGTAGTCAGGGTTATCAGAGTAAGGGGTAATCAGGATTAACACCAACTTACAGAGGAGGAACCTACCAAGGTGCAGTTTGCAAGACTCTCCATAGTTAACATTATCAGAAACGAGAACAGAAAAATTCATCTTTTGAGCTCCAGAGTTTAATAAAGTCTGGATAATGATAATGTTCCTCTTCACTGAATTCTAGGGACATTTGGACATATAACCTCTCTAAAAATCTCAGCCAATGTTATTCATCATTTGTCTCAGCAAATGTCAATAGATCTTTAAGTCCTTTGATAAGTTAAATGCCACTAGGCAAGCCTGTACCATCAGGCCATGCTTCTGTTATTCGACTGATTTAGTTGCTCAAATAGACAAATGGCATCAGCCCAGCAGTTAATAATTTCTTCACGCTTTTGTGTTTTCCTTAGGGCAAGAGACAGTTCAGCCTTCATATTGATTTGGGCCAGTACTTTTCCTGACTGCTCTGGCACATCACAGCTAATTATGCAGCCAACTTTAATAATGCGAAGTGCTGGGGACTAAGCTGCTTACATTGACTTGTGCTCCAAGTTGAGAAGACTGTAAATTCAAACCCAGTCTCGGAAGTAAGGGGATGACACTTTAACTGACTGATAACACCATCTTCACATCTCCAAAGCCAGGATGAGTTTTGCCCTTTGGTGCTTGAGAATCAGAACAAAATCTCTTTTGTAAATTTTTGTTTAGACAGCATAAAGAAAAAGATTCCTTCCCAAAGACTTGAAGGAGTTCTTGCCAGGAACAGTTTTCCCTGCTGCTACTGCCACCCAGTGAAACTACACAATTAGTGGAAAGCACCATTTCCAGAGATCCTAAAATTCTTTTTCAGATATTTGGCTCTCATGACAACATGCAAACCCAGCAGCTTTAAAAGTCAACCAGGATTTTTTTTGTTTTGCACTCTGGAACTAGAAAATCACATACTCCCAGATTTTAAAACTAATGTGTTCAAGCAAACTAGGTTATGCATAGATAAACATGGGTCACAAAATTTAATGTGGAATTCATTAATTCATAATATTATTGTATGCATACACCTATATATAAAAGAACGCACACAGAAAAAGAAACAACAATTAATCTAAATTCATATATACCTAAACAAGTACGTTTCCACACTATTTACAATTACAGTCATGTTATGACATAGATACAGTTGAGACACAAGCGCTGGACTATGAGTATCTTACACACCTGTGTTATTAATTCTTTTAGGAGGAAACCCACTGGTTTCACCCTATCCCCAGGCAGCAGGGGAGAGTAAAGCTTTCACAATCTGGTGCTACAAAAACCTCAAATATAACATCAAAAATAATTTGATCTGCACAAAAAGAATATCCTCACAAGTTTCTAACAGACTGCAAACTGAAAAGTTGCAGCCACAAGGCATCACAAAATGTCATAAAGGTTCACTATCTTAGCACAGTCAGTATCTTTCTCTTATTTAGGATATTCAGTGCAGACTGTGGACAAAATGTCCCTTGTCAGAGCAGTAGCATTTTTATTGGTCATGTACAGCCTGTTCTGTACGCTGAAGAACTATCAAGCCACAGTGTAGTTAATCAGATTAAATAAAAGAACATGCAATACATCTAACTTCCCTTTTTCTTTCTTTTTACAATTAGCCAGAGGCTTAAAGATTAATAAAACTTAATTCGTCCTTAAAAGTCTTCTAATGAATTGGTTTTCTCTGCAATTGGGATGATCATATTTTAGTCTCAGTCTTCTTCTCTGCTACAATAGTTACTAGACGTACTTTCCAGCAGCTCTCCCCAAAAGGCTTGCCATTTATATTTTTAATATTCACTTTCATAACATGAATTATACTGAACTAGTTCCTTATTAACGTACATGTTCCATAGGAATTACATTGTAATTTTCACCTGATTAATGTCAACCTGTTAGAAAGTGTTTCTGGAAAGCATTATTAATGGCAACAGTGGTGATTAACTAAAATGAGGGTTAAGTTAGGATATGCATTAATTACTAACTAGCTATTATCTAAAGAAAAGCCATTAATATACTGGAATATATAGAGCTGGGACTTCAACAGCTGGACAAATTTCTTATTTTGCCCTTGATATTGTTCCAGTTATTAATGCCTAAGCCACTCATGGTTGCAAGTCCTCCAGTTCATAATACATGTTTTCTTTTCTCTTTAGTACTTCCAGTGTGTAGCCCCTCCTCTGTCATTATGTGACAGGAGAGCCACTGCCCAGTCTACCTGCTACCTGCTGCATCCAGCATCAATCATATTGGTATCATATGATTCTACTTAAATCAGTTAAAACCAATGAAGAGTTTAACACATCTCACCCCAGTGATACATCTACTAAGCTCCATCGGAAAGTGAATTTTTAAATAATACAGTTCTTACTTGTGCAAAGCGTTCAGCATTTCTGTTCACTGTGAACTGGTAAGTCACATTTGAAAACTGAATGCTGACAGGGAGGATGGAGACATTGAAATGAAGTATCACCACTCTTTCTGGGCCATGAAATTCTGTGTCATTCACCAAAACATCCAACTGGAAGGAACGATGCTCTGTGACTGAAATGGTTTTATTCAGTACCAGTTCTGAAAAGGAAAAGATTAGTCTATTACAAACCCCATTATCTTCAAATGTGTATTTTGATACTGTAATCCTGACAAAAATAGACATAACAAAATTACACACACATATCAAAGTTTCATAACAGGAAACAGAAGGCAAGTTAAATATTAAATACGTTCTTACGGAGTTAAGTCTGTGCCATTCAAGATGTTTGGGAGGCCCTCTTCCCTTCTGCCTACCATGCTGAGAACCCTACAATCAAAACCTCTTGCTTATCAGTTGACACAACATCATCCTGTACACTCCCTATCCCTGCGATGGACAAACTCCATTTTTTCAGTACATGTTTAAAACTGAAGTCTTTTTTAACTTGAAATTTCTCAGCTTTCTTTGGCTCAATATTTACAAAATGCTTGGAAAAGTTCAATAGCTTATTGGCCATTTTCTAACAAACAACTTTAATTGAAGAAAGAGACCTTACTGTACTCATGTCGAGTTCCCCTCACTCGGCTGCCATTAGGGCTGAAGTGGATTTCATCAAAGATGTGCTCTACATGAAATGTTTCACTTATCCAGGGATCATCAGTAACAATGGTTCCTGTGTACTTCTTTCTGCTGCTTTCAAGGGGATAAATGGGTGTGGTGTCTGCATCGTACACAGTCAGTGCTGCAAGAACAGTTCCCTAGAAGGAAACAATACACGGAATTGCTGAAAGAACCGAAGCTTTCTTCTTCTGATATGTGTTTTGGAGGTTGAAATATTGGTCAAATAAAACCTTACAAATTTCAATGAAACCCACTTTCACTCAAATTAGTTTTAAGATTCAAGTTATCACTCTTTAACACCTATTTGGATCTGAGTTAGAAGCTCAAAAGAGGATGACAGTGAAAGAGAACTTGTTATATAACCATTTGAGCCTTCGTTTAAATACAGTGCTAAATTTCTGAGGTAGGAAATGAGTGCACATGCACAGTTCTTGATTTTTTTATTTTCTTAAAATCATTCTACAATGCTACTTAAAAAAAGCAGGTAAGTAAGCAGTAAGACAGGTCAAACAATACCCAAAGGACAGAAGTGGCCCTGGTTGTCTGCTTAGTCTAAGTTGTAGACTAGTCTGCTGCTGTCTATACGGACACTGAAGCGAAAAGGTCTTTAAGACTTTTATTAGCAATTCTGTCCTTTCAAGTTCATTTAGTCACCAGATGGAATGTTTCCAAACATAATGCCTTTTTTTTGTCACTACAAAATGCCACTGAAATTCACTACCTTGTGAACACTTCCCAGGCACGTAATTTGAAAGAGAGTATTTCATTTTATCAGACAGATTTATGAGACCTTCACATTCTATCATCCACAGCTAAATGAAACCTGCAAATCTCAAAATTTTCAAAAATAACAAGGAATTATTTTATGGCACATGGCACATGGGATGTTCATAGGTGTCATGTCAAGACCTATTCTAGTCGAGAGATGGCAGCAAACTCCCAAAATCAGTCTTTTCCCTTCCAGACAAAACTATTATCAAAATGTATTTCGAAGGGAAAACTGACTACCAAAACAGATCTTTTGTTAGGAAACAGAAGTTCCCTCATGAAAAACGCATCATTTAGGCGCCCAAAGAAATGCTTTCTCTATACCATTGACATATAAAGGGTTGTTGCTCCTCTGGAAGAGCCAAAGAGCCCACCTGTACACTGCTTTACTGAAGCAAGTGGTATCTGTGTTCAGAGGGCACCAAAGACACGCAGGCATTCAGACCTATTGGAAGATCACCTTGACATGGTAAGGGGAAAGTGGGAGGGCACCATTAAAAGAAAATCCTGGAGCTCTGTGTGATCAGCCTGGCCCTTCAAACTTCATAGGTGCAATGTCTGCCTGCAGAAGTCAACCACTACTTCTACAGCATCCTAATAAATGTTCTGAATGTAGTTCTGATGTCTTATACAGATTTGCATGTATGGAATGGGTACACACATACACTTGCTCTAGCAACACTCAGTTATAATCACCCGGGCAAAGGAACCCTGTAACAAATAGAGCAGAGCTCAGTGTGGAGAGATACAGCAATCCTAACCACAGACTCAGCAACTGTCTACCCTGACCTTGAAAACTACTCAAATTTCTTCACACTCTACTAACCCAAACTCTTCTTTCTTTGGGGTCCAAATAAGATATAACTTGGGGGAAAGGAATCCTACAAGCAGCATTTTACAATCACAGGTCTGTGGAGTATGGTGTGATGACTGGCTTGTTGCCAAGATCCATCACCCAGAACATGGTGCTTCCCAGTAACCATGCTTCCCACTTCTGCTCTCCTACTTCAGGGACTAGGTAAATGAGAGAGTATTACCTCTTTCCTGTTGAACTCCACAACAGCATCTATGGTATCAATGCCATTGGGAAGGAAAGGAGGAGAGTCATCTTCATCCAACACATTCACCAGGAAGGGCACCTCAACCTGCATCTCCCTGAATCCTTCTCTCACGGTGCACTTGGCAATCAGCTCGTATCTCTCTCTTTCTTCTCGGTCCAGGTGCTGTGTCACGCCCACACTGGTGGTACTCTCATTGTATTGGAAGGGCAGACCCTCTGCTGGAAAACACAGCCACAGGATAAACACGGACAATCACTTCTCAGAGTAGGGCTCTCATAGTTTTCTTCTTTAATACTCTTTTGCAATGCAGTAAATGCTTTTGGACATCATGATTGCACAATAAAAGACAGACTCAGAAGTGAAACAGAAAGAATTTGTGGGGTTATATTAGGGTAGGGAGAAAACATGGAATAGATGGGAAGATTCTACAGTCTAGAAGCAGAATCATTTAAAGCTCAGGATATTCTCAGCCTGCTTTTAGCAGGTACAAATTTCTAAAACTAAACCTTTCTTTAGGGAAGGGGCTAGTCCTCCTTTCCATTCCCTCCGTGCATCTCAAAAGCAAAATCTTCAGGCTCAGTTTTCATTTGCAATGGGATTTCCTTTATAGAACCAATCCAGATGGTCTACTACAAAAGAGATCTTTAACAGTGTAGCTGTTTGCATCTATTGCTGTACATGACCGGTTCAGTTCCAGTTTTACCTGCTAGCAGTTTGTAGGAAATGCTGAGATTCTGACACAGATGATGAACTGAGGGTAACTGGAGCTGATGAAATGTGCCAGGCGGTTTATTCTCCTTGATGTGAAAGGAGAGATCCATTTCTGTGAAGCAAAGCTGCCTTGCCGTCAGGGTACTGCAAGCTGGTGCAGTAGCATTGATCAAAGAGAGGGAAACCATGGTGTGTGTAGAAGAGTCACATTCTTTCTCTTGGAAAGGGTGGGATGAAAGGAAGACATACAGTATCACCTTTGATAAAGTCATCCCATTTCCTACAGCTTTAGGGGGAAAAAAAAAACACCAGAAGAAATATTTTACAGAAGACAAGCCAAAGTTTCTTTTCCTCATTTTCTACTCTAGTCCATTTTTGCATAAATGATCATTTAGCCTTATTATGTGATGAAACAATTCTTCTGGTGGGAAGACCTTAAACCTTAATAATACCTGTAAGCCAAAAAACTACAGGGCTAAGCACCAATTTTACATTACAGAACTTCACAAACAATATCAGCATTCTGTCTGTAAGACACTGACATAAAAGAAGTCTCTATTAGTAATCAGCTTTTTGATAGGACTGCTTTTTGAAGTGACTACAGCAGAATGGGGTAAAATCAGAAAAAATACTGCATAAAATGGCAACAGATACTCAGGACAGACCCATAGCTAGTATCATTTCAGTCAGAGCATTCTGACAGTTTATTACAGTTGAGGATATGGGCCAAATTGCTTAGGTTAAGAGGACAGATTGCTTCATCATTTTGAAATATACAGAATTGGACAAAAAATAAAATAGAAGTTAAAACTGACCAGTGGCATCTACTAATACACCCTCAAGTCTTATTCTGATTACCTTAGTTTGACTACAGACAGCACAGTAATATCTCTGTAACAGATCTAATTCACTTGAAAAGATGCTTTAGGTCACTTTGATCTGTATGAACAAAACAAAGCTCTCAAGTTCTCGATAGCTGTTCCTCCTTTATTCAGTTACCTGGAATAGTTATCTGATATTCATGAACACCAAGTACCAAAAACGCAGCAGAATTGGATGAGATATCAAATACTCAGCAGTTAAAAAATAAAACAGTAAGTGTCTGAAGTTGTCAATTTCAACATCAAGGCACCTAAGTCAGAGGGCAGAGTTGATATATGGCTCTTACAAACTGAAGACAGTTACTACAGACTCTCTCCAACAGTAAAATTTCTGCAACTGATCACAGCAGTAGGCCATTAAATCCTCACCCATTTCCTCCTCCACCATCTAATGATACCTAATTTCCTCATAGATCAAAATCACCAAAACCAATTTACTGCTAGAGTATAAAAGAAGGGGGAAAACCAGAGCTAATTAATTTCTGTAGTTCAACAGTAAGCTGCTCTAACAAAGCCAAATCTCGAGAGAGAGAGAGGGGTACAATTAACAATTTCTTCTAAGAGCTCTTTGGTGTTATATGCAAATGTACTTTGTGAATCCATGTTACCAGAATTCAAGGACCATTTACATAAGAGTTTGAAACTCTCTAACAGCTTTGCTCTGAGCACCAAGTGCTGGAATTGGCCTCACTGGCATTAGGAGATGAATAAACAGCAAATCTCAATGTAAAGCTGTGATTTATACAGCTGTGAAATGCAGAAAAAAATATTTCAAGTAATGCAACATTCCCACCCTATTGGAGTCCCCTGTGTGAGCAACTGGATCTGTCCAAGGTCAATTTGCTTTGGCATATTGTTCCCCACCGTGGTTTTCACTGGGTCTGGCTCCTCATTTTAAAAGGGCAGATGGGTTTTTTCCAGATGTGCTACTAATCTTCTGATGGAGAACTCTAATCATCTGAATGTATTTTGCTTTAAGAACAAATACCCCAACAAGAAAAGCTAGTCTTACAAGAAAAGCTACTTACACTGCACATTAAAGTCTTCTCTATCTAGGCTTTTGCTGAGGTAGAGAAGTCCTGTTTTTTCTTCGATTTGAAACCAATTACTTTCATGGGATCTTGTTCGAGAAATTATGAGATTCTGACACAGATGAAAGTGGGCCACTTCCTCATGTGAATCCTTCAAGGCATGGATGTGCAGGAGCGGCATACCTGCTGGCTCATCAATGTAGACATTCTCCAAGTACTCTTTCCTGGGGAAGTAGAGACCAAAGGCCACTGCAAAGAAAGGCACACAAGAGAAAAGGCAGTCCCAGTTAAATGATTTTTGCACTGGCATTTTCTTAAGAGATGTATTTCCACAGCACCAAAGGCTTCATTCTCTAAGGAGAAGCACTAAAAAAAAGTGAAAAAAGGCAGACCCTCATTTGGTGTAAATAAATACAGCTTTAGTGCACTCAAGCCAAGGACACAGCTACCAAAAAAATGTGGCCTACAGTTTATGTGCAAGTTACAAAATCATCTGCTTTTTGCAAGCAAAACTGCCTTGCTGAAGACAAGGCCCAGTTTAAGCAGAATACTTAAGGAAGCTCTACTTGCCAAATTTTACTTAAGTTCCTACCTGCTGCTCTCAGTTGTAATTCCATTACCTCACAGATGATATTCAAAGAAGGAAAAAAGTCTTTGATGAGATCAAACACTTTAAAAGTCTAAACATGCTCTCTGTTGAGAGAAAACACAAAAATGTATCATTGGCTTACACACTTCTCCTCAGATTACATAAAACTCTCTTACACAGGAGTCCATTTGTGGCTCCCTCCCTTTTTCAGCAGGCCAGCATGATACTTTTGGTTCAGAAAATGGGGGCTGTTTAAAAAAAATATATATATATATTAAAGTCTTATAAGTATTTTAAATATGACAGACGGGAAAGCTGAGAACTGAGTGAGGAGGCAAACAGATATTTCTTTTCAGTAAAATGGTTGTGACTGACCCGATCTCCCAGCCCAGCACTGTCTCTTGCTGCCTGTTTCTTCAACAGATCTCATCTTTCCAGGTCACTTTTCTACAGCCTCTCTACCCATTTCCAGTGCTTGCTTTCCAATTTCACTTTTTGCAAATGTGATCACAGTGTGGAATCCTCGACAAGCAAGGAAGGGACAAAGTGATGCTTACTGCATTCATATGCACTGAAATACTGGAACTGTCACTCTTGGACTTCACATATGCTGACAGTCAGTAATTGTTCCCATCTGAAAGAATACTTGCATTCTGCAGAACTGTGCATCATTTAATCCACTTTGATAAGGAGTCAAGCATATAAAAAAGCTCACACAACTACTGAACAAATGCAAACAATAACAATTTCCATATGTTACTTACACAAAGCTCTCCCATCTTAAATCAATACAACTGGAAATGATGGTAATGCAGCAGTAAAATTAGGGATATAATGCCAAAACACATTCAAAATAGCATCAGGCTATAGCACATATTTATTTTGTACTATTCTTGGATCCATACATTGTTCTACTGAATGGAGTGCACCGCAAACAAACTGTAAACAAGAAACCTCTAATTTCATTTGGAAATACCACAGAAACCATTTTATCTTGCAATGATTCATGACATCATCAGTATCCCTGGATGCAATTACATCTAATAGATTTACAGGCCCACTATAATTTTCTGACATATACTTTGCAATATATGAATAAAGTGCTAAAGTAATATGGTAGGCAAATTTGCTCCGAAGGACTTAAATCAAAGAGAAGCCAACAGTAGTCTTTTTGAGAGTTTTAGAAAAGCATTAAATCCTGACATCCTCTCTGGAGAAAATTATTACTTTTTATTCTGGTGCTATCACCATCTTCTTTTTAAGTTAAGATTCCTGGACATTTATAATAAATTTCAAATATTTTTTCAGTCCCTCTCACTTTTGATGTGAAGGAAAACCTGGAGAATATGAGCTGCTAGAAGTCCTACCAAACTGGTTCATTAACAAGAGGATAAGATGATACTCAAATAGCAAGTCCAGTCCCAGTGCAAGTAAACATACTCCCTTGAAGTATTTTGTATAAAAACTTGATTCTAGAACAATGGAAACTTCCTCATGAGAAATTCAACACTGAAAATTCACTACTTAAGACTAAAAAAAATCACTTTTAACTCATAAATGCATACAAATGAGGTTTATACAACACCAGCTACAGGACAGAGGAATAATTATTATTTTCTTATTTTCAAGACTGTAGTCCTGACTAATGCTGTGTGCTCAGCACTACAAACGCATCATGTGGTACAAGCACCAGCACCACAGAGAGACACGAATCACCTCCGGTAAAAGGAGTATATACAAAGTAGAGTATATAAAAAGAATATCAATGTGTAACGTAAAAGTGGAAAAGGGGGAAAATGGAATGTTTTGAGCTGCAATTATTTGTTTCCTCGTCTTAAAGAAGTGTGTTTATCTTTATATTTTTTGCTCTAGAAATCCAGGTTCACGCTACGTGCCAGTACAGTTGTGTTTAACCAAATACATAAATAATTATGACAGATGTGGCCACTTAAATGCCTGAAACCTTGTAAGCAACTACACCTCAGCAGGTCAGCATCCTGACTGCTCCCCTCTCAAAAGTCAATATTTACGCTGCAGAGTCTTTGAAGTTCTTTGCCATCAGTTCAGAGAAGTCTTCTCCATTGTCAGAAAAAAGGAGAAAAAAATACTATAATATAAAACTCTGATGTCTATGTTAATAACAAGAATGCAAAACAATGCTTTGTATTTTGACAAGGAGGATTCCTTCAGGAAATAATTTCAAATTTGCATCACTGATTAACCAGAAATGTATTTCACAAGTTTAAAAACTGAGATTAGCTCAGTTCGTTAGAGCTAATAATTCCAAGGTCACAGGATCAATCCCCATAGAAGCCATTTACTTCAGAGTTGGACTCAATGATCCTTGTGGGTCCCTTTCAACTCAGAATATGCTGTGACTCTATCTTGAATTAAAAGCCACTTTAAGCAATTAGGAAAAGCCGCTGTAGGAGATTTAAGTAGAAACACGACGTTTTACTACTTGAGTCATACCTAATAGCTGATTAAACTAAATTTTGTCCATCAGTGCTGGTTTTTAGTACAGAGCAGACTTCTATATTAAGGACAACACTGAAGGACAGTTTTAAGGGATACCAGTGGATATGTCATACTTTCATGTTTAACTTGAAAACATAAAGAAAACATATTTCAAGTAGAGACTTTACAAAACTGTAAGATAAGTAAATAAAAAATACATGAATTTGATTTAGCCATGTAACAAGATTCACCAAACATTGTGAAATTACTGGAATTCTGTAAAGTGGTTTGAGTCACCCTAACTCCATTTCAAGCACTGAAAGAGATGAGAGGTATGCAACAGACTGGCCAGGTCACAACCACTCTCTGTATATAAATCTTTGGAGGCTAGTTTTAAAGGAGACCTTTGAAGTAGAAGTGTAGCACCCACTTCTCAGAGCTGTGTTCATTCCTTTAAGCCCTAGTGAGTTAAAACCAGATTCAATAACCTTGCCATCTGGCAAGTATGCTGCAGGAGGAAGAGGTTCTAATCCCAGCCACAATTCCTTGTGTCCTGAAAAAAAAAAAAACCCAACCACATACAATTCCAAGAACCTGTGCAAGCTTCCTATGGAAGCCAGATGGAGTTTTTAATGAATCTGCCATTTAAAAAAAGAGGAATTGAGATGGCTACATTCAAAGTGATCATTAAAGTGCTTTTGCTTAAGAATTAAAAGCAGAGAAAAATTTCACATTACGAACTGAAATACACCACAAGAAGGTTGTGCTCTATAGTATAAAGGAGTAACATAATAGAGAGAGTGCTGTTGAAATATTTTGGGATCTCTGAACTATTTTTAAAAGGATGCTTCAGCTCTCCATACAACAAACAGCACAGGAAACATGGCAACCTCTGATGGATGTGCAATATTATGGGATAATAGCATATCAGTAACACACAGAAGAGAAAAGTGATCACGTTTAAGCAGATGTAATGCTACTAACTAATAGCTTCTACAGGAAATAGATACAGTTATGACAGCAGTTTTTCAGTTCAGGGAGAGAAAGCAGGTAAAATGAGAGTAGAGAAATGAGATTATATGTACTTTGAAGCCCTCATGATTGCCTTTTGAAATAAGGCAATTTTTCATGTGGCTTTTTTCAGTCATGAATGATTAGGTAAATAATGCCTTTTTTGATACAAATGGATTTCTTTTTTTGTAGTTTGTTGCAGAAAACTTTGTACTGCCTTTATGCATGCCACTACAGTCTTGAGCAGCATTGGGGGACAACTCTCGAGGGAAATTGTTAAAATTACTACAACAATATTATATTCTTATGATCAACCATGATGTCAAAAAATAGTTTAATTTTTTAGTCACAAAATGAAGTGGTGTGAAATTTTTTATTATTATAGATAAAAACTTCACTGTAAGACATCATCCAAAAAAAAGTCTGTAACCATCTTTCAAGGTACAACTGCAGACTTCAAACAACCTGTTTTGAAGCAAACCATTGCAGTCACAAGATTTGCTCTAGGAAAGAACATGCTTAGGTAACTGGAAAACCATCTCAGGTCTGGGAAGACCATCTGCAGAGTCTCCAAGCATGTTAGAGATGGTGACAAGGGAGGACAACCAGCACAAAGTGGGTTTCCTGGTCAGGAGCATCCTTTTACCCTGGTCCACAAGACAAAACACTCATCCCCAATATCCTCTTCTGAAAAGAAGCTTCAAATGGCTGAAATATAACACTACTCTCTAAATTTGGGTTTCACTATTCACGTAATCTGAAAACTGTCTCTCAAGCCTGAGTGTTTCTTACCTTCCAACTTCTTTTCAGTAGTTCATGTTATAAGCTACACTTTTGTCCAGTAGATGAAAATATTGACAGATCTCAAGGTGCCTGCTGGATGAACATGCGTTTAAAACCACTAGGACTGCTTTGTGTTTTTTCAAAAGACAAAGACAAAACTATCAGTGAAACAGAATGATCTTTTTCATTCAGCAAGTAATATAGTCCTATATAACCCACATCTGACAAAATTTACTCAGAGCTTCTCAGCATTTTGGAGGACAACCTAACAATTTATTTAGAACAGAACAGCCCTCATGCAATCAAAATCCCTAATCAAGAATTGACATGCACCTTCAAGAAAAAGGGATGCTTTTAATGAAATTATAGCCCTATCATTGTAACATACAGGATTTAATAATATAACAGATGAACATGGGAGTCTGTTGTTAATAATCCTCCATTTGTTATACAGCATAGGATTTCAACAAGCAATTATCTGTCAAGGCTAGTTTTGTGTTCCTGAAATTATTAGCTTTACTTCTGATGAGTAGCCATTACGTCCCATTACTAGTATTAATATACCTAATGTTCGATTCATCAGAGAACAAGGGCAGTAATGCACTTGCATATTTTAAATTAAAGGACTTGCTCACTTAATTCCCTTCTAGTCCCTCCACAATTAGGAAATAAACTTGCCCTCATAAACCAAAAAATCCGTAATTTAGGAACAAAACCCCACTTGTCACTTAACAGAAAAGTAGTATGGAACAGCAGAGCTAGAAACAACACTTTGGATTCAATCGTCAGCTGACCAGGTGGCCATGGCATGAGCCAGCCTGTGCCAGACAGGGACAGCACTGCTGGCACAGGGACCCTGGGGCCACTGAGCTCCCTCTCATGGGCCTACACAGCCAGTCCCCCAACCATCCTGGGTCTACAACCACCACCCAGGGGTTCTGGCACAAATCATAAAAATCTCTCCTGGTTTTATACAGAGGAGTCCAGTTAAATTCCACCATCAGCTCACCGAATTTAGGCTGCAGCACTGCTTAGGTCTAACTCCTAATGTGTTTGAGGGTCACAAACACACATGTACCACATGGAAGTGGCACACACATATTTAACTAGCAAGACATTAACACAGCTCAGCAGCATAACTATGTACTTTTAGGTGTGTTATTTTTAAGCTGATCATTACAGAAATTGTAACAGATGTAATATGAACCAGAAAACACAAGAAACGGTATTAAAGTGAAAATTAAATTAATTAATTACTTTTTTGTAAAGTTGCTTGTCTGGACCCCAGGTTACAGTGGATTGGGGAAAGACCGCTGTAAAGCTTTGTATTAGAATTTTCTCAAAGTATACTCAAACTTCATGGAGCTGGGTACCTGCCAAGTATCACCCATTGTGTACATTTATATGTAGAACAATTGTTAGAGAACAACAGAATAAATTTCAATAACAGCACTATCAGTGAAATACATGTGTTTTACAGAACATGATACCTCTAGAGAGAACAGGTTCTTACGAAGTGACGGTAAGCAGAAACAGTACTTAACTAGAATATACTCCAGACCTGTTAAACTGGTATGCTTTAAGTTAATTGCCTCTCTTGTCACTTTCCTCACCAGATTCCCATGCTCATATTGAAAAAAACCCTCAAGTTTTAACTGAAAATAGAGAAATTAGGTAGACAGAAATACTAGACAAAAAAGCTCAGTCAACCACCTATATTAACCTGCTAGTTGCTAAATGAGAATGAATTCCACAAGACAAAAGACAGACCTAGTCAAGCCAAAAGATGGATTTGATAAAATGAAAGCTTTCTTACTGTATCATGCATATTGAATATTAATTTCAAAAATGCCAAGATCAAAGACACATCCTAAATTTATTTAAAAGGAACAAATTAGGATGTGTGAGAATTGTGGAAAATCCGTGCAGCTCCATATCTACCAGAGAATGGGACAGCACTTCCACTGAAACTGTATTCATGAGTTCAGACCCTGGTCAAACCTGTCCCCATGCTTTCCTGCCAAAGCCTGTATCTCTATCCAAGTTTTAGAAAACAGCTTTTTAATTTTAAGCACAAAAAATGCTAGAAGGTTATTTCCTCTTACTTTCTTGTGATTTGTTGTTTGTTTTGTTTGCCTTTGTGTTTTTTGGGGGAGAGGTGTTTGTTTGCTTTGGGTTTTGCTATTTTTTGTTTGTGTGGGGCTTTTTGTTACTTTAGCAAAAAGTTAAGTTTTTGATGCTTCATTGCTCTAAATATCAGCATTAGTAAAACTTAAAAGCCGTTCCTTACAGAAATTAACACGCATGGAAAGCTTCGGTGAGAGACAGCAGGGGTTTCAGAAAATTCTTCAGATCCTGATTCTGCCACTCCTCTAAAGTATGGATGAATTGCTTGAGAATACCCAGATAAAATTTTGCTCTGCAGGATTACAGAACTGAAACGTAAGACAAAGAAACTCACTATTGTATTGCAGCATAAATTATATAAATAAATATTTAATAGAATTTATTTACATCTGGGTCAAATTTAGGGTGTTTACAAGGCAGCATAAAAAAATAAAGATAATATAATGGTTCATTTTTATACCACTCCAATTCATCTCTCTACAGAATCAGTTTATCACGTTTTATACTTCAGTATTTCTAGTGACCTCTCTGTATTTTGCTTTGAGAACTAATCCAAAGTTTGCAAGCATCAGAAAAATGATCTCACAAAGAGAGCCCGTGCTTATAGCCCACTTTTGTAACTAAATAGCACTTTATTCAGTGCGAACCTTCTAAAGCAAGCACTAAGAACACTAAAGAACAAGATAAAAAATAATTTTAAAAAGTAGTAGCTGAATCTCTGAACACCGACAAAGCTCTCAACAATTCCAGCATCAGCAACCAGGAAGCATCTCCACTGAGTACTTCCCTAGCACTGGAAATATCTTGTACAATTCTATCCACACTTTTCATTATTTTTGAAAAAGGTAAACTGGAATAATTTGGAGTTGAACTTAACGATCCTTGTGGGTCCCTTCCAGCTCAGGATATTCTATGATTTAGTAATAATAGTTCATAACATGCGTTCTGTGAACATACTCCCCCTGCAGCAGGAACTGGATGGGGCTAGGGGCTAACCTAGCACTGCTGAAGATATAAAAATAAGAGATTCAAGTATTCAAAGGTTCTTTTCATATTTTAAACAGTCCTCTCTTTTCTGCATTATATAGGTTTGTAGAAAGGGAATTAGATTATCAAGAAAAAAAGCAAAACTGGAAGTGCTGCAATGCAATCTTTATAAAACTCCCAGCTCTGTCACAGAGACTCTGCAAACACTGGGTCACTTTAACACATTTTAGTAATTTTCTTTTGCTTTCGCTAGTCTCAATGAACCTCAAAAAACCCAACACATTCGAGGCTCATTCATGTTGTTTGTATTTCTGCCAAAAAGGAATTATTCTGCATTCTATGACAGGAGATGCCAAGACAACAAGGTGGATTCAGTCCGCTGTTTTATTTCTGATTTTTAGATAAAGATTTGTTTTTCTAGTTGCCCTCTGTGCACACTCTCTCTGTGCCTTCTAGAATGTGTTTATGTATTTTATGTATGTAAAGATTGTGATAATGAGAAGCTAGAGAAGAGCAGTGACATGTATCACTGTTCTGTGATAAAACTGACATAGACTAGTTGTAAATCTCAAAACCATAAAATCTTCAATTAATAATGTAGTGACACACAAGTGTTCTAAACTCTTGTTATACTTCAATTACCTTTCATATATTTCATATATTTACTCTAACAGTGCTGAGCTCATATGGAAGGCAAACATTATAGAAGCAATTAGGAGAACAAGGTACTGACAACTAAATATATTCATTTCATGAAAACATGAGACTAAATCACAAGACACTCCTATCTGCAGAAATTGTTCAGCATACTTGATAAGATGAAAGGATCCTTAAGGGCAAAAAACAAGTACGTTTAAATTCCTTATCTTAGTTAAAAGGACATCAGTATCACAATGCATTTCCTACATTAAGATACACATTTAGATCACTGTGCTGCTTCCTTAATGAAGTACTAAATTTTCACAATCCCAAGTCATGAAAATGAATGAAAAACAATTAACTGTTGATTTACAACAAAGATTTGTATATGCACCAACTCCATTACTACTTAAGCTCAGGTTTCCCCATTTCCTTTCCTCCAGCTGCACTTGATTCCGCATCATCAAAATGAACGCAACTCTTCCTGTCAATTATAAGTAGATGGAGTCAGGCATAAGGGACCACTTTCTGACAGCTCAGTGCAATTCACAAACACCTCCATCCATTTCCTATGCCTAAGCTATCTTCATAGGCAAAATACACTCAAGTGAAATAGGTACCAATATATCTCACAAACAGCTTTTTTCTCTCCTCAGCGTCACTGGACTGCAACAATTAACAAAAGCCTGACTATAGGGTAACAGTATCAGTTTGGGAACTGCACACTGTCTAATTCTTTTGATCTACACAAATGGCCCCTGTACCTGGGTCATGGTGAGAGGGACCTGATTATCAGAGAAAAGCTGCATGCAATACCTTCTCATTTTCTAGGGAGTGGATGCCTTTAGAGCATCTGGTTCAAATTTTTAGTTTGGACTCTCCACTGTTGCACCGGAAAGTCTATTTTCTATATTTAGTGCAGATGTGTAAGAATTAGTCTGCTAGACCGCACATAGTGACATAGGAAATAGCTCAGCCTGAATTGTGTTTTATCCATATCTAATATCTCTAGCTTCCCTTATTTTGCCCAGTTCCTGCAGTTTATGAAAGAGAGACAGACCAGTATAATTACTGCTTACAGCAGGAGGCAATCAATGAAAACTTTTGCTGCTGGTGGCTGAAAAGTTGCCAGAAAAGTGGTAATGACATGAATGCCCACCTCTCACAGGAAAGTGCTCTGTTACTGAGTTGCTATTCTCTTTTCAAACACTCAAGGGAGCTATGAGCCTGCAGTTCAATTTTTCAATCCAGGAAGTGAAATCTCAGTGTAACTTCAAGCTTATTTATTTATTATTTTAAAGTTTTGTCATGAATTAACTAAGCATTTTGGTTTAATTATTATATTTTAGGTGTAGATTACCTTATTTTAGGTGATTTATGAAATGAAATGCAGAATATAAGTGCTTGTCATATTGTTGTTTATTTTTAATTTATATTATCTCCTTCTAATAGAAGTACATTTAAGAACTAAACTACTGCTATGACTCATCTGCATTTGAACCTTAATACTTTACGACACTCTGGGAGAGAACACATTTTCTCAAGTGCTCTTACAAGGCAGACCTGCTTTTAAAGCAGTTTCATGAAGATCTATGTTACACCTGCCATCACTAAAAAATAAAAAAAATATTAAAAAAAATAAAAGGATAAGAATCTTCCCCATCCCAGCTGTGAACATCACTGCTTAATAAAACAGAACTTGTCCTTTGGGGATTTTCGGTCATTACCTCACAGTAGCTAGTCATTATGCTGTTGTCTTAAAGCATAAATGTTGTCAGCAAGAGGGCAGAAATTGTATTGACAAGGCTTGGAAACAGCAAGACACACCACTAATGATATGCATTGGACACTGAGGGCTGTTCTAGACAGCTCTTCTCAACCAGCTTTAAGACAGACATGAACTACACTGTACTCTTGACAAGTTATACGAATGAACTAGAGAAGTCTAAAATAAACAATAATAAAAGCAGCAGTAAAACCTGGAATGGCAGGGGTCTTTACAGGATTTTACAACAGCTTTATCTTCTTTTAAGTGAGCTTCTGGGTTCCAGCCCAGTCCCTTGCTGGAGGTCATGCCAAAGCACCACAGACTGCCAAGCAATCGCACATACAAAACAATCCTACTCTGATTATTCAAGACTGAATTTGCTTAACGCATTTCATAACTATTTCAAAGCCTTTTTTACTTTTAAAATATTTTCACTATAAAAGTTAAAACTTTGCCCCATGTTTATATCCTCCACTGCCATCAGGAGAGAAGGCAATTCTTTTTATCTCTCATACAGTCACTTTCTGGTAAGCTAAGCAGGAGCTTTCCTGTTGGGTAAATTCTGATCACTTACTGTCTTTAATTATTAGCTATGTCTACTACATCGAGGTCTGTACTGAGTCCTGGCTTGCACTGATGCACGCAGGGAGTCCTTGATGTTGACATTTATTCTGAACTGTAAGACTACTAGAGTAGTCATTCTGATCACACGTTTTTGATGATTAAACAAACTGTAAGTGACAGTCCCAGAGTCAAAGAAAGTGCTGTTGTCATTCAGTGACTAGCTCCTGGGCAACCCGACCCAAAAAGAATATTGAAGCACAGTTTATACATTCACATTTTTCTGAGATGGTGAAACTCATGCTTTCTGCTCTATTTATGAGCTGAAAACACCTTCAGTGGCATCTTCCGTCACAAAGAAGGAATCAGGTCTTGTTCCAGAACAGAGTCTCCATGCCCATTTTATCAAGGCATTTCGATTTTTCAACTACTCTGCAAAGGTGCTTTTTGCACTATTTCATCCAGAGCTCATGTTTTAAATTTAAGTGCCAGTAAAAACCCTCATTTCCTGTTTCCCCTCTTTTCTTATCAAGGCTTTTCTTATCATGGGCTAAAAGACTACAATGTATAATGAAAACACAAGTTCAGATTCCAACTGAAAACCACAGAAATGTAAATTAAAAATTTTAGGTTTGGTCACGCTAGTCAGAAACACTTACCTGTGCCTTAACCCCCCCCCAACAAACTACAAATATCAGCATCAACAAACTGAGCAGGGTTTTAAAGTCATGACACATCTCAACTGCACTGACTTTTTCATGAATGCTTTCCATGAAACAGTTTGCTGCATCAAGAATAAATAGCTGCCTGGCTTGATGCCTTTTGTTGTAAGAATTTAACAAAGCTTAAACTTATAGCATACACTTATCTAATCCCATTTTATCATTAATGACAACTGCTACATTTCATGTCAAAAGGAGATCACAACATATGAACCTTTGTAACTTACAGATTTCTTTCTGTAACGGTTGCTACAGTTACAAATAACATGCTTGCAGCACAATGTACTTTTCCTTTCATAAATCTCCTCTGCCAGCAGGTTCAGAACTCAGGGCTGAAGCTAAATGTTCCTAGAACTTCTGAAGTCAGTGTGGCAGAAAGAAAAGAAACAATCTGCTGGACTAAACTCCTGGGATTCTTACACTACATGGGATGAAAAAAATCCTGGATTAGGAAATTTCAGAACAAAGTTCGAATTTGCAGTTGCAATTAAGAAAAATGAGAGAGAGAAAAAGGAAATACAGCATGATCTCTGTAATATGATGAAATGTCCATAGCAAAATGTTATCTGGGTATACCTTTGCATTCAAACTTGATTAGAACTCCTGAGATGATTCTTTGGGGCACGGCAGGAAAAAACCCAAAAAATAAAAACAAACCTAAAGCATTATTTGGTAACCCAGGTCTTATTGAAAATAAGAAACTCAGTTTTAGTTTTAGCTAAATCCGCATTTACCTAATCCGCATTGACTCCAGGCACCACCACTATGTGCATGATGCAAAATGCACATAACCAAGCTGAAGACTTACGAAATGTTTTGAATAATATTCTTCTAGTTTCGGGCTACAGAATAAAAGGTCCAGGATATAAATCAATCTTCAGGTCTCAGAGGTCCCTTGAGGAGCACTAAAGCTACTTCCAAAAGCATTACCCCACCACAAGTGTCCATTTTTACATTTTTGGTAAACATTTCCTTTGCTGATGTGCCAATATTTTTCTGAGAACAGTAAAATGTACTGGGCAACTGCTCACTTTTCTAGTGAGACTTCAGTGTGAGAAAAGTGAGGGCAGAGTTGCTTAAAAGTATTTTGTGGCTTTCCCTTTGCTCTGCTCTGGAATGAACATTGACAAGTTCTCCTGGCCCTCACGAGGAGTTCTCATACATATATGAGGAGTCTCATATCTCTGGCAGAGACAAAAGCAGCCACAGAAGGAAAATAAGTAAGCATCAGTTCTTTCCATATTTCTCCAATTTAAAGCAATTACCAATTTAATAAACAAGGATTTCAAGGAAAGAGATAAGATTCTGGTTTTAGGCTTGCATGAATCAGTTTGAAGGCAATGCTGTTTCCAGTGACTACTCCCTAGTTTTTATATGTTATTAGAAAGGGCTTGACCTCCCATATTTTTCCATGCACTGGAGAAGACTTTGCTCAGCTAGCTAATTCAATAGCTTGTGCATTTGGAACCAAATGCAGAATAAAAATTAAAAACAAACAAAAAAAAAAAACCACCAAAAAAAAAACCCAGAAACCCCACACCAAACCAAAGAAACAAACAAACAAAAAAAAACCCAAACCAAAACCAACTTGGTTTCCGGTACAAAGGGTCTTCCAGTGAAGCCTGGCACCCCCACAGCACTCCATGCATTCTCTGGAGCTGCTCTGCACAGATCTGTCTCCAAGGACCTCAGCACACCAGTTTCATTCAATACGGCAAATCCAGTAGCCCACTGAGACAAGACAATTGTGGGAAGCAATGCAGACAAAGGCTATCTGATCTGCTGCAAAGGTGTCATCCCCACTAACATTTGTAAGAATGGCAACACACAGGCAACATTTTAATACTATTAAAAAAATAAAATGTCAAGAGCACTGGAAGCACTCACCCCACCCCCTGTGGTGCAACCACAACATACCTCCCTTACTTACTGTGTGGCCTTCTGCATGCCCTTATATACTTGCATACAAAACTCAGTGCTTCAGAAAGATGGAAAACAACTAACAGGCATCAGATGATTAGTTACACAGATTGTAGTTAGCGCTGAAAAGAGGATCGAAATTTGGTTAGCAATATATAAGATTCATAGAAATAGGCCTACTATTTGCCAACACTTTTGACTAACTTTTGAGCTCACCATCTGACTGGTCTTGCTGAAACAAGAGAATCTTGAAAACCACCGACTGACGACTATGTCTTACTTAAGGATGCACAGCAGGCTCAGAAGTCTCCTTAAACGCTTCATGTTTTAAGAACTAGAGTTTTTCATAAGTAGTCTTGTCTCTTAGATTGAAAACAGCTTGAGAAGAGCTGGGTGGAAGGTAGAGGTGAATTGGCTGGAAGTTTCACCTCAACATAAGGAAGAACTTCCTTACACTGAAGGCGGCAGAGCACTGGAACAGGCTGCCCAGGGAGGTTGTGAGCATGTTTCTGCATCACCTGCTCCAGGTGATCCTACCTTGGCAAGGATGTTGGACTGAATGATCTCAAGGGGTCCTTCCCAACCCTAACAATTCTGTGATTCTGTGATACCAGAGTTGGCACTGCTGTGCCAAGCCTGCCCACACTTCACAAAGGAGCACCCAGACGTACAGAACTTCAGATCTCCTCAGAGACCACAGATTAAAAGTGCATGAATAGTACTTCATTCTACTGCCTAATAATGCTGAGCCTGTACCAGGCTACAGACTCAGAACAACTGAAAGTGCAGGCACATCTCACAGAAGATACCTATTTTTAATACAATCACTGGCCTCATCCAAACTTGTTGAGGTCAAGAACCCTAGAAGACTTCACAAGCTTTAAGACTACAGGCAACACTTAGCAAATACTTGCAGACAGGATAAGAACACAAATTTCAGCATATTCATTTACATAAATGTGTGAGAGTATGGGTCACACCCAAGGAGAGAAAGATGCGTGCTTGAGGACTATTGCATAAAAATGTTTAGTCAAAAAGGATGATAAAGTGCTATGTTTTAAGCATTTATGCTAGGAAAAACATATTTAAAAGTCTCAGTTACAACTCCCTGGGTAATAGTATACGTTGTTTTAAACGTCTTTGTCCAGATTTTAGGTTCCAAATCTGGAAAATTAGCACTATTATAAGAGTTTAATGTGCCTCTCTGTGGCTTTCATTCAGTAACATTATGTTTTTAAGGACGGATAATATCCCCTTTTAAACCAAAATTAATGTAGCACATCAATTGTAATTCTTCAATGATCCCCATCCATTTGAATGAATGCTACTTTACCAAGAAGCCCAGTGGAGTCAGTCAGTCTATATAGCATTAAACCCACTACTTTTTGCAGGATACCATAAGGACTCTGTGGATCTACTCAACTCATAGCTTTCTGGCTGACCCTATTTTTGCTGAAATACCACTTTTACAAACATCACATTGCTTTGACTCGAAAACTGGGAATGCCTAGCTGCATATATTTTATTTTGTATTGTACTTGGCACATTTGATTGACGAACCTCGGAAAGGATCTCACATGTTGCTGCAGTGAAGATCAACAATGTAATTTTAAAATTAGATTTATTCATTAGAGGTTTAATTCACTTTTCTCCGAATAAAGGCAGAGCAAATCAACTTATACAGCTGTACGAGCAAAATATAATTCTCTCCTGGAGCAGGAGACAGTATAGTTATACAACAGGCCTCCATGGTCATAAGGCTGAGGCCCAGAATAGACTGGGCAACCTCCATGGCCATATGCCTTGGATCCTTTGTGAAACAGTTTGCTCACCTGGAGACAATATTACTGTTTGCTCAGCACTGCTCCTAGACATGGTAGGTTGGCTCATTTTTGAGACACCTTGTCCATCTCTGAGGCGTATATAGTTACCAGTATCTTTTCCACTTTTAAAAGAAAATTGAGAAGGCAAACAGATGGCATTTGTTCAGAAATGGTGGTCTTGCGCTACAGATTTTTTAAAGACAACATACCACAGAATCACAGAATGCTTGAGGTTGGCAGAAACCTCTGGTGATCATCTGGTCCAATATTCCTACTCAAGTAAAGCCACCTAAAGCCACTTGTTCTGTTGCTCAAGATAAACTTTTTTATGCCAAGTCCAAAAGTACACTATCCAAAAGACATTTTGATCGCACAGAGATGTTTACAGACCCAATGTTATTTCCTACATTTCACCTTTGATTCAAGAAAATTATGTGCAAGTGAAAGATGACCTTCCCAGAAATATTTCATTTTACAAAATGAGAGCCATCTGCCAAAGACTGAGCACAATGATAGAAGATTAAAAGTAGCTGCAGTAAAAAGATGCTATGGATTTGATATTTATAAAAGCAAACACACGTAAATAAAATCCACACTTAATAAATATATATGTTAACACAAATAGCACCACATAGATAATAATTATAATCAGGAAAAAAAATTCAAATTGCTTCTTTAACTTGTAATCATGTTTCCTCTGGAGCAATTTGGATTAAATCTGTCTCTTCTTACGTATACAGAATACCCTGTTTTCTAAAACAATTAATTTACCCTGGAAAGCTCTTAAGTGAAGCTGTTAACTAAGATTCAGCATATCATCATTACAGAGTCCAACGTTTAAAATACAGAAACAAAGCAAGGATAAGATTAATACTGCTCATATTTATATTCTGATTTAAACAATTTACATCTCAACACTTAAATTTCATATTGGTTACGCACAGACTAGACTACATACTAGTGCATGCTCATTCATAAGCATGAATATACATCTGTGAAAATCAAATAAAAGTATCAATACGGATACACACTAATAGACTTTGAACCCAAATCTTTTAGCTACAATCAAGAACTGTTCAGCACAACTGCTCATATGCTTTTTTCCTAGATATTTATAGGTATTTCTATAGATATTTATAGATTTTAAATCTGAATACATTGCTACATCCAGTAGACTTTAAAAAATTGCAATTAGTTTTTTCAGTGTTAACTTATAGAAGCCCGTTTGTTCTTCTGTTTTCACACCCATCCTAGCCTCCTGCACAGCTCTATTTCCCAAGTTTTCTTTCAATGGCCACAAGATTGGCATCCACAGCACTCCAGAGCTCAGGCAAATGGAAAGCCTTCTATTCATCAGCTTCTAGTTACCAACATATAAAAGTGATCGGAACAGGATTGTTTCCTAAAATAACGCACCACGATGAAGTTTCCAGAGCTGGAAACACAGTTCACATGGCCATATATAAGCACACAAGTGGTTCCTGTAAGCAAAGTTATTCATATGGTCTGTGTTGAGCTTGTGCCTCGAGACTCTCAGACCTCAGTGCCACAGATCTTTGCTGTCACTGGCGATGCTGGCAGAAGCTGTTCTCACCTACATTTTGTCTTTTCCCATCCCACTCCATCACCTCAGCTGTGCCGATGCACTGTGGAACTGTGAGTGACTAAAGGAGTGAGCTGAGTTCAAACCAGCTCTGCCAAGAAGAAAGCTTAAATGGACAACCCAGCTCTGTGGGGCCTCTGGCATAAGGAAGAAGAGGGGTTACCCATCCTGTCTCTCCTCCCGTTCAGAAGTTTCAGCCAAAGCAAGGAAAACTTAATTGATCCTTAAAAGCTACTGTTTACAATCCAGTTGATTACAATTAGCAAAAATATCCTCACCTGAAGATAACAGTGGTTCAAAAGGATTTTCCAGATTTTTTTCACTTGCCCTCAAGGTGTCGTATATTCCCTGGGAGAGGAAGGGCTGGCAACCAGGGGACACTGGAGGAACACCATGAGGCACTATCAACTGAGAGTTAAAGCTTTATGCTTGCACTACATCAAACTCCCTGGGTAGTACCTCATCAAGACTGCAACCAAGAAACTCCAGTCCATGGCAGGAGTGACAGGATTTATGAGATAATGGGACAGAGTTACTTGTTTGGGAGATACATGTGACTTGTCCATCTGCAGGAAAAATGTATGCTAAGGTCTTTTAACGAGGACTACATGCAATGTCTGATAAGAAAGCAGACTGCTGTATAACCTCTTCCACCATAATCCAGACAGATTGTCAAGAACAGACTGGGCCAATCGCCATGTGCTTTTATTTTTTTTGTTTTGTTTTGCAATTCTTCTGAAAACTGGAAAAAAAAAAAAACCCACAGCAAAACCCCAATGTAAGAGTTGGTGGCTTTTGTATTTCTGCATTACTTTACTCTGGATGATGAACTTTCTCACACATTTGATTGATGCAACTAGCTTAACTGATTAATCACTTTGCCTCCTAGCAGTTCCTTCCTGCTTATATCCAAGGAAACAGTCAATTAGGACTATAATTAATTCTTCCTTTCATGATGGGGTAAATTTGGAAGGTTGTGACCACATGAATGCAGGCAGTGCAGCTGGTTAATCTGCAACCCTGAGCCTCATGCTCCTAATGAACAAACTACAGCTCTTGTACTTCAAACAAGAGACAAAACACCCTAATCCTCTACAGTCCATTTGGAAACCTACAAAATAGGACATGGAGGAAACACAACATTTAATCAGGCCAGTGCACTGAAAATTTATGAATGTGCTTTTATGTCAAAGGTGTATTAATGGACAACTCAACAGAAACCATCAGAAACTACAAGACAAAACAAGACACTGGAAAATAGTAAACCAAGATTAAGGACATTCAGCAACTGGGTGGGCACAGTTAGCAAAGCAGGAGTAAGATTTTTAGCACAAAGATAATAATGGAAAACCTCATCTGGATATAATGCAGATTGCTCCATCATGTTTCAAGACCTAAACTAGTTGCTCTTCTAAAACAAACTCCACCATGGCAACAGACCTTGAGAGGCAGAAATTAATTCAGGGAAAGTGAAACTACAGGCTGTTCAAAAGTCAGTCTACACAGCTACCTCATATCTTTCTCACCTTAAACTAGCCATGTTCAGCAAACATCTAAGGAGGAATTCAGAGAATACCTCAGTAGGCTGGCTGCAGTCTTACAAGTTTCAATGATTATTCTGCATTGTATCTTGACAACACTGACTCCAGAAAATGCAAAGATCTCCTCCTCCGAGATATTGTGAGTTTGGAGATTGTGGGGTTATTTTTATGAAGTAGTTTTTCAAAGTACATTCTAAACATCTAAAAATTATTCTAGCTGGCAGATCACGTGAAATTTAAAATACTTCAAATTATTTAATGTATTTTTGTATTGAGCATAATTTGGCACATAAAGCTGATAAAGGCAAGAGACAGAGAAATACTAGCAAACTAGTGGGAATAAGCTTCCAAAATTACAAGTGAGCTAGAAAAGATGCCTTAATTCAAATTTTTTAAATGAGTGAAGAGGTGATACTGAGTTCCATGTACACAAATTTGCTCTCAGTTACAGATCTGGATCAGACTTCAGACTGAGAAGTTTGATTTCCTGCCCAGATCAGCTGCAGAACAGTTTCATGAAATTATCACAGTTGAAGAGAGAGACAAGAAAAACCTTAACCCCTGTTTTGCTTCAGCCTTGAAAAATGCTGAATTTACATACATAGATTTAATTTGGGTCTGTACTTGACTCTTTGGAATATTGCAAACTGAAGTTTCATTATTAACTTAATCCAAGTCAGCATTACCTTCAGACACTCAACTCCTACCCCACTCCCTCTTTTTTTTGAAGCCCCAACAAAATGAAAAATTGCTAACAAACAAATGTGCTAAGTAATGTAGCAGTTCCCTATTGTTCATCATTATTTACATGGAAACTGAAAATGGGTACTTAAAATAATGATAACAGTCAGTTGGTAATTTGATCACAGATTCCAGATGATTTCCAATGTTTAATGCATTAACCACAATAAAGTTTGATTTATTAGTATATTTTCTCTAGTTATTCTCCCGCAAATGAAATAAAACTGTCACAAAGGAGAAGCTAAATAAGACAACAATAACCTTTAATTACCTGATGTGTACATAAACATGTGCATCCAGAAAATCACTGGATATACTTTTAATTAAAATCCAAAATATTTATTTTTAATCAAATAATAGTTGAAATAACCACTCTGAAAAAAATCAAGTCAACTTCATGTCTTTTTTTTTTTTTTTTTTTCAAATAACCAAACAGATGTCCCAATGAAATTTGCCATTATTCTTTCCAGGGGGAGAGAGCATCCATGACTTTTCCAATAACTTTAACAGAATTCACTCAAATTCTGTTTTCCTGGACAACATACTAGGAAAAAATGGGAAATTGGTTTTCTGAGCACTCCCTGTGAGGAAAATACCATTAAATCAATCTTCATTGATACTACAATGCCAGATCAAGCAGGCAAGTGCTGATATTCTACTTAATTTGGGTTTTATTTTTTTAAAGCTTGTGGGTGATTGCAAATATTACAGTTTCAGCATGGTATCATATAAAAGATACTCATGTATAGTTACAGAGCCACATACACAAATCACCCACTAATACACCTAAATGGAAAAGTGTCTCTGCCTTACTGGTAATGTACTATTTCAGCATAACTGGTCCCCAATTCTTCTGTTTGTACTTTCCTATACATTCTTAAACACTTGGGAAGTATCCTCCTGAACTCTTCCCTTTTTGTAAGTTTTGCTCTCTAAACTATTTGTAAGGACTACAAACTTGTCAGTTTCCCAGGTAAGGACAACTACTATAACTGTTCACAGAACTGGGGGCAAAAACATCAAAACAAAACAACAAAACCAACCAACAGTGAAACCAAAGTTTCAAGACAATTTGTTGCTGTTGGTAATATATCATTCATGAGAAAAAAAAGAGGGTTAAAGTAAATGAATAGTTCATTAGAACTGTTGTCAGTAAGATATGTGACGTGCACTAGAAACATCCTAGGATCAACCTATCCTACTAACATTAAGGTACTAACATCAAGGTATTCTACTAATACATAGCTGCCATGGATGTAGGCTGGAAGCCTGGCAATTGAGTTCTGATTTTATCAGCACTTTGAAATAAAAAAAATCTACCTCCTGTCAAGAAACCATGCAAATGGCAAGTCTGCTACACTGATCACTGTTCCAAGTCACTGATCTGACAGCGAAGGCTTAAATGGCTCCGGAAGCAAAGCCTTAACTGGGAGCTCTAACAAGTGGTTGAAAAAACAGCCACTTAAGAGTGGTCTTCTGGATCACAATGCTGTTGGACAGATCATTTGAGTTCTGTGTACATTGTCAAGTAGCTGGAAAAAAAAGAAAATTTGATATTAAATGTCATTCCTGTCTCAAGAATCCCCTGTAAGCATTCAGCATGTTAGTTCTGCTCTCAAAGAAGAAACATTCACTGAAAGATGATTAAGGTTACTGAGAAAACAAGGGTTTTGAGAAGTGTCTGATGGGGACTGCTGCTTTGAGAATCAAAATATCCACAAAGAATCTCACTGTCCAAGGTCTTCTAGTCCTTATCTGTTCCTGCCCAAACCCCAACAGCATAAAATGATGGAATACTTTTGTGCTGACTGGATGAGTGCTCATTTGGCTTAAAAACACACGAACAAGGAGGAAAAAAAAGTTACGTATTGGTTTATACGTTCGTATTTGTTTGGTGGTGTAAATGAAGCTTTTAAATTCCCAGTCTATTTCTTCAATCCCTTCTCACAAACCCTTTTCACAGATTTATTTTTTTTTCCCACAATATCTGACATAGGACAAGAAAAAGAATTTCCAGCACTAGGTTGAGAAATATTTACTTGCCCAAACAGAAAAGCACAGGACAGTTTGAATGTGCAGGCCTACAACAGCTCTAAGCTATTCTAAGAGGCAAAAAGTTTCTTCCTTGCACAAGGTTTTCTTAGACCAATGGACACAAATTTGCAGCGTAGTTCCTGTGTGGATAAGCGTTCCCAAGCCCTTAAAAAAACAAACATGAAATACTATCTCCTCATTACAGAATCCCTCCCCAACGCTGTTGTACTAAGTGGTCTCACCATGTTTAATGTATTTCCACCTCTTCCTTGAGTTGTCAAGCATCTTACCCCTGCTGTATACCTGGGGAACTGGGGCACAGAAAGGTTAAGGATATATCTAAATGGTAAAATTATGTCCATCAGACAAAATCTCTAACACAGTTATGTCTTCAGTACAGACCTAATCCATCTACAATCTGCTTTTAAGGATATAATTTCCTTTGCAAAGGGAAGCTGGAAGTCCTAAGGGGAGTTATGTCCCAATACAAAGTTTCTCTCTGAGAGTGCTTTGCACTGACAGTTCTAATACACTGCATTCCAGCGGACCCAGGGGACTTCACCGAAACCATTCACCCTGCTTTGTCACAGGCACCTCATTTAACTGAGGTCTAATAAATAATAGATTAAAGCCCTGGCTGCGATATCATCTCTTCTCTTGCTCTGATTCTTGTAAAATTGTACAAAAGGGACTTTCAAAAACAATATAAAACACAGAATGTTTCTTTTTGAAAGCAGCTACAAAGATTTAAAAACAACAACAGAAAAATCAGAGCATTAGAGTAGAACTTCGCTCAGATGGTATCTGCTAATCGCCAAAGCATACTCTGCAGTGAGCGCCGCAGGCATCTCCTGAGCAGCTGGAGATGTGAGCACCCTGCACCCACGCACCGCATGGTCTGCAGGGTCCTGCAGGGCTCCAGAGGCTCCTCTGGTCTAAGTGACATGACACCAGGGCTGTAGCAGCAGATGTTCAAGGACAAGGACTGCCAGGCATACTGCCACAACTCTCTGTCCAAGGGAACTTCATTTAATGTTGGTTTAAATTTACTGGATAAAGGTAATGCAACAGTGCTACTGAAATAGCTTTGAATATTCTTAGGTGTTGAAGGTTCTTGGGTGTTCTTGAGTTCCAAGATTTTAACTAATTGTTTTGAAAACTTATCCACCAAATAAGAAAGGTCTGATAGGAAATGATCATCACAAACATCAGCAGCTGCTATGCATAGATGCTACTGATATGGAGACAGCTGGGTACACATTTCTGCGGTCATTTCCTTGATGAATAGAGAGTGCACTGTTGTACATAAAAATGGTATTGTCAGCCTCTCTCAAAACGCTATACGTTCAGTCCTCATCTGAATGACCAAGACTTGTCTTTAAGAGACAGAAAGACTCCAAAATCTGCCCATCCTTGTCCTGGTGGCATTCCACTCCTAGGAAGACGATAACTTTCACCAACAACTCTCAAACTTACATGACGTGCATCTGATGCTGTAAAAGGCTACAATGGACATGTCACTGAAGTTCACAGAGAACAGAGATTTTAAAAAGAATACTCGTTTAGCCAGCTAGGTTCATGCTTAAGTAGGAGCCAGAAAAACATGTCACAAGCCCTCTGGGAAAACATAACTAAGTACTCTGGGCAGGCAACACAGGGCAGTTGGCAAATCGACATATGAGAGAAAGAGGAAATCTCTTCAAAGGCTAACAGGAAAAGGGGCAAAACATGGGCATGTCGAAGCCTGTTCCTAAATGTCATTATTCAAGAGGAAGTCAATGACTCTTCCCTTCTTCCACAGGATGTGTTCTTCCCCCATAAGCTATCATTTAAATAATCAACTAGTACTAAGCAAGCACTCTATTAGCTGTTGATATTTAATAACACAAGAACAGAAACCATACTCCTGACCTTGCAGACCTCTTGATTAAGGGCAGCATTGTAACCAGCAGTGCCTGTGGCATTTTGACAGGTTCAGGAGGTTAGTGCAAATTTCTGACAGGATTTGCACATCAGTGTTTTCTTTACTGAATCACTCACTGATCAACCTCTCTGGACTAAAAAAGAAATCCTGTGGGTTAGAAAAGAACCAGCAAAATTATGACATTTTCTCCCAAAGCATTGCTCCCCAGACCTTCAGATGTGGTAAAGAACAAGGTAGATCTTGGACAGTTGAATTTCTCCATTGTATAAACAAAATGATTATTCAGTAATTGATAGATTCATGCCCTAGTCAAAAAGTGCCCAAGGGTCACTGATACCCCAGTACCCTCATAGCATAAAGGAAACCGCCATAAGCACAGAGTTGATGAAGAAAAATTTCAAGGTGCTTCTAAATTAAAGAATCTAGATCAGTAAATAGAAAAATCTCACAGCAAGGACACAGCAATTTCTTTCTGCAGAATCCACATTTACACCCTGTACAACACACTGAATGCTTAAGTCAGTCTTGGCTTTCAGAAAACAAATAAAATAAAAAAAAATAGTAGAAACCCTAAACAAAACAAAAACATCCCACCCCAAAAAAACCAAACCAACCAAACAACCCTCCCCCTAAAAAAAAATCCCAAACAAGCAAAAAAATCCCACACGCAACCCTACTAAACCATTTCCACAAAAGCATCAATTCAAGCTAAACAAATTTTGCATTAACCAACTAGAAAGATTTAAAAGGTTGTAAAAATACAAGAGCACATACACAAGGAAATGTATAAGCGAATGCAAAAACAAGACCAAAACCTAGGAAAATCATTTTCCAAGCTTCCTTCTAGTGAGATGAATTAGACCATGGAACAGTCCCCATTGCTTGGGCAGGCTGAAGTTGGACACAACACTGGAAATCCATACTGCAGGGAAACTTGGAAGCCAGACACTTCCAACAGTCCTTTCCATCTTTAGTGTTTTTTATTCTACAACTAACAGGTCTACATTGTTATATAATTATATAGTTTCCAAGTTTTCACTAAAATAAGGATATTTGCCATTGCAAAGCTGTCTCTAACAGCCAAGCCACCGTAGCTCAAAGGAACAAGATAAAACAGACAGATGTCAGAGCTCTCCCACTGAGTGCTTCAGTCCGAGCACTCAGTTTAGCAACACGAAGATGTTTGTGCTGGCTGCAAGAGGACTTCAAATGGCTTGTCTACAGAAATTACTTTAGAGGAATATTATACATGACATCATCCAACTACATTAAGTCAGTTCAATTACTGGTAATCAACTTAGAATATATCTGTGCAGTTATTTTTAGAGGTTTTACTGAGGTTTATTAGGAGAACATATTCTAGCACTCCCTTTATTAGGATGCCATAACGTTCAGCTATTTTGAAAAAGGACAATTTTATTTTTATGCCTTTTGTGTAATATTTGGGTTTCTGAACAGTTTTATCCTTTCTTACACTCCCTGGAGTTAGTTACTTCTGAGGACAAATGTCAATTGATTAACAGTGAAAACACACTGGTTGCAGAGAATTTAATCAAGGCATAGACTACAGAGTGCCAGGTCCAACTATCCAGGAATTTGCTTCTCCCTTCTCAAGGAAGCTCCAGGGTAGCACTCAAAATCCTGACTGTATCCCAAGTAGTTATGTTTCCTGTTTTCAGAGTTCAAAATAGCATTTATAATGTAAAGGATGGTAGAGTTCCCATTAAGGGACAGACTGGGACAGACAGTTTTACATTCTGGATGCTGGCTGCTACTAGGATGCAGTAACTCAGTTGCAGGGGGGCTCTGCATCACTGCCCATGCCATGGAGGCAGCTGTTCATAGAGCCCCTGCAGCACACACTCAGCACTATTTGCTACTGTGCAAAAGATTTTAAGCGGCACATCAGTATGGCAGGCTCCTCTACCATATAACCACTATATAGGAGAACTTCTAATTCTTTTGGAAGCTGGGAAAGGGAGTAAATGTGTTTTAAAACCATATTCTTCTTAGCTATTCCACATGGATCCTATCTTAACTCTCATGCCATAATAAATCAGGATTGAATCCATAAAAATAATATAAAGCTAACATGAGAGGAGTGAGGACATACTTAAAGACAAGGCAAGTTAAAAAAAAGTCACCCTCCCACTCTCTACTTCCACCCTATCTTTAGACTAGCTTTTATTACTTAACCAACATTTTTTAAGGGTCTGTTTTGTTTTCTATACACATGTAACTCCCATTACTGTCAGTGGAAATTATGCATGCACATCAGTAGCAAACCAGACTGCAGGATCTTTAGCTCTCTAAGGTATCCATGTCCTTGTTACAGTAATGTTTCAGGAGACAAGCCAACAAATATATCTGGAATTCTGCCTTTAAACAAACACCATATTACAACAGGCACAAGTGCTGCCTGATTATTCCAAATGGAGGCAATACTCAAGAGAGAATCCTACTTAAACCAACAAAGGAATGGATTAAGAGCATTTGTCTTTTCCCACCATTGCCACAATGTTGCAGCATCTCCCACGATAAAATTGACAAGAAATATCTCTGTAAAAGAAAAAAGACAAGTCTTTTCACTAACCCGTATACTGAAATAGTTAAAAAAATTACAGCAATACTTGAGAATAGCAAGTAAGAAGACTAATATTTAGTTACTAGAACTAAGAGTACTTTTCCATTCACAGACCACAAAGAGCTTTTACAATATTGGATCTCTATGGCCATAAATTGAAGAAGGAAATAATGGGTGAAATGGAAGAAATTTGGCCAAGAACTGAAATGACAAGGAAACCATTTTTCCTACCTCCTCATCTGACATTTTGTCCTCTGCAGCCTGTCAAGCACTTCTTGACAAGCCAGCGTGCTTCCCTCTCAGAAGCCAGAACCCCATGAGATCATGGAGGTTATTCTTTTCCACATAAAGAATCCCGATATGCAAAAGCTCTGACAATAACCTGTTCATTCAATTTGTTATTATTTTCCAGAGTATGAACAAACCTCCCTTCAAAAACCTCGTTTCTTTCCAAGACATTTATATTCACATGCCTCTTCAGTGTTCCTCTACTTCTAAGGCTGAGTGAAAAACGCACATTAGCTGCAGCATATTCATCACCGTATGCCTTAAAGTCAGAGGAAAGCACTTGATTTCCAGTAAGAGCATGTCTTTTCATTCCATAACTAATCATCTCACTGCAATGGTTTCCCTAAAGCATGCTTAATGTTTTTATTAAGAAATTATATCTAATCATGAATTCAGGGATATAAACTAAAGAGTCTTTGGGCACAGACACTTGTCCTACACACCACCAGACTGTAAAAGCAATCATGGTTTCTAAAACTCTGTATTTCTTCAATGAACTTACCGCTCTCTCTGTGCCAAATGAAATTCTGACAGGGTCTCAAAACCAACATAAAGGTGAAATGAAACTTAATGAGAGTTTTGCAGCTGAAATCCACAAAGCTTGATCCTATCCAAAGTTATTTCACTTCTGTCACAGGAGGAAAACTCATAATAGACCTTAAGCTCCCTTTGAACACCTCTGTTTGAAAAAACAGACCCATATTAGCAGTGTATTAGCAGTCACAAATGCTAGTCTAGACATTACAGCTACAGCCCCCTCCTTTAATCCTCTCTGGTTCATATATATCTGCAGGCATTAGGTTGTATTCGTCCACATGGTTTTCTTGGTAATTTGGGTATCTCAAGGACCCTGGCCTGAAAATTGCTCTATAAATATCCAGCACATCAGTTTTACTTATAAAAGTGATTAATTGAAGACTCTGTTACTACCTTGAATAGGAAATAAAATGTCACTCAGCAAGCCATAAATCATGAAAGCTGCCAATAAAAATGCCTGAACCGTACTACAAGTCAGAATCATGTGAGTGTATTATCTGGGAAAAAAAGTACATCCTTGCAACAAAATTATACCAACTACTTATTTATTAAACAGTTATAACTTTTCAGACAATAGATGACTTCGTACAAAACATCCTTCCCTGATTTATCACAGACAATACGCTTGTAGATGCAAACATTCGGACATTTCTAAATTTTTTTAATTATTTTTTCCCATAAGGGTGTGAGTAGTAAAGATTGATCCAAGCCCTCTGAAGGCAGCAGTGTTTGTCAATGGTTGGACAAAAATTAAACTCCTTTTGGTAGATGGCTATCTTATTTCCTACTAGTTAATTTATTTACTTTTTCTCCCCCTTAATCATTTAGCACACTGACATCAAAGAACTGCTTGATTCTCAAGTAACATACTGTCTTTATAAGCAATAAATGAAACAAATTAAGTCATTCAGTGAATTTACTTGTAACGGAAATATGTCTATCATAACAAGATTAATTTTATCAAGCACACTGACGATTAGCTTTTAAAGAAATACTGGAAAATAAAAGCAGCCTTGCTGGCACATTGCATTGTCCTCCATAAGGTGTTTGCTAAACAGTGTAGCTATATTGTGATAATGACTTTCACTGTAAATCTGTTTCTCTCATCAGTGTTGTTTTCTCTACTTTCAATAAATCTCTTTTGCATGTGGTAGCACAGGAACACAATAAGGCAACTTCTACTCTGTTTTACAATGAGTGTGGAGGGATGGCATTGAATATTTGCTTTATTTATCTTCAACAGACCTCACACAGAGATATGCATATAGCATGGCAAAATGTATATCAACAATTTAACGTGCTACCACACTTCTCCCATTTTCACAGTAGGAATGGTACACAACAATCATTAACAGAGCTTGTGATACATGGATCTAGCAGTTTTGTAATAAATCAAATGGCCTGATGAAGAAAGGTATCTTAAGTTGCATTGTTCTCAGGAAATTAAAAATGCTTCATGGTACATAACACATATCAAGAGTTGTGAATAATTATAACTGTAGTCCAACAAAACCAATTTACTTCATAATTTTTATAGTGTTTTTGACTGCCATACCTAAATGCTGCCTAAGTAAATTAACTCCTATTCTCAAAGATTAAGACTTGATGTAACAGAAGAATCTGGTCTTTTCCTCCCATCTCCAAACAGACCCTCTCAGAACAGAGGGGTGTCTTTAAATTTGTCTCAGACCTAGTGTTTCTTAAGGTTTTTTGGAGTGTTTGAAAAGCAGGTTGCTCCTGTCTCAAATCAGTCTTCTCACTGTCCATGTTTCCCTATGAGTAAACAGTCTGATCCTGAATTTTCATGTTTTTTGCTCAAGGTCTTACAAGATGCCTTGCTCCAGAAGAACATGATAAAATATATGCTCTTGATTTAGAAGGAATGTTTTATTGACCCCACCCCCCCTCCACATCCCCCAATCTGCAATAAATAATGTAATTTCTTTGAAGCAGCTAATGACAGCAGCAACAACCTGGCTGTCAAACGCAACATGATTTCATGTACCAGATGCAACTCCAGGTGATGAACAGGGAAGTATGGATGGAACTCACTTGAAGGGAGCTAGAAACAATGTGTTTCTGAAAAAAGAAACTCTGAAATATCCTTCTATGGCTTGTTATTACATTAGATTTTTCTTGTTCCTTTGCTGCAGCTGTCTTTAACAAGAAAATTTTAAAAAAGCAAACACAGGTGTTTACTCAAGGATCAATTCACCTGCTGTTCCCCTGCTCCACCTGCCCCTGTTGCCTCACTACCTGATCCAGCCATACAGCTGGGATGACTCATCTCTGCAGGAGTACATTTTTAAATGATCTATTTTCAGGGGTTCAGTTCTGCAAAAGGAGAAGGAAGGATAAAGACCTTTCTTTAATACCACATAATTTATCTACTTTGCATCTCTCTTTTACCTTTTTTGAAGCAGCAAAAGCACAGTGGTTGAATACTCCAGGCTTCTGAATGCCAGGCTAATGTGCAATTCACCCCTTCATAATGAAAGGCATCATCATTCAAGGCCATCTGCACCATCCTCCCCCAGATAACAATTTACTGAAGTAGTGAAAAGGAAAGAGCTTTCCAAGTTTGTTGCAAAATTTCAGACCTGTGTTTGAATGGAGCTGATGGATTTCCAGAAGCAGAGTAGAGTGAATTAGCCATTATCTTATACATCCCTCCATGTTTCCTGTCATCACAAAAGAAGATGAGTTATCCTTTAACTTACTGTAGAATAATCTTTGACTACCAGCAAAGGGGTAGTTAATGCTATTGGCAAGGTTGATTTAGGAGACAATTTCAAAGTTCAGCTAACTATAAAAACAGAAGTCATACTAAAACAGACTCATTCATTCTGCATACCAAGTGTGAGGGAAGCAGGGCTTAATACCACAACTGCTGGGAGATGTGACAGTTTGATGTGAAACGGCAATTTCTCACTTTCTCACTTGACAAATGCATCCGGCTTTCCTGACAAGAATAGGTGTTCATCAAATGCTGCTAAAATATAATATATTAAGTATGACATCAGTGCCCAGACCAGATTTGACAGGCCTAAGTGTGTGAAGGGGGAATCCTTGCCTTACAGATCCAGCAAACTAATCCTTCCTTTACAAATTTCTTATTTAAACCAACCAAGTAACCTGACAGCTGCAGACAGGCCAGGCAAACCTTTAGCATTCTGAAGAAGGCTTGATTCTAAACTTATTTTTAAACATATTTTTAAGTCTCCTCTAATGAAAATGTCCATTGTTACAGAAAGCCTTATATAGTCTTTCTCTGTTCCTTAAGAATAGCAGCAAATGTCCTCAAGGTATTTGACAGTCAGAATCTTTTGTTTGCTTTGTTTTCCTTTCTTCCACTGGTTTGTTATTTTTACACACATATATATGTAAAATTAAGCTTTTTCCACACAAAACCAAACCCCTCTCCAAAAATTTGTTATGGAATCACTGTATGCCTCTCAAACCTCATGCTCTTTTTAGAACGACATGCATGTTTATCATCAAAGCAAGCACTACTGAAACAGTTGTTTACTATGCCCTCTCAGGTCTTTACTATGGCTGACAGTCCATCAGAAGCCTAAAGTTCAGGAACAAGTCATCAAAACTTAACACATTTTCCCACGGATAGTGAGCAGCCAGAGGCACGATACAGAAACACTGACATTGAGACAGAGACCACCAGCACCTACTGAACTAACTACTACTCCGGAGAGAGTAAAACCAAACAAACTTGAATGTAATTATCAGTGTACTTGACAGTAAGTTGATTCTTAATTTTATAAACACAGACACTTGAAAATGCAAAGCACCTTTAATGCACCTGATTCTCCACCAACATGTGCAAAATAGAAGGAACATTATTTAGCGAGATAAAAATCAGCAAAACAGTCGCCTATTTAATTTCCAGTATACTCATTTTACATCACTCTGCAACCTCCCACTTCATATATCACCATAGAATATCTTGTTATTAAAAACCAAGCATAGATATTTAAAATAGAGAACTCTTGAAGATCATCTAGAGTATCACACAAATTTTTGACAAGGGCTTGAAGACCCTGTTAAGTATTCACCTAACTCTGCAGCGATCATGATGCCCATCACTGGCTATTTGTTCCCACAACAATCCAAACTTAACTTGGACTTGACTAAAACATCAGCAGTGAGAAAGTTGCCGATGACCACATTTAAATGACTAAGACTTCAGTGTTAATGTCTCACTGAGATAAATGGAACAATCCCTCCCTTTTACAGCTTTTATTCCAAAGTAATTTACAAACTCTGGAAATTGTCACGAAATTTGTCTTTCATTACTTAATTTTGGGAAAAGTTACCATGGCAGAAGGAATGGAAACTAGTCTCAATGTGCTCTCCAGAAGCAAGTATAGCATTTTTAGGAAGAAAAAAAAAAACACTATTCAAAATAGCACCAGTTTCATTCTTGCTTTAATTATTTCACAGTCCGCAGGTTACCTAAAATCTAGGTGAAAAAAACCAACCTTCATTAAGTGAGGCTAGAAAAGACTATGACCCCATTAAACACACTAGCAAAAATCTTGCCTTTTCTGCTTTTGACAGTATTTGTGCATTGACAGTTTGCTGATTTTCCCTAAGCTTCAGTCTGTTTTCCCTCATCCAGTAGAACTGACATTAGGAACAGAAAATAAACTAGCATTTTAACACCCACATTGCTGGAATTTCTCCAGACAAGTAAGAGAGGCACAGAAGCTGGAGTGTAGTACCTGAATTAGTTTCACTGTGGGTTTTTTATTATTTTCTTTTTAATTCCTTCTCTCATTGATGATTTTTTTTTTTTAAAAAAACTCATTCTTTCTAAGCAGGGTTATATTTTGGAACTCTGGTCAACCCTAAGTATATATGGGCTTTTAACAAAAAAAGGTGCAGGCAGGTCTTTGCACAAAAAACTTCAGTGCTGTTAGCAGTTTAGGCAATACACTCCCTGATACAGGGGTGTATCTACACCTATTATCTAGTGATATCTAAGGGCAGCTGTAATTAAAGCGGCTAGAAAGGCGTCTCTCGTGAAAAGGGAAAGACGAGGTGTTCTGCAGTTTCTTCAAATAATCTCTGTGACAATAATGGTCCTTCCTATCTTTTTAATGAATGTAAAAGAGCTAAGGCTCAAGGCTTTCATTCTATGGCAAGATTGATTGGACTCACACACTATTCAAAAGTTAAATGTGAAAAAACTCCAAACAAAACATTCCTCCCAGACCAAATCACACGTCTAAACAATCACAGATGCTCTGACAGTGTCTGCACTCTCTATCAGGAGATTTGGAAAGGTAATCACATAGCCCAGTGCAATTCCATTTTCAATGGCAGTTCCACACACTTGCACCTTTCTATCCAAATGCCAGAAAAGGTGACACGGTAACAATTCTGCTTCAAATAAAGACTAACTAGGACTGAATTCAGTCCTAGGAAAAGAGAAATAATAGTCTCTCTTCTTCACAGTGATTTCCTGACTCTTTCTTGCATTCAGAATAGGATACAACCTATTGTTATGCCTTGCTGGTACAAACAGGGTAAACAAAAATCTTCTCAAAATGGGAAAAAGGATAACGTTGCTCTGTACTACCCCAGAGTTTTATTTTGTAAAACACCTTATCATCAGTTCCTTCCATGAGACCAATGCTGCCAACCAGCAGCGGTTAAGTAGCTCATGCCCCAAGCCCCATTTTAAATAAGGCACTTTTAAACATAATCACTTAAACTGAAAATGCAAAACAACGACAAATGCATTACTGCAGTGGAAAATGCTAACTGTGAAGCAACTGAAATATATATGCTGCAGTTCTTCAAAGATTAAAATCTAACAAAGCATTTCATTGATGGAATGGAGAGTTCTCAGCAGCAGAAGTCAAAAGACAGATAAATGGGCCTGGCAATTGCAATGTAGGATTCAGGGTGGAAAATACTGACAGTAGAGTTATAATCCCAGTGCTGATATTTTTCATGGGTTTTCTGTTATCATTACATTTTCATTTAATAAGAACTGCCTACCAAACCATAAATCCAGTTTAACTCTTAAGAAAATGGATCCTCATATCCTGGGTCTACTTTAACAAACATCATCTCTCCAATGCACTTCCCTTTTTGTCTGAAGAAAGCAGCACTCTTTAGTCTCCTGGGTGACAAGGTTAGGCCATATGTACATAGACTTTTTCAAGGCCCTAATTGAAAATGCTCAGAGCCAGTGTGAGGTCCCCAACTCATCACCTGGGATTTGAGAATGCTGAGCATGGTATTAGAACTTGATTTTTGAGAAGACAAAGACCACCACATATCAAATACATCCCTAGGGATATTCTGAAAACCAGAAACTCCAAAAGCTCATCTTGACACCAAAGGCATCTAACTCCTGCCTATTCAGCTGTTGATGATTAACAATGTAAGTATTTTGATATCAACTCTCAAATTACATTAACTGCAGACTCAAGTTACTCTGATCTCCTAAGGAGCCCTGATTGATCAAATGCCAGGCATTAACTTCAGCAGACATACAAAATCTGCATTTGTCCTTTTTCTTACACCCTAAGCACAACAACATTAGATAAAGTCAAAACTTTTTAAGAGAAGTCATCTAACTCATCAAAGGTAGGATTGATTATAATAGCCAACATCAATACACTGCTGTCCCACCTGTTCTTCAGATACTCCCCAAGTACCAGAAATCCCACAGTGACTGCAGACAACAGATTCCTGCAGCTCCCTGTTGCCAAAATGTTTCCCTTATATCATATGCTGTGATATGTATCATGTGTCATTTCCACCATTACATGTTTATAATACTTCTGTTCTCAGGGAATAAATATTGTCAATCATTTCTCTTTTTCTTCAAAACCAGCATTTCCTAAAGTTCTTTTTATTATCCTTTGCATTCCAAAATGGCCTGTGCAAAGACAGAGGACAAAATTTTTTCCATGAAGTGAAATATTGACAACTAACTGCATGATCCCAGGAGACAAGACTTTAATAAATTAATGGAAAAGTTATAAAAACACAAACAAAATTATTCTATAGCAGCTAGATTTTTTTTAAAAAAAAGGGAGGGGTGGGAGAGAGGAGCTCAAAAAAAGGCAAGAAGTAAAACCTTGGGCTTTCTATTGTTGCTTATTTTCTTTAGGTATTTATTGCCCTTAAACTTTTGGTCCAATTTTCATTTCAAATATTATTAGACTAAAATCTATGAAAAAAATAGTTAAATAAAGACCCTTTTCCCAACAACAGGCTCACTTAAATGCCTCAAAATTATAAGGAAAAATAATTTTATAAATGTTTCTGGTTTTTACAGAGCTTTTATGGGTGATCTATCACAGTCTCTTATGATGATCCTGCTTGTTGCTGAATCTACAGAAACTAGGTTTTAAATGTTTGGAGTTTGTCTTTCTCCTTTTTTAAACACACAAGAAATCTGGAAAATGTATGCCATAAACTCTCTCACTAGCCAAAAAGTCCTTAGCAAAACAGCTTAAGACAACTTTTCTGTTCTTCACAAAGGCAAAAGTTTATCAAAGCAATAAAACTGTTTAAAATGCTTTTGCATCCAGAGTATGTCAGCAATGCTGAATTGAAATGTGCAATAAAATTTATATTACAGCCATATTGTTTCCCCTTCATTACTTTAAAATGTGTATGTTCAAACCCAAAATTTAAACATTGCCATTTCTTTTTTATAATTGCAATTGAGATAAGCTATTGTACAGAAATCATCTTTCCCCTTTTTATTTCACTGACATCCACAGCTCAGAGAAAGCTCTACCCAGAATTGCTCAAAAGCAGGAACAATCATAATTTTTTTATAGTTGCTTCTGTATTTCTTTCTGAAGACACACAAAATACAAATGGGGTACCTGTGTGTATAACTCACAGTTCAAAAGCAGCACAACTGAGCCAAGGAAGCAGCCGAAACCATTGCCAAACATCTACAACTCAAAGAAATAACAATCCTATAGAAAACTTTAAGGGCATCTTACCTGGTCTAACTCAGGTAAGTTACACTATTAAAAAAGCTACTCATTAAAACTATCCAGTTAACTCAATCACTCTCTATATATATACAAACACACAACTTTTTTCATGCTGCCAGTGAAAAGCATCTCATACCTGTACCTTAGTCACATCAAGGAAGGGGTCAGGAGAACTTTACCTAAACCTCAGGTGACAAGAAAGGACAAAGATACCCAAATCTGCCCTAAACTTACCAGCCTTGATATTGTAAACTAAGGTAATACAGAGTTCTGTGCAAGCTAACCTCACCTACATGCCAGAGTAGTAACACATGCAGCACTCAAACTAGGTGCGTCTTTGTATTCTGCACACAGCAAAAGAAGTTTGAGATGTTCTTCTGACTTGTCATATGTTAGTCACCCAACAGCAAACCTGCATCTCGGAGACATGCCAATTGTTAGACTGGGCACACACCAGGAAAGGGGAACTTGACATCAAATGAGATATTTGGCACTGTAATGTTCTGCCAGAGTTTTAACTTTGGGAACTGCTGTGCAATTCTTTACAGGGCTTTGATGCAGCAGTCTCAGTCTAAAATGTTTTGCTGATACAGAATAAACCTAAGCATATGCCTAAGTACTTCAGAAACGCTTTACAAAATTATGTCTTCATACTGGAGGTGCCAAAGCAGCACTTTGCTGTTATTAACAATCAGCTTTGGACACTTACTCCAAAGGTCCTGTCAGAACTTCTCAGTCATCACAGTGCAATTTCACATGACACCAAATGCCCTCTACTCAAATCCATTCTCACCAACATCTTGTGAACCACTGATATTTCTTACATCCTTATTTGTCTTTGCACAGAAATACTTTTCAATGTCCACTTTTAGATAATAGGACATGGAAGACCAACTTATCAACAAAGGCAAAAAAACTCCAGAAGGAATCCAGTGCAGAAGTATCACCTCTTAAGGCAGTCAAGGAGAGCTGCCCTGCACCATCCTTGTTAGGGGCCAATCTAAAAGTATCAGCTCTTGGTGTAAGAATGGCAAAAGACAACCCACAATTATGCATCTACTGTTCGCAACACCAAAGAAAACTTTTTTGGTGTCTTTAAGCCAGTGGGAGACTTAAGTCTCATCCCCAGGCCACCTTTGGAATGGTAGTGACAGGACTAGTGGATGCGTGCTCTAATTCAGCAGCAAAATTAGTCTTTAAGGGGCTTCAGAGATATATGAAGTTCTGGTCTACCTATGTCAATATGAGTTTTGCCATTTCACATGTGAAAAGAACAGATAATGGAATTATCTGTATCAGTAAACTTGGTGTCTCTGAATTAGGATAAAACCCTAGATTTAATTTTATTATCTGAGATTGAAATTTGTCTCACTTAGAAGAAAGCCATAATGGACACTAAAAAAAAAAACACCATCCATTACAGCAACACAAGCAACTTTGTTATATCAGTTAAATATATTGTTTAATTAGTTTGCTAAAGGCATACACTGAAAAGCCATTAGACAGCCATTAGCAGTAACATATCCCTTTTTTTTTTTTTCAATCACCTGATTTACAATCAACTAAATCTCTAAAGTAATTCAGTCAAACAACATTTTTGGCAGAATTACCCCAGTAAAGTTTACAATTCCCTTTTTTGACTGCGATCATGGTAATTTTCCCTTAAGCTCTAAAGCACTGGTGATCATCTCCCACTTCAGCAGATTTAGAAATATGAAACTATTCAGCTACTTTTATGAAGCAATCTTTAACAAAATCAGTTCTGTGTTTTCCTCAAGTGGGGAAGAAAGAGATTGCTTTATATGTCTTTTAAAAGAGGTGAACTCCCAAAGGAGCAAAATACATCTGGCTATTCACATCTCTGCTGACTTGCTCTTTATTAACAAAAACTTTCTTAATAACCTTATTACCTACCAAAATATCTCCACCAGAAATTGTGAAAAAGCTCATAATGACTCTGCCAAAACATTGTGGAAGCAACCAATATAATTCACTGATGAAAAACAAGATCATGTAAAAATTAAGCCTCCGAATAGATTTTATTCTACAGCTTCTCTGATGCTGTTTTTCATGGTTGCATCACCACTCTAAAGATTCTGTAATGTTTCCCCAGTGTGTTTCCCTGACTTTGCATCAGCTACAGTATGCCTCAGTCTGGAATTATATGTTAGTCAATCAACAGTGCATGTGATCTTCAAAGGAGAAAGTTATTGATGGCAGTCCTTTACAGAAAACTAAGAGAGAGTGTGTGAGACAATGACCAAATCTGTAGCACAGCTGTTAACTGAACTTGAATTCTGATCTAACCAAACTAATATGCAAACCTCAAATCTATCCTTCTCCTGCAGTAATTGCTATATTTATCCTTGTAATGCTTCAGTTGCTTGCTTTCCAAAATGTAATACAGTTAAAAAAATATCATCTGCAGAATAAACAATTCCGAAGTTTCTTTAGAATATTTTGGTGAATTTTGAAGCTTTTTCTGCCAAACCAAACAGAGGCAGAAAGTAAGAGCTAAGAACAGACTCCACCATGAGTGTGTCTCAGTCCTGAAAGAGGATGATTTTAACACACACCTTGCTCACGAAGAGAACCACCACCTGTGTTGAGGTAAGTTTTGCAATGTTACTAATACTAATACAAACACACCCAATAAGCAGCATCAGGCAGTTTTTTACATTTCAAAACCAAAAGACAATTGCAGTCCATCACCAGCTGGCACCATTTACATTCTGCCAGAAAGCTGAAGGATGCCAATGTCTGAACAAAGCAAACCCCCTCCTCACCGCAAACAGGCTCTAAATGACCTTTACAACAACAAGGCTCTCCAAAAAACACCAAGCTTTTTTCCAATCCGTGGCATATTTGCACTTCCTAGTTTTGCATTATGGGCAAGTAAGCAGCCTGGAGGAGTGGGACCAGCAGTGAAAGTAGCACAGCAACAAGGGAACAAATCCTTCCCCTCCTTCCAGGAGCCAAACAGGGGGAGGAAAGGAAGAAAAGAAAATTAACAAAATACATGTGTTCTCACCAGTCATGTCTGTTGTTTCAGTAAAAAAAAAACCAGACTGTAACAGACTATAATATGACACACGGATGGGAAACTGAAGGTGGGCATGCTCCCGAATATCCATCTTGCATTCAGGTGCTGAACCCACACTGCCATACAAACTGACTGCTTATGTCAATGCTACAAGACATCTTATCTGCTAATCAAAGCATAACAAACGAGTTTTAAGCATTAAAATGCCAGCTTTTTGTAATCTTCATATTCATTTCCTTTATACTCCCTTTATGATAGTAACAAAACTCTTGAATGAAGCCAAAGACGAAGACTCCAACAAACTGACTGGCAGAACTAATGATGCCAATACCACATATTGCCCTGACTCACACCCTCGGAAGGCGGCACATAACATTGACAAGTAAAGGGAACTAAATATAACACAAATATGGATCCCATTAGCATGAGTTAGGAAAAACCTACACAGTAAATTACTTTCTGTGAAATGAAAAATGCTGCAGGTTGTGAAGTTCAATTCAAAATTTCATTTGTGAAGGAACTGGAAGGCGAAGGACCTGGGAATGGGAGTAGAATGAGGAGAGACACTCTGCCTAGGGGGTCACAGAGGGTCTAGGCACCTTCCCTGGTAGTTCACAGGAGCACTAGGATGAACCCTGCATTCAGTCCTGTGCAGCAGTTTCAAGGTTCAATAAAGGCAGTAGCAGGTGGCCAGAGAGAGGGCAAGTGCCACCAGTGGGCTGTGAAATGCCTGAGGAAGAGCTGGCAGGTAAGATGATGCACCTCTGGGCAGAGAAAAATAACAAAGTAGGAAGGAACCAAAGCATTATAATTAATACTCTTTTTTCTATCAAAAAAAGCAGCAAGGTTTGGAATTTCCACATAACTGTTCCATCCTCCCCAAATAAGACACATTTCTAATGAAGTGTCTTTCACACTTCTCCACATATTCCCTTTGACCTTACCCCCCAGTCAGGGTTATAATAAAACAAAAGTAAAGTCCAGAGCACTGTCAAAGCAGCAGGCACAGAAATTTGCCTGTCTTAACCCAGTCCCTGACTCAAGTCAATGGTCTGTGCTCCACCATTTGATCTGATCGGCGCTGGTTTGATCTAAAGGTGTGAGTGCACAGGAGATCTTTTCTTTTTTTTTTTCTTTTTTTTTCTTTTTTTTTGTTTTTTTTTTCTTTTTTTTCCTTTTTTTTTCTTTTTTGAAGAATCACATAAGTATTCTCTATGTAGAGAAAACATCCATTTACTTATAGAAATACAAATATTACACAAAAGATCTAAACTTTGGGGAGAAGAACGTTAGTATTTGCAGTTTGTTTCTACAGTTGGTCTCTCCTTGATCTGGATGCATAAGGTGAGCCAGGACTTGCTGTAAATTGTAACCAGTCAAAATAAAACATTAACAGTAACCCTAGCAGCATGGAAACACACTGTAAGAATTGACCTCAGATCCAAATTAATTCTAAATGAATATTAGAACCAATACATTCATCAATAGTTTCATATCACAGTCACCAAAACAGAAAAAAGTCTGAATAATCTGTATTCAAAAGTACATTTGTTAAAGTAGGATCCCTATTATTTCCATGTAGAAGCAGGTTTCCCTTCCAATTTTACAAAATATGCATGGTGTAATGCTTACAAACTTTAGTCCATTCACTGAAAATAAACTATCTCTTCAAAAGTATTCCCATTAATAACAAAAAAAACCAGACAAGACAATCCTACCAAGTCTTTCCCACGAGCACTCTTCTCTACATCTAACTGAACAAGGTCGTCCTCTGCTATCAATGAGCTTTCAGAAATTAATCAAAACTCCAGTGCCAAAGAGCCATGCAGCACGGTGTGAAAGTAAACACCTAAAAGCACTGCAACTGACAAGATGCAAAACTTTTGAAAAATACATGTGCACACTCAGTAATAAAACCCTGTTTCTTTTAATTGATATCGGTGAAAGAGACAGAAGCCTTGATTTGAGAAGAAACATTCCTTTTGTTTTCACTATTTCTAGGCTGCTGCACATTAATAGCAGTGTCTGCAGGAGACTCGTGCTGGTTTAGGCGCAAAGGCAACAAGGCTACGCCTTTCTGCTTCAGAACAAGTGGACCAGTGTGCTTTTTGAAGTCCAACAACACAAAATAACCAAATCTTATTCTTTCAACTAAAAGCATGCTCACCAGATTGATTACTCCAGCTCACTTAGTAAAATGCCTTTGGGCTTCTTGTGAGCACGTTTTAAGAACTACAGCAGTTTTAAGCTTTCCAAAACCCCACATTTACATAAACCAAAGATGTACCAACAGGAGGGGAGTGCAAGGGTATCACAGCACGTTAACTTTGGGTGGGAATCCTCTATAATGAGGTGCTGCCCAGGTGAGAGAGATTCCTTCACAAAACCAGGCAAGAAACAGACTTACCATTGAAGAATCTCTGGCTCTCCCCTAGGATGGAGCCCACTGAAGTATCACTGCATTCATTCTCCTGTGAGGGGACTGCATCATCACTCCTAAGATAGCTCTAAGAACTCTATGCAAGCAAGGAAGTTGCTGGTACCTCCAAGACATAATGCCTCATCTTACCACTGTTGTCAACTCAGCTTTTATCACATAAATAGGAATTAGTGTCACACATCTAAACAATGTGAAACAGTGCTTCTCCACCAACAGACACCCACTGCTAATAGGCTACACTTCCTGAAATTACTATGAATACAATTACATTAAAGTGTGAGAATAACCGTATACAACTTTTCTTCCCATAGTTTTAGTAAAAATTAAGGGGAATCAAGTATTAAGCCTCAGCAGTCAAAGCTGAGAGCATAAACAAAACATTTGCAATTTTAAGTATAAGTAAGCAGTTATATACAAAAAGTCTACTTGGCAGCCTACCCTACTCAAATAAGTTAACTCCTATAGTATTCCTCCACACTAAGGACAGCTCCAAGAGTTAATAATTTATGGTCACATTTAATAATAAAAAGTCTTTGAAACTATTTCCAGCTGCTGAGGTCTGATACTTAAAAAGGTTTAGATATCTATCTTGAGTGGGAAAAACACAAAGAAAACAGAATCCCTTTCCCACTCAAGAGTTTCAGAGTGAAGTTGATATAAAGCTATACAACTAAAAGTAAAATCAAATAATGGTGCAACTGAGAAAAAAAAAGAAAAAAAAGTATGAGAAAGTAGGTCAGTAGTTCCAAACACCAGTTAATTCAGTGTGTACAATAATCTGGGCTACCACAGCATGAACTGGAGTAAGCTCATCTGTCCAGCTTAAACAGAAAGCACTGAAAATCATCTTCAAGCAAATGCATGTGAATCATTTTGGCTAATGAAAACATACTTCTCAAGCTGAAGAATTCACGTAAATTACATTTCTCCTAATTCTGCCAAAAACACTAAAGAAAATGGATTTGCCAAAGATAAAAGCAAAGTAGGCATGGTAGATCATCCATTAGCAATATAAGTATGGCTAATTCTTCTTGACAGTGAAATGTCTTGGGATACAAACCATTTTATTTTTTACTAAGTGTTTAGATGCAATATATCCTACACATTTTATCCCCATATATCCTAGATTTCAGTACCAGTGAGTTTCTACAAAGATCAGGCCTTAACAATAATGTACTAGGAAGAGAAGGAATACGGGCAACTTGAAGTATTTAAGCATACTAAAGAAAAAGAATTATAAAAACAAAATAAAGGAATTAAATACAATAGCAGCTTTACAATCTCTGCAAGCTACAGAAAGAAATTCAAAATGGTGTGAACTAATGCAATTAATTTGAAAATAACAAGAAGGAACAAGTCACTCACTTATGGGGTATCACAAGGACAGAATTAATATTGAATTCTACCCACTGTTAAACCAATTAGGGAACTATATGGCTAGTTTGGGCTTTGGTTTTTTCATAAATGCATTTTTGGTGTGACAGGTTGTACTAGATTCTCTAGCATACAACAACTTCGATTTATTCATGTAAATATCAGAAATCCATCGGCAAACAAAGCCATATGGAAGAAAAAGAAATATAATGGATTTTCTGTTTGCTTTAGAAACTTGACAGCTGTGGATAGCATCATCTAAGTTACAATCCAGTAACTTTTCATATCCTGGTCATTTTCATTTACCAATCCGAATCGCATTTTATCTGATGATACAAAAAGGTCTGAGAGGGGGAAAACAGAAAATGAATAATGTTTTAAAAACTTAAAATAGGAATACACTTTAATATTCTTCCTTTTCACATCATAAATTTAAAGAACAAGAAAACTCACATCTGTTCTAACTTAGCGCTTAAGAAACGCAGAAAACGTATCAGGGTTATTTATATCATTTCTGTATTTGGGGAAAGATGTTCGGAGCCGGACCCCGCCGGTGGTGACACCCATCACCCAAGCTCCGCGAAGTTCCCGCGGGTCCGGGCTCGGCGGTACTTACCCCCGCACAGGAGGAGGAGGAGGAGGACGCTCGCCATGCGCCCCGCCGAGAGCATCTTCTCCGGCGCCGGGGCTGCTGCGGCCCCGCCTCAGCGCTCCGGGCAGCGCGGACCGGGCTGCGGACGGACCCCGAGGGCTCTCAGTCGGGCTGGCCCATAGCCCGGGGCGGCGGCTCCGAGCCGCGATGGGACGCACGGAGCCGGGCAGGGAGGGGACGGGACAGCCCGCGCCGGTGGGGATGTCTCTCTGCCGGTCCTTCCCTCGGTTCTCCTGGGTCCGGTGCGGCCCCGCCGCCACTGGCCGCGAAGAAACGCGCGCCGTGCCCTCGGCGGTGCCGGCGGCTCTCGGGCTCTGCGGGGCGAAGCGCAGTCACCAGCGCAGCCCCGCCGGCCG
>JAWWEW010000166.1:10630208-10684421 GCA_035583185.1 Anabacerthia variegaticeps
GGTGCCGGCGGCTCTCGGGCTCTGCGGGGAGACGCGAAGTCACCAGCGCAGCCCCGCCGGCCGCGCCGCGCCCGCCGCCGAGCCCCCCGCGCTGCCCGAGCGGCGGCACCGCCCGGCCCCGGCCAGCCCCCGGCCCCTCCTCCGCGGCCGCCGGGCCGCTCTCCGCGGGCCGCCCCGCACTTGCCGCCCCGCCCCGCCCCGCCCGCGGAGCCCTCGCGGAGCCGGCCCCGCCCCGAGCATCCCCGCGGGCAAGGTGCGCGCCCGGCCGCGGCAGGGGAGCCCGCGGGTCCTGGGGCACCGGCCCGCGCCTCCGGCCCCGCGGGAAGGGAGGAGCAGGAGGCGGTGGCTGGAGGGGGAGGAAGGCAGGCGAGCCGAGCGAACACACCAGGTGCGAGACAAAGCGGGGACAGGCGCTGCGGCACCAGGATGTACCCGAGTGGCCGCCTCCCCCCTCAGCCCCAAACACATTAAACGTGTTGAATAATTAATCCTTGGGAGAGGAGAGAATTTTTACTTGATGGTAGAAGGATGCTGTAAAAGATGTGCGCTACCTGGCAGGCAACCAAAGTAACCCGGAACGCATGCCTCTCGCTGAGCGGCGAAACGCCACTTTGAAACCGCAGGTGGGAGGGGGTAGGGGGGGAAATCTAACCAAGCCAAAGCAGAAATACGCTTTAACAGGTCGGCTCGCCGAGAAAAGCACTCCGAAAAAGCCGCCGCTCACAAACACCGCCCAGAGCACTCGCTGCGCCGCTGCCGGAGCAGCCTCGCCCGGCGAGCCCTCCGCAGCGCCGAGCCGGCCCCGGCCGCGGCCCCGGCGCAGCCCCCGCGGGCAGCCCCTGCTCTCGGGACGGGGCGGCCACGGCCACGGCCCCGCAGCGCCCGCCGGCACCGCGCCCGCGCAGCATCCGCGCCGGCTCCCGTCGGAAGGAAACCCTGCCCCTCTCCTCTCAGGGCATCTGCAACCTGCTTGTTGGAAGTGTTCTCTACTCCTCTCTCCAAAGCTGATGCTGCCTCCCGCACGGCCGCGCTGCTCCGGTGATCTGGGCTTCAGGATTCAGACACAGGTCAGCTACGGAGCTGATCTTCCCCAGCCTTCACACTCTGGAACGCCAGACCAAGGAGATACACACAGTATACTGATACACAGTGCCATTGTACCTAGCAAGAATTGCTATAGATTATTTAAATACAAATCAAATAGTAAATTCTCTCTCTAGACTACTAAGGACTCTGCTTACAATACCCAGCACTCTTAAGAGACAAACTACAAGAAATTACCCTATAGAACAGGTAAAAGAACTGGGCTATTCTAACTTTTCTGTTAGATCTCCATCAAGCATTCCCACAGTCGTCATAAGGCTTGGGAAAACAATAAGCCAAGTCCAAGCACCTGGAAAGGTAATAATGAATTTGAGATGAACACTAATGAACACCATTAATTGCTTTTGAAGCTGCCTCTCAGATAGTATAAATTAAACTTTTGAATACTTACTCACGTGTTCAAGCGTTTGTGGGGCTTTTGCAAATGCCTGAAAGAGGGAACTGGGTAAGTCTCCATAAACCAAAGGAAAGGCTATAGCAAAGAAAGCACCATATAAAACATTAACATTAAATCAATGCTTCGTGGAGAAATGTCTTACGTTAAACTAAGCTTTATCTTAAATCATATTTAAAAGCTCGTGCAGTATACAAATCAATATTGATGCCATCTAAAATACAGCACTATCATCTGCACTGATAAATGCCAGTTTCCATCCAGGACAAAGTGACTTCTTGGAAGAATTTCAAGGACTTACAATCTCTTCTGGCATCTCAGCAACTGAAGCCAAAGCTATACTCTTCTGCCAACTTGAGGCTCTGCTCCAGCACACTAAAACTGGTTTTAGATGCCATCATGTTCATCATACAAGGAACAGAAGTAAGGTCACCAGAATAATTTTTTCATTCAATTTCCAGGCTTTTAAGTTAAGCAGATTTATACATTTTCAGAGGATCATAGCTTATGCACAGCATACCTGGAAAAAACTGGCCGACTTGGATGAGAAAGGGACTAAATACTAGTGTCTTTAGTGTTCCAGCGACTGTGATGATCTCTTTCATATTAATGCAGTCATCATTCTTCCTGGAGCTGTTCTCCTTTACGGTCTCTTTATGGTCCATAAGAAAAAGTGATGGTATACTGAGGAAAAATAATTCATCCAGCCTACCATACGGAAGACAAAAATAACTACAGCATCTCCTGCAAAAAGCTCATCAAAATGGAGGCATTTTAAATTTTCCACTCAGAATTCAAAGTTCAGGGTGAAAAAATGAAACCCTTCCTGCCCAACCTGGTTTCCACATCCCTAAAGAGGCCCAACACAGGTGCTGAACCATCTGCCCTTGAGTTTACATGAGAAATAGAAGCCTACAACAACCATCTCCTTCCAACAGCTAACTTGTGCTCTGATATGCATAAAATACATATCCATGTCATTCACTTGATTTCTTTGTCTGAGGGCCCTTTGAAAACTGAATGAAAATCAGTGTTCATAAATGGGGAATAAAAAAGCGAGGTGTCCTTAACTTCCCGGGCAAGGTCCATCTTTATAGTAATGTCCCACAGCACTCTCTTAGGAAAAATACTTTGGAAGTAAATCAACACTTTCCTGTAGGCTAGTGCAATTGTGAAACAATGGCTCATGCTCTCCCCTGCTTTGACTCATTCATTTGGCACAGCAGGAAAGCTATTAAGTTATTGTAGGTTTTTCTTTTATAAAGGCATCCTGAGATGTCTTGATACCATAATGTTTCCTGCAGCTGTTGCTAATTGATAACTGTTTCTTGGTTCCGTCAGAAGTCTTAGGGCATGCACATTTAGTAATAGGGTAGGGCACTTGAGGACTGTTCCATCTTTCTGTGTTTTCCAAACACTCATACATGAATGCTGAAATATTTTCAGGCAAAATTCCTCCTAGAACATTGTGTTTAAAATCCAATTCTTGATCAGTGCATGACTTGAATACTTTTTTCCCCATGCTATGAGGTTGGTTACTGTAGAGTCTCAGAGTCTGAAGTGCTGCTGTTGATCATGTTAGGAAAAAACTATTTTAAAATTATAAAAATTCCTTAGTAACACTCAACACTACTTTTTGACCAAACCGTCAAGTCTTTCATACAGTTACAAATAGGATGGCACTGAATATATATTCTTCCTGTGGCAGATCTAACAGTAAAAGCAGAGATCAAATTTTGATCCTGACAAATGACAATTTATCTGCATGGCATACTTAATTCAAGCTTATACACATGTTTTTCCACAATCCCTGGGCTTTATTTTCCTATCCTTTTGTCTATTCATTTCTTCTCTATTTGTTACATACATTTGACATTTGAACATGATCTATTTAATTTTTGTCCATTTGAGAGCACTGAAAGGGCTAAAACCGGTGTGTTTTCCTGAAGTGCTCATCCAAAGTGCTATGAGTTGATCAGAAACACACAGTACCATGAGAAAGCAGCAAACCTGTGATAACAGGTGTCTCTATCATGGCACCTAGAGAAGGGAACCAAGAAGTTATTTCTTTCAATTCAGAAGGAATTAAATTCTTGTGGAGAACTGTCTTGATACCAAGAGGTTTAAGCAAGAACTCAGTGTTCAACAGATAGATTTCAAGGCAAAACCAGGATTCTTGTGAAAACAGTGACAAGGGACTGGTCTTAGTGAAGATGTTGTGTGAGGGAAGGCAGAACTGATTATGGGCCTGGGCCAGGATCATGACCAGGAAGAACCACTGTCCCTTGGTGACCTGTCAAAGCTATCCCTACTGTGAGTTGGCTTCAATAGGACTCATCTGACCTCACTGCTGTTTCTTGGCAGTAAGATTCTAAATTCCTCCAACAATAGTAGTTTGTGTCACTGTAAATATAATATAGGGCCTTTTTGAAAATACATTAACCCGCAAAAATTGCCTGATTTTTGACCATCAGGTTGTTTCACTGAAGGCATAAACTTAACTATTAAACCCATAATGAAATCGTAAATCACAGCCATCTGTTTGCTTGGGTAAAAGACCTCAATGTCTGATGCAATCAGAAGTCTGTAACAAAATAGTTCTATATTCATTGATTTATCTGAAATTCTCACCTGTTTGACTTCATTGCTGGAGATTTCTGTGAAGCACAGGATGACTGTGCTCTATTCTAGAGAATAGGAAACAAGTTCTCACAATATTTGCAAACAACAGCTGTTTTCTTGTGTCACTTCCACTCAGGATCTCATGTCATCTTGCTCCTGTCTTGTAACATTAGCCCTCAAAACTGATAGAAAACTTAATTTCAGTTTTCATATCATTGTTCTAAGGATTGTCCTGAGAGTGGTATGAATGCCACTGTTATGTCAGTAACAAGGGGCAGAGGGAGTGAGTGTCACTGTGAGGCACTGACGCTCCACTGTTGTCCTTTCAATAACATCAGATTCAAAACTCAGTGAAACCCAAAGCTGCATTTTCTATACTATTGTGGGCCAGCAGGATTACAGGAGTGTGGTTAAATCGGGATGTAACCTCTTGCTGGGATGACATGCACTGCCCCATATGAGAGAGCCCACATTGTCACAAGGCTGATGTGTGCACGTTGCAGGGCATCCAGCAGAGCTGTGCTGGTGGCTGTCATTCCATCACCACCAGAATATCCTCCAACTAGCATCAGGGACAGCAACAGGGCTGATGACTCATGATTATCTCATTTGCAAAGACAATCCTTTTTGCCTGAGACCATACAGTAACATAATCCTAACAGTTATAACCTACAGGCACCTTGGCATTGAGGCTTAACATTTATTCCATTACTCAGGAGGCATTAATTTCCCTGAGGTTTTAACAAATATTAGTATGATAAATTTCTCCACATCAGTATGAGCAGTAAAGTTCTTCCGAACTTTGAAGACTGGATTTTTCTAGCTTTTAAACAAACATTTTGGATCTGCCTGGAAATTCACATATACCCCATCAGAATTTGAATGGTAGGGGGTAGATACTTTTCCAGAAGTTACAGTACAACTACTTAGAGAAATATATTGAAACTGGCAGCTGATAAATTAAAACCAGCTAACAAAATATAAAACATCCTTTGTTGACTCTTCTCCAGGTCCGTTTCCAGCAGATAATGTACTACTATGATTGTAAAAATAAAAAGATTATTTTCATCCTAGTTTCTTAGAATTTGGTGTCAAATATAACAGCCCACCTGAGAGATGTGAAACCTCAATTCCCTACTTGTTTATAATGAACTTACAGCCTGGGTTATGACCAAGGCAAGCTTCCTGCTCACTGCCAAGCTAAGTACCCCTATAGTGACCTGAGGGAGGTGAACGTGTTGGAGAGTGATTCTGTCCAATATACAGACAGATCTACCCACCATGATTTACAACTCACCAAAACTATTTATGAGGTTTGTTGATTACAAAAAAAAGGCACATCTTCTCTATCCTCTTTGTAACACAAGAGCTTCCTTGGTGGTCGTAAACTTTTGTAGGTTCACAATAGAGGTACTATAATACATGATACTGGGGGATTAGCCCCAATACCATAAGGGGAAATGGTGACCTGATAGTTTTAAGTCTCCTAAATCATCAGGTAAAATTCTGTCAGGGAAGAGCTGACAAACTCGTGACAGTTATTCATGTATGAATATAAGCAGAAAGGCACACTAAAGTTCATGAAGAGAAGATCACATTCAATGAAATAACAATTAATTTTGCCATTATAGGAATTAGTATAAAAATATCAGAATCAGGACTTACAAGGGATTTCACCTCTAAGTTAACCTATATTGGGTTAAATGATCTACATAATCTGATTTACTTTCAGCCCCATATGTTACTAAATTGTAATCATTAGAAACCAGGAAATATGATCCAAGGCTAATTCAAGAGATCTGGATTCACACTAAACTGTGTATTGAAATATATGGTATCATGGCCATAAAAGAAAGCACTCAGATAGTCAGGTCACACATCTTCATTTGCGCCGTGGTTTATGGAAGCACGTTTGCCCTTGCATTCTATCGATCTAACAGGATGTGTTTTTCTATTACACATGTCTCTACATTTAAAGAACATTACATTAAAATTGAAATCAAGAGGAAATGTGAGGGCTGAGATTGTCCCATGCATTTTTTATTAGTTCACTTATATGCCTTACAAGTCTTATTCAGGAACAGCTAGAATTTAGTGTAAAAACTAGTGCTAGAACTTGTAAATTCCTGGGAATCAACCCAAAGATATAATCTCAAAATAACATACCTGAGACTAACGGAGGAGTCTGCTTTTTTTCTCCTGTGCATTGAGTAAGCCCAAGTCCTGTAAATGCAAGAATAGACCATTATATTTACAAATACTCTGAACAAAGGGGGTGAATTCAGGTTGAAAAGGTAAACTTTGTTCCTGTTTTGAGTGCCTAATACTATAATACTTTCCTTTAACTTTTCAATTCCTAATCTCTTTTTAAATTAAATTTTCAGAATTGTACCACCTGTAACCAGAATGATGCTGCATAATTTACCACAAAATTTTAAATGGCTGAAAAGAACCATTTCAAAGGAAGATAGTCTGTTTGTCTATTTATTGTAGGTAGCCACAATATATTATAAATATACAAGATGCCAAACATATTAGCACAACCTGGTTTTCCTAAAAAACCCACACAAAACAAAAAATTAACCCCAAAACATAATTTGAACTTTAAAAGGACTAGAAAGTTCTCAAAATCATCATGATAAATAAAAGGAGAAATGGATGCTAAGTTTTGGCCAGCCCAGTAGAGATTTACCCTGTAGCAAGATGTCCATGACCCTCTCGTATACTGCACGGCCCTAAGGCTCTGTAGAGTGGAAAACACATTTTGGTCAAATGGACTACTACGGAATTTTAGCACAAAGTCTGCAGAAAGTGCTAAGTGTGCAAGTTCCTTTAGTTAAAGGCTTAACACACAGGCAGATGTGAGTTGATTTTTCAAGGAAATGGGAAAATCCTCTCCTCCCTCAGGTACCTGTTCAAAATGCCAAGTCATGACAGTTTTTCAAAGTATACCCTGACAAAGGATTTCTTACCATTTCTTTTCTAGAAGATACACTTACCTATATGAAAGTACCAAATATTTTATAAGGTTTATTTGGGGAGAAAAGACAGGGTCTCTGTCACAGTTACCCATTATCTAGCACAAGCTCTGACTGCACTTTCTCTAGTATAAACAGCAACAACAGCATGAGATAACAGTAAACAATTCTGCCTGTAATGCACATATTAAAAATTTTATAAAAGTAATATTTTTTCTCCTGGTCTTGCAAATCAAATCACCAAGGACAGTTTCATATTTATTTTTCTCATTTTCAGATAGATGGATATATTTCTGTTTTAGTGAAATAATGCCTACCTTTACACACATGCATAGAGATAATATAAACCCTTAGAAGTTCATTATGCTATTCCTTTGTGCCTTGACTTCCATGAACTTAAAGAGCAGAAATCAGAGCCCAGGAGAGAAAGACAAGAGAAACTTTAAGTGCCTAAAGCAGATAACCAAAAGTAGGTTACCATCATATTTTTAATTTATGCGTATTACAAGATGAACTGACAGTCATATATGTGTCCTATTATTAACGGCTAGGCAGTTTTCTCTTTTAAGTTAGCACAGTCAGTTAAGCTACTTGGAGTCTATTTCTATTTGTTTGGGCTGTGGAGCATCCTGTATTTTAGTTCAGAGAAATTTTTCTTGCTTGGAATTTCTCTGAAGTGGCAATATGAAGGAAACAGTTCCTTGTTTCTAACTCATGGCAACTCAGAGCAACTCAATGCAGCTGTTTCAGTTCTGTAGCAGGTAGAGCAGCATTTGACTAAAACTGAGAGCTCAGTGAGTACAAGCACAGCCGCACAAGGTGGTGTTTGATGCAGGGCAGTAGTTGCGGAGCAGGCTCACCACTCATTAACTGGAGTAGAAAACTTTGAAATATTGGCTATTTTCCCTTGGATTCTGACAAACAAAATTCATGAGATACACTCTGAAATAATCTTTTTTTTTTTTTCCATTACACTTACTACACTGAAACATTGCCCAGTTAACATGTGGGAGAAGCTGGTTTGACTGATCCAGGTAAATAAAAATCAGGTAAATCAATGCTCTATCAATTTTACAGGTCCAATATTTCTAAGTTAAACCAGACCTTTTCAGCTCTCCTATAATACATGTCATAAAAACTATGCACAGCTGGTCTCTCCACCAATAAATCAACCGTTGAGGAGTAACAAAATATATACAACTAAGGCAAAGACAGGACAGAAGATTGTGACTGAAAGAGAAACTGTGCAGTGAACCTAAAAAGTCAGTTTAGAGAGTCTTGACATGTTTCATCAACATGTACTGAGGAAGTGCTCCTGTGGGGAAGGTGGTTTTATCTTAAGTTTTTTATACTGGTTCCTCAGCAAATGCTTTGCATAAGGCATCTCTGAATGAAAGGCATGTGTGGCATATTAAAAAGTTTCAATGTTTTATCTGTTGATGATGGAGACTGTCCTAGAGCAGAGAGTTGTAGGGATGTTGACATAAGGGATGTTGATTTTTGCAGCCAGTGCAGTCCCCAGCCGTGCTGGCAGGCTGGGTCTCCTGGAGGTGCCCCTCTCTCCCTCGAAGTTGTAGTGGTACCACAGAAGCAGCCTAAACTCATAAGGACTCCCTATATAATAGTAACTATTTATATGTTATTTTGGAGGAAATTTTATTTACACTCTGCTGACCACAATCCCAGCTCTTGTAGAGGTGTTACATTCACTTTTTTCAAAGGATGTTATGCGTCTAAATGGAAAAGATGCTTAATGTCAAACCAAATTAAACAAAAAATTACCTATTTGAAACAAAGCATTCATATCTTTCCATGCCACTGGCCAGAAAACACAGAAAAGCACATGTTCAATGTACCTGATACTGGCTTGGCAGAGTCTTCCAAGAAGCTAAGCCTTTGGTGAATCCACTTTATTTTGCACGCCTAACACAATAACTCTTAACAAGATTCCGCAGATTAGAGGACATGAAATTAAGTAGTTTGAAATGAAATACAATGTTAGACATTAAGCTGACAGTCCTCAATACCCACCAGCTAAGACACTAGTAGGAAACAGTGTCAGAATAATAAGACATTCACAAGAAAGTGACATAGATTAAGTCTCTTTAACCTTGTTAACTGTATTAAGGAAACAGTGGTTGTCACCTGCTGACATCTTGTTCAGTAGAAAAGTGAAAACAAGAATGCCTGCTCTGTCAGAACTGGTTTCCAAGTCACTAGGGACTTGAAGAAGTTTAAATAGAGAATGAAAAGAAGCTCTAGCGCAAACCAACTGGAACCATGTTATCAGAGCATGCAGTTAATAATATATTCTTCTAAACCATTAAACAAAACCCCTCAAATCACAACCCAGAAGTAATTTTAAGGGACCTACTACCTTCAACATCTATTTTGGATTTCAAGGCTTTAACCTCACCTAACTGTTCCACAGATCCCAAAATTGTGGGTGTTAGCTTATGAGTGTCACTCTATCATATTAATTGAACTATTTGCTGTATGTTTCAAAGTTATTTTGCTCTGTACATTCATTGTGAATGCAATCCAATCTTTTAACACATCCTGAAATGCCATTGTTACCTGCGTCAGCAACACGTCTATCTCCTTCAAACTTCCTGTGATTACCCGTGAGAGAGAACTCCTGAAAATAGTTTTCCCTCCAGAAAATGCTTGACATAAGAGTGAAAATAAGTTCCTATTGATTATTGCCATAAGAAACCTGCAGTGACTTCATAAAGATGATTCAGAGCTTATCTTAGGTGGGGTGACAATGTCACTACACAATCCTACATGAGTAGGAACTCAAAATGTCTCCAATGTGTGATCACATTAAAAATTTGTCCTCTGAACTTTTCTTTTTCTGTACTTGCAACTTCCTCCCTGAACTCTGAGGTACACTTTCTGCTTGCCTACATCTTACAGTACGTCTCTATATAATTCCTCTCTCTGCTACATGAGCCTTGTGCAATCAACTGTTCCGGTGCTTCCCTGCAGACTGTATAATACAGACATAAAACCACTAGGGCTGGCATGAGGCAAAGTGAAGGGACCTAAACTAAGGACATGCATCATTGTGTGGGAGCAGTGAATGCTATCCAGGAGGACATCCTCAGAGCAGGACAATGTCAATGTCCTGTCCAAAAAGTCACCTTTCCTGCACTAATGAGTGAAATGTCAGGATTGGCTTAAGGTATCTTACCTGTATGGGGCTCACCAGGATCAGTGTTCTGAGGAAGGTAGGGTCCCAGGCCCAAGTTGTTACCTAGACTTTGGTATTGTGTGGCTACAGATTGGCTGCAAGTTACAGGGCAGTGATAGAGCAGCCCAGAGCCTGTTGACAAAGCCCACAGGAGTGGCCTTATTTCTCCAAGCTGTGCAATGAACCTGGGAAAGTTGTTTTGCTGTCACCCATGACCCAGTACAAATCAGCAAGCAGTCACGGGGCTCAGGCTGCAATCTACATAGTCAGCATCCAAAGCCAGTCCCAGGTGTCAGAGCCTGCAACATTTGGGAGAGTAGGGGTGCCTGAGTTTAAAGGCAAAGGGAACAGAGTCAGAAAATTTCTTTCCCAAACAGAGCGCATCAGCTGTTCTATGTTTTTTCCCCTGCAGAGTGAGAGGATACTGACTTCACAGCTAGCAGTAGAAGGATTTCATCAGCTGCCTTGGGTTCCAGTGAATAAACCCGATTTTGTCACCAGTCAGTTGAGCTCAGAGCCTGGCTGAGGCAGCTGCTCAGTGTCTCCACTGTGTGAGTGGACATGCTCTGAAACACAGGATATGGCAGTGACAGTTTTCCCTTTTGCACATCATCTGCTTCACTGCTTTTCCAGTGAAAGCTTAGCAGAGACTCACAGGTAGAAATATTATGTAGGCAAAATAATTACAGTAATGCTCTTTCATTTGCAGAAAGCAATTCATTACCTACCCAGAAGACCTGAATGGCTCAAGGACTACACCTAACAATAGGCATTTAAACCATCAGGTATCCAAAATCAGAGCTATGGTGCCTTAGCAGGGGTAGAATATTTCTTATTTACATAGTTGCTGTGGCAAAAACACTACTACTACTTCCTATCTAGATGCCAGAAAAAGAATTCACTACAAGTATTAGAACAACATAGTTTATTGGTTTTGCTTTAGCGGAAAAAAAGCTTATGATTTATCTTTCTGTAATACAAATATAGTGTTGTTCATGGAAATAGCTCACATCTGTTGCTTTTCGTATTGCATGAACATTAACCACATGCTCTCCGTTTTCAGAATTATTATTGTTATTGTTATTGTTTCTCATCTCAAAAGGGATTCAGTGAAAAACTCATTCACTATTGGAGACCCCAAATGCAGACTGTGATATAAAGTGAGTTGTCCAGAGTCAGTAGCTGGGAACAGAGCTCAGAGTCAATACATACAGACCTGGACAACAGTATTTGACAAGCAAGAGGAGACAGAGGAAAGTTTCACGTGTCTGCTGAAGTGGGCAGGGAGCCCCAGGTAAGCTTAGCTTTGTACATTCCTCATTCCGTGTAATGTACGGTCTTCACAAAACACCCACTACCTGACCTGGCTGAAAATCAGTTACCAGGCTACTTCATCTTGAGTCAGGTTGATGTTTTCTCATTAAACTTCCATCCCTTGAAAATCATAGAAGTGTAATTCACTCTGATCCTGCAGGCACTAGTCAGACTTCTAGGCCTATGGATGAACTGACTTTGGAGAACTTCAGTAACATTACTGTGTCAGTGTTCTGGGTCACTAGTCTAATAAAACGTACATCTCAAAACAGAAACAAGCAAGCAGGAACATTTTCTCAATCAAGGGAAACAGCCAGCATGGTCAGTGACAGACATTGGAACATAAATTGCAAAGGTATTCAATGATAGAACAGTATAAAGACACTAAGATGAAATAAAATAAAGCTGAATCCTGGTCCATATTCCTGGAGAAATTGCTTTGCTTAGACTCTTTTATTCAAGGCTCACACTTTCTAGCTTAGCATACAAAAGTCCTACAGCCCAACATGTAGTATACAGCTCATTCCCTTTCCCCTTGAAGGCTTCGTGTAACATCTTATTTATGATGCTCTTTCAGTGTTTCCAGGCAGTCTGGAAACTCATTTCTGTGATGCATATAGCATATTTGCCACTCCATAGATATCACCACAAGCTATAATGACATACACATGTGGATTAGGATCTTATGAGCCAAATCAATGTCACCACTTGTTTACTGTGATGGGTCCTGCTAGCTACAGCAAAGCTTGCCTCAGACTTATGATGAGCAAATTCATATGCACATAGCTACCCATGATCACACAGTTTGCCTCTTCAAGAGTTCAAGATGCATTTAGACAATGCTCTCAGGCACATGGTGTGAGCCATGGGGATGGCTCTTGGGCATGTCCTGTGAAGGGCTAAGAGTTGGACTCAATGATCTATGTGGGTCCCTTCCAACTCAGGATATTCTATGATGTATGTATATGTGTATATATGTGTGTGTGTGTGTGTGTGTGTGTGTGTGTGCATATATATAAAACTATGTTGGAGTTGCAGTGCTAGAAAACTGTAAATATAAGCATTAGGTTTCTTATTTAATACAAGAGTATTTACAGATTATGCAATCAATGTTATTACAGAGCATGGGAGAACTGTTATAATATTAAACCCAAACCTTTTCATCATTAAAAAGGTTGATTTTTGACAAATGGCAGTAGACTTCAATAAAATGTGTGGACTCTCACAGTGCTTTCACAGAGCCTTCAAATGTTTTTTTTATCAGACTAACACTGATTGGTAGTACCTTTAATATCTTTTTTTCCTGACAGATGTCAGTATTCCTTCCCTCTGCACACTTTTACTCCTTCACTCCTTCAGAAGTGATAAAAACCTTTGGCACTTTGATAATAAAGTATGTAGCTCAAACGAAAAATCACCTTGTAATAAAGTGTTAGCCAGATTAAAAAAAAACAACAAACCAAAACAAAAAAAACCCTAACAACTACAACAACAAAAAGGCAACCCAAACAATTAATCAGTGAGGATTTTTATTAGTCAATCATGCAACTAATTAAAATCATTTACTGATAAACATAGCACAACAACAAAGTTATCTTACTCCTAACCCAGCAAAATGATCTGCCTGCTGCACATGCAGATAGTAGGGGATAACCTGCTTTCAGATAAGTCTGCAACTGCTGACCAATCTATTTTTACTTAGTAATAGTATTTCCCCAGCTCAGCAGTTCTGGCAGATCACAGCTTTGAGTCTGAGACATTTGTGAACCATCTCTTTGTTAGTCACAAATAGCAAAGTGCACATCGATAAATCACACCCTTTGTCTCTTTCTTTTCCCTCCCCCATGCAGTTGCTGCTTTTTCTTGTCAAACCAACCCAGGCTGAACACTGTTAACCTGGAAGAAATTCTAAAGAACAGATCCTATGTAATAAAAAACGACCTCAAATAATTAACATTTTTGAAGTGGTTTTTATCTGAATTTTGTCCAAGGTACATAAATTATCATTCAACCTTCCTCTTCCTGGCAGTGCACTTAGACATAGCAAGTCTTAAAATGATGACATCACCATCCCCTGATCCTTCATTATAAGTCATTAAAGCAGTAATATGGCTCCTCTCATGCACTAATCATCAAGCAGACTTACTCATATGAAATCTCAGGCATAGTGCACCTGAGGTGAACTAAAAGAGCACAGGACTCAATGTTTTTGGTGAACTACTTTTGTGTGAATTTATTGCTGCTGAGAGAGTTGTGCATGTTAACATGCAGGGAGACTAAATTCTGCTATTAATCCATGAGACAGGCACTGCAGAGGTAATAACAGGTTTCCTATTCATGTAAAGTATCCAGGCCATAAGAAGGAAGGAAGGAAGGGAGAACTTAGTTTAGTCTGTGCCTCTTCAGATTTTGACCTTTCTCATAAACACACTGGCAAAGCAATCAACATTAATGTCTGGATAATAGGTTCAGTGACAGGGGCAGTACCCAACAGGAACTCTGTTAGACACTCAATCACCTTTCTGCACCCACTAGTGATGATGAAAACTTTCTTACGCTTTGGTCAAAAATCAGTAAACTAGATCAGCTGCACAATAGCAGCTTACCCATCTAATGATGTAGCTGTTACAGATTTTTAAACTGTTATTGCATGAATTCTAGTCCATTATTTTAACTCATTACAAAGTTTCAAAATATGCACTGCTATTTTCTACCTAGCAAACAATAAAGCCTTTGTCTTCCATGAGGAATTGCAACACAATGCTCACATTATATTTTAGTTCACATCCCACTTGGTGACCTCATCTATGACTTTCTCTTTAATAGATACTGCAAAATATGGTCCAGTTTAGGGTACTCCTTGGAAAGCCCCATTCCAGCCTTAGTTGCTTCCATGTAAACAGGAGTTGTTAGTCCTCACTGCCACGGACGTATTCATACTACAGCTGTTCTGTATATCTCCTTTTTTCTGTCCCATTATGGTTTCTACTGTCCTGGCATAACCAATACTATTTATGCTGCTGATTTTAGTTAAGTGACTATCATGGTTAGACCAAAAATTTTTTGCAAGTAGACCAACCTACACCGGTATTTGCAATAAGCATGATAGATATGCAACACCAAAAAAAACCACCAAAAAACAAAACAAAACAAAACAAACAAAAAAAAAAACAACAAAAAAAACAACAAGAAAACCCCACCACAATCTAGATTAAAATTACGTATTTTCATTGCTTCCATAATTTACTAGAATTAATGATGCTCACTGTTCAAGAAATCTTGGAGGACTGGCTATTCATAACCTGATAATCTAAAATAACACCTTCATTTCTTTGGCTGTGGTGATTCAAACTATGTGTACACCTGCCCCACTCCTACTTTTGTCTTTTAAGCCTATCCCTTGCCTCCACCCATCCTGAATCCACACGATGGCACTACACCACACCTGTGTCAAAAACCGCCAAAGAAACAGAGCTTAGAGCTCAGCATATAAAAGGAGGAGAAGCCTTGCCAAAACTAGATGTCAGTTAGAATTTACCTTACCTCACTAAGTATAAATCTTCACTTTAACCTTCACTCCAGCTGGGCAATGCAAATAGAGGCAAATCTGAGAGCATAAGGAGGATCCTGAGGATGTGGTCATGGTTCCTCAGGTACGATCAGTTTTGGCAAAGTCCACAGAATCATAGAATCTGGGAAACCCTGTCCCATTTCATCTGGAAACAATGAAAAGAAAGAAGGAAAAGAAAAAGGGCAGAAACCATTTCATGCAGTGAAAATGATAAAGTGCATATTGACTTTCTCATCAGTCTTTTTAGATAGGTAATACATGATTCTTTCCACATTCTTCTACAAAGGTTACACAGTTGATCCCCCATTCCAGAAAAAGTTCAGACACGACTGTCATTCCTAATATTTGTCTAACTACTTCTTGAAAAAAAAAGAAATCTCAGAGTCTGGCTAGGCTTTCTGTTCCAATACTTCATCTCCTCAATATTAGAGGATAGATGCTTTTCCTTATACCAAATGTAAATTTTCCTTACTGCAACTTAATCTGTATTGCTTTACCAGCCATGTTTCCACCTATCTGCAGTGTACAAAACATATAGTTTTCCTGTCTTTCTATCTACATTCCACTGATTAGGAGATCTGTCGATACATTGACCTTATTTTACAGGTAAGCAAGCCAGACAAAAAAATTTACTACAGTATTTTAAGAGTGGAGAGAGAAGTATTATAAGAGCAAGCAAGCAAGCAAACCAGCTTGTCAGCTGGTTTTCATATTATTTTTTAAAAAAAGCCTCACAAAAAAAAAAAAAAAGGAAAAAACAGCACCAAAACAAAACTAAACACCACCTCCCAGAATACTATCATAGGAATAATACTACCTGGAAGGATAACAGATTATAACTAATATAGGATTCAGGATAAAATAATGGGATCTTTTAAGAACAGTTATTGTTAGCCACCATTCAATCTCATCATCTACTATTCAGAAAAACATATTTCCGTGGATAGCTGTATTTTAGCACTATCCACAAGAAAAGGTTGTCTAAAGAGCATTTCATATTTCTGACAAAAAATATAAATGATTAGGCTTTTGCCTTGATTCAAAAATTATCATCTTTTCTGTCCTATCATTATCATCCCTTAATTAATCCAATTCAAAAGGTTGCTTAATTAGTTAATTCTTCTATTTATTTTATCTGTTTACCAAGAAAAAATATTCATTAAAAATTTTTGGACTGCAGGCCTTAAAGCATGATCACCTCTGTAAGATTAATGTGTAATGTGTATTCAGTTGTGTTATGAAATTTATAGACACTATTTATAAAATATACATTTTCTAATTAGAATTTTAATCCATTTTCTCTCCGTGTGAGGAACATTAATAAAAAAAGGGTTTATATTTCTTTGTTTGAATGAACATTCAGTTACAATTCTGGTTTATTTGTTCAGACTGCTGACATTTTCATGGTCTTTTATTAAAGACCTGATTAACCTGCAGAAAGAGCACGATGTTTGTACAGAGCTTATGTTCTCTAAGCCTACTTCACACCCACATATTGCCTTCTGTTAGGGGAACACCAGTAATGTCAGCATCCCCTATCATATGACAACCCCTTCAGAGGACTGACCCCTCTGTCAATGCAGTGTGATTTGTAATGCCAGGAACCAGAAGATGAGTAACACCAGAGTGTTCACGTGAGCTTTTGGCCAGACACAACTCTGCTCCAAGGCTCTGGGCACAGAGGAAATAACTGGCCATGCTACTCTGCTAACACCTTTATCCATGTTGCTGTCCACTAGCATCCACTTGCTGTAATAATCAACTTTCTCTTAGTAGAATTACTATTTCTAGACAAAAGTATTGGCTTAAAATAAGTGAAGCCCTCTGCATGTAACTCTCTCTGTTGTGCTGAGGATATTGTTCTTCACAATCTGATCACTGTTTCCCTGGTTTAGGAGTCTTGGAAAGTTAAAACGCTGCCTGTATGGACATGGGGAAAATGAATACAACTAAGAAAATGTACCTCTGTGCATTTGGAAGTAAGCTGTCTGAAAGGTCTTGTGTCACATAATAAAAAACTCTAGTGATATCTAAGATGTTTAATGAAACCAAATTCTTTACAGCCTCAGTATCTATTTTCCTGTTACCTGCTGACTCATAAAACAACCAACAGATTCCACTTTTATGTATCAAAGAGTTAGAGATTCTAAATTTGAAGTGAATTTCTTAGCATTACACAGTATCATGAGGTCCACACTGGAGATGCAAAATGGGTAACAGGTTATAAAATGCAATGTATGACCCTACCAAAGTCATTATCAACTAATTTAAGATATGACATCTTGACACTAAAGGAAAATAAAGTAATTGTGAGAGGATGCAATGGGTAGAAAGGATCCAGAGTTATGTAATTATTGAGCAAAAGGCAACTGCTTTTGCTGAACAACCAACAAATTTTCAATTTATTGATCTGTTTTGCACAGGCTAAACCACTGCAAATATCTCATAATTTAAAAAAAAAATATCACAGTCAAGAGTTTCATTTTTCTGGATTGGCTGCATGCTGCCTGACTTTCCCTTGGGTATGATGCTTATATTATTCCTCCACTTTTTATTTTCTAGAAAAATGAAGCTGACTATATCCACAATCCCAAAGAAAAATTTTCAGATGTAAAAAATATGTACCAAGGTTTATGTTTCTCTGTGCATCTTCTCTCAGTGCTTCCATGTACACACACAGGAGATTTAATATTCAGTAACTTAGCCAGGTATACAAGGAAGGCATAGACTTGCATACTTTGTGCAAGCCTTTCCTGTGTTGGGAGCCTCTGCTAAATGCAATAAAATCTCTATGAAAATCTCTCTTACACAACGGGAATATAAACATGAAATTCTGCTTGTATAACCACGCCTACCCTTTCAGGTACGCTGCAAATTCGTGCTCCAGTAAACTCTGTCTCTTTCCTTGACTCAGATAAATCGACATTATGCCTCTACTCTTGGCAAATTGCTATAGGGTCCACTAAAGGGCCTGCCAAATCCTTGCAGCAAAGGCTCCACATGACAGAAATTTGCGACTTGAAGGGTGAGAAGAGATTCTCATGCATTTTGTCCCTCTGTACATTTCCTCTTCTAACTCCTATTATTGCCTTTTATTTCCTCTGTGTCTGTTAGTGCTTCAGCTCAGCCTGCTTCCTGAGCCCTAGCAGTCCCAAGAAGACAGCATTTTCCAACCAGCAAGGTACATATTGACAATTTGAATCTTCACAGTGTTCCAAGTGTGAAGATTATACACATAGAAAATATCGGGGTAGAACAAGAAGGTTTGTCTTTCAGAACCAGCAGGGTAGCAACCTCTAATACCATGCAATTGTTTCCAGACTAGAAAATGCTGGAGTTGTTGGGAGCTGAATTTTTAAAGGTATTGTAAAAATGTTCAACTTACAGTGAATACATACACGTAAATACATTTCAAAAGCTGGAGCCTGCAACTTCAAGAGTGTACATCACACAGAGAAAGAGTTAGCTAAAATTACATACCATATTTTTTAAAGCTTTACTTTAGAAAGCTTTAAATGAAAAAATGCTAGAAAATGCTAGATGTAAGATAAACCAGATATTAAACCAGAGCTAAATTTGATCTTAGTCAAAAGGGCATTTGCCTGTGTTCAGTTTTAAGTAACATCTATATCAGATTGGCACTCATAGACCATACAATGACCTTTTTAAAATTCATTTTTAACATTTGGTTTTATATAAGTAGGAGAAAACTTCAGCCCAGATGCTGCCTTTAAAGGAGTGTGTTTGTACTACAGAAGGGAGGAAGATGGGAGGAAGAACCTCATGAGGCCACAGTTGTTATTCAAAAGAAAACAGAGCAGAGGCCATAGTTGTTATTAAAAAGAAAACAGAACATCTATGTTATTCTAAAGGTATAAAAATCTCTCTAGGATATCAAAAGCAAGTTCTGTTCCCAGAGAACCTTAAAGAAATAGCTGGATGCAAACTAGAACATCATGGTATGTTGCAAAAATGTGGAATTTGGGATTTAAGTGTTGTTCAATGGAGTTGATTACTGAAAACATGGGATTTTTTTTCTGGTTTGGTTTTTTGTTTTGTTTTGTGGTTTTTTTGGGGGGAGGGTTGTTTTTTCTTTTTTTATATTATGGCAAGAATATATGCTCCTAGTCCTGGCTGGCAACTAAAAAGTATAGAAATAGCAGAGCAGCTATCACTGATGTGTAGAATAGGGCAGAATATTTCGTGGCATGTTGAAAAGGCTTTTCTTGCCCAGCTGGTTTTAAATTATACTAGCTACAAAATCCTTTAGACTTTAATCATTCCAGCAAAGGAGAGAAGGTTTGGAAGAGTTTAATACCCAACTCTTTATCAAGTTGCTGTCTGTTCTAAGGATACAAGCAAATGGCAGTTTCAATCTAATAATTTACTCATTTCTGAATTTTGCCTCTCAGAGCCACAAAACATGTTGTTCTGCTCAGTCACAAAACGAGACTTTAAGAAATGCAATAGCAAATCTTGGAGGGTAAATATGAAAGCTGCCTTCCTCTCTGTACAGCCAGAGCTGCACTCAAATACACATGAGTTCTGCTGACAGTGCCTTCATGCTGGCTGTAAGTGACAGCAAGCAGAATAACAGGAGAAACATCTGTAGGCTTGTCATGTACTAATATCCTTTTGATAATGCAAACTGTTAATCCTAACCCAGGTAAAGAGAAGAAAAGAAATTGGGTTCTTATCTTAAAGAGTCCACATTGGCCAGATGAACACTTCAAGGTCATTCAGTATCACTATAAACAAAACAAACCTATCGGCTCTATTATGTTGCTAAAATCCCATCTGACCAACAACATTTTCACCAAACATAACCAATTTATTTTTGTTTTAAGCTTTAATTAAGTATTATAGATTGAAGTGAAGTAATTAATAACTTTAAAGTACACTGACCCACAGAGAGCAAATACCTCAATCAGGTGAAGCCTGGGCAAAGGAAACACATGAGCTAAAATAAAACAATTCTGTCCCCTCAGTCTCTCCTAGTAAATCAAAGAAAGGAATTTTTATATTAATTGGCAATGAGTCTATGTCTAGTCTGACTGCTGACACAGTTAGTCATAATAATAAAAAACATGTCTGTGGGAAGTGAAAATGCAGTGTGAATGTTAATAATGCCTTCATTTTCTGTTCTGATTGATTAGTTTGAGTAAAATTCAAGCAGCAACGCCCCTTCTCCAATTTCTTATCCCAGGAAAATCACAAAAATCAAGTAACATATGAGTTAGTAATGCATGTAAGTGACTGCCTGTATAGGGAGATCCATTTCAGAGACAGTTCTCAAAAATACCTAATGATGATTAGGTGGGAAATGATTGCAGAAGAAGTTTCAAATTCTGTTCATTTTCCCATTCCACACTCCTTACATTTATCACAGGTAGAATTTGCTTAGCAAACACAGTGTGGAAAACACTACTCAGAACAATGCGGATAGTAAAATTAAAATTACTTGTCCTAAGTCCTAAAAAAATTAAACACTCTGTTGACGTTTTAGATGAATAAACAGATAGCATATTCTAACTCCTTCACCAGAACCAACCCTCAAAGCCTCAAAAAAGTAAGAATAAATTAGGTAAATTTCTCCAAAATCTGACTCAGCTTGCTGATACATACAAGAGTTAGTACTGGTGAACCAAGTCAGTGAATTGCGTTTACATTTCATTACAGCACTTTGTGCTCTACATCTTTTACATATGCTTAACATATTGACATTTCCCTTTTCCAAACAGCTGAGGAGATACTCCGTTACTAAAAGCAGTATTGTTAATGTTCTGACTCTGGAACCCCCAATTTCAATGTTTTCATCATATGTTAAATGTGAAAGACTGCTCCTCGTGAAGTTCAGGGCATTAAACTTCTGCTTATACATTTATTAAAGGCCTCATGGGTCATCTGCTTTCTTATTAATATGGAAGAGCTTAACATCACCCATAACCCATTAATAATTCCTGTTACTTTACCAGAGTCATGGTTCCAAAATACCCCCAAACACAGAAGCCCAAGAGGCAAAATACATAATTGGCTACTTGTTGTTTATTCTTCTCTATAGGAAGAAGTAATTTTTCAAAATATAACTGCATTTGAGAGAGATGTACCTGAGAGTAGGTTTGCAAAGAGGAGCTGACCGTGTAAAACTTTGGAAACTTCATTTCCTAGTCTAAAGGAAAGTAGGTGCCCCAAAATGACAGCATTCTTACCTTAAAACTATGAAAGTCAAACACTTTGCTCACTCTTAGAATTAATACTGCACATACAAACATAATAGATGAAAAACCTGGAAGAAAAAATCTTCAGAAGTGGAAACATGAAATGATGGCATGGAGCAATATGAAGATAAAGCCCTATTTCCAATATAGGAAAAGAGAAGCCAAGACAGAAGCAATACTTGTTGCAAAAGATTTGAAAACTGGTGGATTATTTACATTTTTCTTTGCTGAAATCAGTCCTGGAAATCAGATTCAAATATTTTGCCCACACCCTCTCTTGGGGCTCAGCATCAGCAGCACACTGCTGAGTACTCAGGGTGTTGAACTATGACCTACTGCAGAAACAGTATATTTGGCATCCAAAACTTCATAAATTGCAATTTGATATCCATGAGCTGATATGACTAGAGTTTTGCCAAATGTGTCCAGAGAAGATTTTGGATTGAGGAAAAATGATCAAAAAGGATTCCTGTCTTCCTTTGGAAATACACTCTGTTTCCTAAGTGATTCATAATAATAAACACATAAAATATATAACAGCCTTTTCACGCATTTGGATGAATATTGTAGCATATTCGATGAAAAATAGAGGTTTATTCACACAGTAGTTATTTTTCAGTAAGCCAGACTGTTTCGGGAACAAGCCTACAGTCCTCACTGCTGAGCAGCTCCTGCACAATTCCTTTACTTCAGCAACAGAGTAATGATTTACTTCCAGAGTCATCCCCCAAGATAAATGGAAGAGGGGCCGCTCTGCCAGAACTTCAAATCAACAACACATAAGATCAGTTTCAGAAGGACAAAAAGGAAACAAATCACTGCAGTCACAAAGGGCAAAGATGTGACAAACAGAAAACCCCATCACACTGATAGTGGAGAATGCTGGTAAGCCACGATTAGATTTACATTTCCCACTGCAGGACAGAAAAGTGCAGAAAACAATTAAAGTGTTCAATATGTGGGTCCATTGACATTAAAAAGACCAGCAAAATGCGTGGAACTGGATCTTCAAGTAGGTGTATCACAGCATTGCTGAACTTGGGCAAAGAGAGTTGTGTTTCCTTCACCCTTGCTAAGGAGTTTTCCTTGGAGCTGAATGCTTCAGCTCTAGGAAGAGGTATACAGTTAGCTTTAACGTGTACCATTAACAAAGACCAGTACCATAAGTATGAATTGTAACTTATTCTCACCAAAGGCAAGAGAAGTTAGACATGCTCCATGCTAACAGGGACGCCATGAGCAGAAGTATTCATACAACTTTACTAGAAGCATAAATACTCAAAATATTTAAAAATTCTTGAAAATCGCATAGTTCAGATTCCCAAAACGATATAAAGTGTTCCAAGCAAGTTAGAAAAAACATCTTGCCAATTTGAGTGCCTTTTTCAACCATACCAACTCTTTCAGATCTTGAATAGCCCATAATTTGACAATCGTTCACAATAAAACAAATAAAACAGTAAAGGCTTCAAGGCATTAAAGTTTGGATAGACTTTTAAGTATTCAGCAAAGACAGAAGGGCAACAAGAGCAGTTTGATTCTACCTGTCATACCAGATTAATGTGTTTGATTCAGAAGTATCTCAGTATTAGAAAGACATACCTGGAATTGTAGCCGCCATTTTGTATTCTCCTCATCTTAGTTTAAAGGTCTTATGCTGGATTGTTCTGAACAATACATTTAAAACCCAAACCCAAACAAAAACAATGAACCACTCAACAAATAAACAAAACTAAACAAAACCCCCCCTCATTTTGAACTGGGGCTTGCATAGCACAAAGAACGACTCTTGGGTGACATTTGGGAGACATGAAGCCAGAAAGAGTGGGGTCTTTAGTGCTCTCTGACATCATGGGGCAGCACATGGCCTGCACCCCTGGATCTGATGTCAGGCATCTTACAACACCACGGGCTTTTGCTTTCCCTTGTATACTGAAAACTGCTTACTAAAAGATTTTTTTTTTATTTTTGGCCTGGGCCAAGATCAATGCAAGAAATCGTACAATCTTTAGAAAATTACAAGTATCTAAAAATGAGATATTAAGACTGTTCTAAACTTTTAAGTGACAACAGCTGAAAATGCTTATGTCATAATGGTGACATCATGTTTTTAATCAAAACAACATTCAGTTCCACATTTGCCCCCCACTACTGCAATATTCGTAGTTTTAAAATGTAGAAATACATAGACACCAAAACATTTATCTGTTATGTTTTCATAAAAATGAACACATTTACTTTTTCTGCTAAAATTCATCTAGTTCAGAAGGTTCTCTTAGGAGCTGTACTACTCTAGGAATCAAACCAAGATGCATACTCTTGAGATACTGCTTCCCATGCTCATACTGTTTGGTTTTTTTACTCTAATTTTCATCTTTTTCCTTAGATTTTGTAGTTATTAATTTGAAACTTATATGTTGTCATTAGCAAAATGTCTAGGACTTCCTACAATAGAAGTTAATTCTCAGTACTATAAGCAGTGGTTGATTTCTCAGTGGGATTTTTACAGTGGGCTTGAGGAGTAAGAAAGCAAGGGCAGGGAAAGAACAATTTCCCACCTAACAACATTCTTGGAAGTCTAAGTTACAGAGAGGGGGCAGCAACTATGAGGACCCTAAGAGCTTTCTAATGGCAATTTCTAACTAGCTGAGGGATCAGTAGTTATTTTAACTATATAGTTATTTTTAACTATTTTATCAGTTTGACTGATCCAAACCTGACAGTCTTCAGCATTATATTTATCCTCAGTATACATCCTAAAATACAAGAAAAACTCAGCAAGACAACTATCGGACTCTCTCCAAAACTAAGAAACCAGAAGTTTGGCAGATTGTTAATTATACCTTCCAGACACAGGCGTGAGGACAGATGATCATTCAAGTTCTCCAAAGAATTGCCCAAGAACTTCCTAGAAGCCAGGCTTCCCAGCTAAACTAGAACTTTAACAGAAGCATTTGTCAGTAATCACGTCATTCCAGTAATCTGGAATTACTATTTCAGCCCCACTCAGTGCTTGGAAAGTCTGATTGCTAGATCATTCTCACTACTCCATTTTAGAAAGCTGAATAAATAGCCAAGTATGCAATGAATTATTTTCTTAAGGCATAAAGAGTAGGAACTTAAACCTCACAATGTCCTTTCTTTAGTATAACCACTAACTTATTCATGCCTTCAGCACTCAAAAGTGTAAGGCAGTTATCCAGGACACATGCCAATGTAATCTTTGTAGCATACACTTAAGAAGCTATGATGCATGAAATATTTCAAATCTTTTACAGTGAAATATTTACACATGTAAAATACTTTCTTGTATACAGACATGTAAATTCCATGCAATTTTTTTAAAAAATAACCCATTATTCTCTTGGTACCCTCTGTGGAAATGAAGCCTTTCTAAACATGACAGTTTTGCAGTGGTGGAAGGTTGCATTTGACACAAACAAGCCACATCAGTTCCACATCTTTCTCTCTGAAGCAGTTATTGCTAGGAATTGGTTTGCAAAGTATTTGAACACAGTAAATTACTCAAGCAGGCTCTTGTCAACATGCATTAACACCTTTTACAGCTTTGTTTATAAGAGGCATTTTCCCTCTCTCCCTCCACAGCATTTGTATTGAAGTTCATTGTTCTAGAAGTTGTATTGATGTTGCTGTGCAAAGTTCAGACTTAGCAAAGCTGCTTATCTGCATACTGCAATACTCTAAGTAGCTGCCTATTGATTTTTCCTTCTCCTTTAAAACCATTGTGGCTTCTTCCAATATTTTCCTTAAACACCCAGTGTAAAGAGCTGGGAGATAGTACCTGGTTTTTCAAAGAAACTATAGAAGTCTTAAGACTTGTTAACTTTCTGTTAAGAGAAATGCATCTCCTTGTGTTTCATGATGAATATAAAAGAAACTCAATATCTTAAAGGAAATTCCCTTTATTCATTAAAGAAATAAAAATTCAGAAGGACATTGTGAATTAATATATCATACTGTAATCAGCATCACATGAATTTTTTTTTTCCACATTTAAGGAACTTCTAGAAGTACAGCAGCCTTAGTACAATTTCTGGGCATAAGCATTTTAAAAGGCACATATTAGAACCATTCAATTATGGAGACAGACAGCAGTATTTTTAGCAAGACCTTTCTAGGAAGTCATTTAAGATATATTACACATAGGTGTCCAGAGTCCTGTCATATATCTTGAGCATGGACAATATGTCTGCAAGAATGCTTTAGTTTCATGTCAATTTCTCAAATTGTATTCATGAATTTAATAATTTCCCCATTCTTAAGAGATATCAGCTATTTTGGCCTTCAAAGCCCTGTCATTTTCTTAAAAAGTTAATTTTAAAAAATGGCAGCATGGCTCTTAGCAGAGAGAAACCTTTAGAATTATGTTTTCTTTAATGCTTCTCTCAATACTGATCAAAAAGACATGAACATTTGGATGGAGGAACTTCAGCCTTTATGGCTTCTGGTAATTCTACAGGCAGGCAGTTCTCTGACATAACGTTAACCTACTATCTTCTTTCAGTTACCAGACAACTGCTCTTTGTTTGATATCTTATGGTGCATTTATTACCTTATGATAGACCAGGCAACTTCCTACAATATAAGATCAGTGCTGTGGTTAATCCACTTTCTCCAAGTTATTAATCTATCTGCCTTTTTGTGGTGGTAGATTAGCCAGATTGCCAAAATCCTAACCTTGAGCACCACAAAATTACTTATTTTGTCCAAAAAAAAAAAAAAAAAAAAAAAAACCACAACCAACAAACCCACTGGTGAACATTACTAGCATTTTTTCCCATGATCAGTAGGCAAAATCCAGGTCTTTCTGGTGACAGCATGACTTGGTTGTGATTTTTCTTTTGGCCAGTTTCTCAGTTTCATGCATGCTTTTGAAAAAGAACTGTACAAAATGTTTGTAGTGAAATCCAAACCCACTGACAGGTTTTATTATGAAACCTTCATTTGGGCCCTTTAAAAACTTTCTCTGTGATCCTACACTGAGTGACTCTGAGCAGATTTGTGATTTCAGGTGGAAATTATGCTGAACACAGGGGGTTTGTGTCATTTAATGTGAAACGAGGCAAATCTTAGCAATTTTGGATGAATTTTATTCTGTACTCTTCCAAAGGTTCAAACATGAAAGTCAAAGGAAGGCCAGACCACATGAATCTCTGGAAACAAAGTGGGTTTTTTGCCTTTCTTGATAAACAAATAGAAGGATTTACAAAACTGCAATACTCAAGAGTTGCCAACACAGTTTTCACAGCATTGACTCTTGATTTTGTTTAGAAGGTAATTTTTTCATGGTCTCCTGTTCATCTGCTTCAAATGACCAAAATAATCACAGCATTTCTTTTATTATTGATGTGATGCTTGGAGTCCTTTAGCTTAAGTGCAGCTTGCTTACAGCCTAGGCAAGTGCACAGAAGGATATTACAGTTTCAGATGACTACAGAGCATTAAAGCTGTACTTTCCTCAGGAAAGATGATGGCTCCTTCACCGCTGATATATAACCAGCTATGGAATTAAATAGCCTGACACAGGAGATGAGATTTTTGAGGGAAGAAAAAAAAATGGAGTGATCACACAGTGCAGAGGCAAACACTGAAGAGAAAGGATATGGGGCATGATATGCAGAAGGAGTTGGAAGGCAGTCATAAAAGAGTACACAAGTCAGGAAAATTCTAGCAACAGAAAAAGCAGTCTAACCTGGGTAGTGAGGATGATCACAAAAGTAATTGTAAAGAGATAAGAACTACTAGAAAAGGTGAACTAGAGGGTTCAAATAGTGCTCCACAAGAGTCTTGTCTTAAATAAGGACTTGCAAGGAGTCTGACAAGAAGTTGCAGAGTATGCACACATCACATAATTTGCTTCATTAGAAGATATTACTGTGACCAAGGTCCTAATCTGCTACCTAAGGAGGTGCTCGCCCTCATGAATGAGCAGTGCTTTCAAATATTTACTGATTCTCGGCAATATTCAGTGCAACGATTCTAGATATTTTTCTTAGCTATGTATAGATCTAGTCTTATGTTGGAATAGCTACACTAATACTCTGGTTTGAAGTGGAAGCAATTTATTATTCCTTTCCCATCAAACAGCAAGTAATGTACCCTATAGAGAAATCTTTGAAGGAGTTTCTCCTCTATAAGCTTCTTCAGTGATTTAGTGTAAAAAAATTGGAATCTGCAGAGAACATTTTGATTTGTTCAAAAAATGTCTCAACATCATTTTGTAAAGTGTAAGTAAAAACAAAATCCAATTTTCCTTAGCCCCTTCTCTCTTGTGCTGTCTAGGGCCAATATTTTTTTCCCACCATTACTTCACTAACCAAATCATGTCCAGTTTGGTGAAGACATCTCATCTCAGATGACTACTACAGCTACTAGTAAAAGCACATTATCAATAAAATAATGACAATTTAATGTTTGTTACTGACTAAAGGATAGCCTTGATGCTATTTTTAGATGCTGATTTATTAGACTTGTGATGGATTAGTTTGATGTCTGTGAACTGCTTCATCTCCCAGGTTCAGACATGTTTCCCTAGTTAAAAAGTGAATATGAAAGTCAAACATTCTGCATTTGACAAGAGGGGATGATTTTTTTGTTAGTTTCTGAGTAATGTTGAGAGAATCCATATGGAGATCAGACTTCTGATTCAGAAGCATTTCATTATCGCTTCCTAGGCAAACCACAGTTTGGTCTGGAAGTGAAGTGGGTAGTGCTAGTTTTCAAGTTGAACATTAGCAGAAAGAAGAAAAGAGAAAAAAGTAAAACTGAAAAAAAACCCTAAACACAGCCCCAAAGAAATCTGCCAAGTGTGATATGATCACGAAAATCAACACCCCATTCAACACTAATAGATAAAATTTCTGGCTAAACGTAGTATTTTCTACTCTATTTCCCCATAACTATCAAGTCACATGCTGCTTCAGATTTGAAAGCACTTACCAGGGATTTATTTTATTTTTGCGAGGAGGAATCCTTGACTTCACATGTATTCAGCTAGGGCAGCCTAAATAATCCCCTTAGTGAGAAGAACCAGGACATGGGTCCATGACAAGCCATATCTACTGCAGAAATCACAGAAAATAAAGAGCGAGAGGCAGGGGAAGGCATCAGCATCCACACCAAGCTGTTTGCATTGATTGGGTAATCAAAAGGTGAATTGCTCAATAAGAACAGCAGTTAATCTGTACAGTCGTGACAGGGAACCAACTCTGATTTTAGACATGGTTCTGTTACAACATGAAAATTACACAAACTCTTGAGGGAGGAGGGAGAAGAAGGATTCCATTAACTTAGATACTAAATTGACAAAGAAAGCAAATCTAATTTGATTGTGGCAAAAATACACACATTTAGCTGTAAATATAAGATAAAAAATATTTATAAATGGGTAATATTACAACAATAAATCTTCTGTGTATTTAGTCTTAGGTCATGATTCTGTACGACTGAACATTCTGTGCTGTTTTCTTCCTCTCATCTCTACCTTTTGATTAATAAACTTCCAAAAAGTCTGTGTGAGTTGTTTTCTCTGTGACATTCTCCTCTGCTAACTACCCAGGTCACTTTTGAAGTTAATATACAGTTCCTACACTCTTTTAACTCATTTTTTTCCAAACTACCATATGATGACTCCTTTTATTATTATCTAACACAATAAACTATTGGGTTTTATTTCATATTTATTAGTTGAATGCTGCCTAGAGTTCTACGGTCACAACCTTGATTCTAGCACTGCTGAAACAAGCCTAGTTTCTGTAATAATGTTTTTCCCTTTGTACTGATTTCACCCAATATTATAAAATTAGAACAGCCAACAAACAATGAAGCTTTTCAGATGAAGCACATACATTTTAACAGAGCTTTGATTTTACAGTTTTGCTACTAGTGAAAAACCTTTTATTTCTGTAGTTTCATTCCATAGAAATAAGCTGTGTTTTAAGTAGACATTTATAGAAAAATAAAACAACAAAATACAGTTTAAAAGGTTAAGTGTTTTTCAGAACTATGAAAAACACAGCAAGAAAAATGAAAATGAAATGCAGAAAACATTTCTATCATCTCTGGCTTCATAAAGCCTAAGCCATTGTGCAGAATTACACAAAAGATGCTCAGACAACCTCTCTATACACATTATAAAAAAGATCCAGACCTTTTTGACTGTTTTCATTCTCTGTTCTACTAAAAGTAGTCATTTTTATTTCCATGTATATGAGAATCATTGCATTCTTATGGTTCATAATTCCAGCATGATCAATACTGTACGTCTTACACATGTAGATATTTTACATTGTCTGAGTTAAACTGTGCTTGATATTTTACTGGGATTTACTCAGCATAGCCTTTGCCCCCATTTTAAGTGACCACTGGAGAAATATTAAAACAAAAAATTTTGGAACTGCAGCTTCCTTCGGTTTATCAGAGTTATGTCCACCCAGCCAAGAAGCATAATTAAATACTTTTCTCTTGCTCTCTTTCTCATGCCCACACACACTTATATATGTACGTATATCAGAATGGACTAAATTTGGAATACTTCCATTAACTCATCTTATCTATTTGATATGAAGCTTTTCAGCTCAGATGTTATGACTTCCTGCATCTGCTACTGCTGCCAAAACCTGTGCCCTAATTTTCCATTTCTGCATTATATAAATGCGCTGTGATTATTGAAACCATCACCAGGAAAGAGTCCCTTATTTTTGCAACCAACATGGCACCAAATCACAGGTATGGTTTTGTAATCCTACTGATTTTACCTATTAGCACCTACAGATTCCACTGTTCCACACAAAGTAGATGAGTCGTATTTTATGCCATTTCAAGACTGTATTCAAGATGCATATTCTTAAAATTGTTAACACCCCAAGTAGCAATCTGGCCCCAGGTGCATTCATTCTTCTACATGAAACATTGTGCATTCAAGAGTCAGTAGGGTTACACCTACTGTATGAACACCTACAGTGTGAAAAACATTTTTTTGGTCGAGAAAATACATGGATGTTTTAACTCCAACATCATAACACAAGATTGAGGTTGCCAGTTCTGCTCCATGGCAGCACTGTTAGTTAAGCAGCTTTAGATCTGATCAGCTGTTTTGAACTCTCTCTTGGCTGCTGCTTGAAAAGAACAAGGGAGGACACAGTGAGGCAGAGGAGACTGAAAATAAATCTTGGCTGGTTTGGTGGCTGAGGAAAGAGTTACACCACTTTATCACATACACTTTGTACAATGTTAAATCTAAATTAATTAAATAAATCAGTTAATGAAATCACCCTATAAATGTGACAGCACATAATAATTCACTGCAGCTGCAAGATCAGGGAGCAGATGGAAGACGTTGGATTTTGCTTTGAGCTGAAGTGCCATTTTGCTGGTCCCATTCTATTTCTTTTAAGATTACTACAAGTGCATGTGTACAAAGGGCCTGATTCTGCAGCTGCTTATTGCACAGTACTTCACTGTCAGGAAACTTTCCACAAAAACAAAGCAGCTGCAGAGCTATACCTTTCACATTTTATTCACTCATAAGAGGAAAATCCTGACTCGTGTTACCCTGGTGAAACTGAGGACAAGAGTTTGCCTTAAGTTTAGTTTAGTCCATTAAGTAGTGAAATGATCCTCCCTGGTGTCCTCTCATTATGCTCTGTACATTAAACAGAGTTCTTTCAACAGGGATAATTGTTTCCTCTAAAGTTCGAGCCTCAGTACTGACAAGCAATCTGGATTTTTCTCGTGACAAGCAGTGCCTCAAACAAAACTACATGCTTTACAGGCTGGCTAGTGCTGAATGTTCTCAATTCACCTTTACACCATGCAAAGTGAACAAGAAGAAAGGGAAAATATTAAATGAAAATCTTCTTTAAGACTAAGTAAGTCCCAAATGAAAACAGAAGTGACTGAGAAATTGCCTCTGTAACCATTTATAGCTGGCTGTAAGGTGGAGCTGCCAGCCAGGCTCCCAGGAGCAGGCTGGCCACCTCAGCCACGAGCACATGTGAGTGCATTCACTGCATGTGGAACTGTACAATGCTTGCAGCAGCCCTGGCAGCCGGCTGCAAACTGCCAGGTGTAATTTGCTCTGCACTGTATTCTTTATGTCATGACACAGTGATGTGGAAGAACGGGAGGGTGATATGCAAGTCTTGGTCTTTATTTTCATCTTCAGGTTCCCAGGTTTAAAAAAAGCTACAGTTCAGAGCAAAGTACGTTCCTCATCAAAGGACACAAGCATGGATGTCAATCCCTGTCTTGGGAGGAGACAGCCATGCTGCAGAGTCAAAAAGGGATGATTTGCAGCAACTTACAGTCTCACCCAAAAGCATAGCACTATACCCTTGGCTGGATTTGTGTTCATGTTGTTGGTTTGGGGTTTTTTTAAATTCTCTCTCAAAGTTGTTACAAAGCTATGATGAGTAGCAAAGGTAATCTCCAAAACACTAATCCAATAGGAAGAGAAGACAAGAGAATCTGGAAAATGCCCATATCAATGTGCCATGCTCTGAGAGTGATTCCTCTGGAGCACAGGCTAAGGCCACGAGAAGACTGGGACTCATCTTGCCTTCTCCCTCAAAGGTGGCCTTAGAAATGAGGATTAACACTGGTTAATATATTAAACATTCCTATGAGTATCTGCGCAAACAGTAATTACTAAGGGGAATAAAAGACGGAGAAAACACCTCTTCTTTTACTGAGCTCACTGCTTGATGTTGGTGGCATGCAGAGACAGAGCTCAAGCTGTAGAGGGAAGAAAATGACATTTCTTTCCCCACTGAGGTGCCTATGCACACTAACAGTATGGTGCCTCCTGGATTCCCAGTCTGCAATCATAATGTTCATAGACAGAAGAATGAAAAGAGAAGGAATGCCTCTATTCTGAGGTGAACACTCATCATGATCAGTTAATCTTAAAATCTAAGTTTCCAGAAGCCAATGTAATAGAACAAGGTCAGTAAAGAGCTGAACAAGTTACATCGTGTTACCCTACCTTCACATTTCCTCATCTACTGTACTTTTCAAATTTATTTTGGAAGTTTGAGAGCTCTGTAGACCATTATACCTGCCACTTAGATTACCATTCTTTCTTCCTACTCAGTTATTTGTTGGGCATATTTGAATGCTTAAACTTGTAAAATCAATCCTTAAGTACTTAAAGATCAAGAATGACTTCTAATGCATTACAACCCCAGAACTACAAACTACAGATCCAGAACATTTTCTTTAATATCAATTTTCAGACCTCAAACTTACTAAATCATTGCAGCCTGTTTATATTAGAAGCTGAATGGTTATTTTGTTAGTCTTTAATCTTGGTAGTCAACAGACTATTTTATGACACTACTGCACATTCAAGAGAAAGTGAAACTACTTAAGACGACCACCTTTTACATGGTCTAGATAAAATACTTTAATGATTGCTTTTAGAGAATTCTAAACTTTTTGAGTTTCAGAAAAATGCAATGAAAATTTTACTTTCCAGACTTCTTTTTTATTTTACTTTTATGGGGCGTTGAGACTAATGCTAGTTTTTATTTGCAGCAATAACCTGAAAACAAGAAGGGGGTGGGATTGAAATAGTTGATACAGACCTATCAAAATGATGCACTTTCATGTTCTGATAATCGTTACAAAGGTTTGGGAATCAAACCTTTGGGTGAGGTACAACTGAGAGAGAAGAGGATGGATATTCTGTAATTAGACAATGAACAGAAACAATTGTTTCCAACAGATCTCCATTTCAGCCACTAGCCTGCAAATGAGAAGGCACCCAAGAATCATATACCAAGGTGACTAATTTATTGAAGAGGTAAAAGTAGGGGTTTGATTGCTGTTTCATTGGTTTTTTGCTTGGTTGAGTTATTTTTGTTTGGTTGGTTTTGTTTTTCTTTGGTGTGGTGATTTTATTTGGGTTTTTGTTTGTTTGCTTCCTTGTTTGTTCATTGGGGTTTTTGCTTGCCTTTTGTGTGTGTGTTTGCTCTCAGCTGACCTATTTATGTGCCAAACCATCTCAGATTAATTTGTAGGGTCAGAAGTAGAGCTAATAATCAAAAAACCAAAAGGAACAGTAAAAATAGTACCCCATACAATTAATAAAGTTATCATAGTCAAGAAAAAAAAAGCAGCCCAAATGTATCTACATCTTTAGAGAAGAATCCAAGCAGCCTAATATAGGTTTGAGTTCAAGACTAGTCCTCAAAAAGGACCAGTGAAAGAACAGGGAGACCTGTATTTGATTGGGTTATATTAATCTCTAAATTACTTAACATTAACAGCTGTCATGCAGCATGTGAGAACACAGAAAAGCAAGTCTTTCCCATGTAGATTAATCACAGAAAAGAAGAAAAACTGATGGCCAGCTGGGATTGTGGGATCATGGGAGAGGTTGATAATTTTTAACTTTCTGTCCCTCTCTAGTCTACACTATGTCATACCAATTCATCTATTGATGACAGGAGATTTCAAAAATAAATAAACTACCTTGAGCACTGGGAGATAAATACCCTTTATTACATTTCAATGGTGATTTTATCAAAGAGTAGTAGGTGATTGGAGATCTTTCTCTTTAAACCTTTCAGTTGCTTATGCTGCCGTTGTGACACATGGCAATCTTAGAGCACTCTGTCCTTATTTCACAAAAGTACTGAAAAAAAAACTGAAGGGAACTGATAAATCCTGTGTTCCAGAGCTGTTCTACTGTGGTGCAGAAAAGCTTTATAGTAGGCTTCCTTCATGATTCATAATATTGACTTTAGTTTTTTTAATACCTAATCCAACAGTTTCAAATTAAGCAAAGAACACTCCACTTGATTTGTGAACTATCTTAATATGATGAATAGCTAGAAATATCTCTCTTGGCCCATTTATATAAACTTCATGCTTTACACAGTGCAGCCTGAACTCTTTCTCACCTGTCACTACTAGAAATGCTATCTTATTAACATTACTTACATCTACTCATCATTATGACAGAAAAACAACATGATCATATTTACAGCAAGAGTCACAGCTGTGGGTGTCCCTTACAAAATGAAATTAGTTTTGATTTTGTGTCATGACAATGTTCATTAATGACATGGACTTTAAGAGGGCAAGATCAGACATAACGATGAATCACTGCAACAAAAATAAATTAATAACTTAGCAATGGTGCACATACTCCCTCCCCTATCTGACATATATTAGATGGTCTTCACGTAACACTGCTGGAATTTGACTCTCTGCCCTTCAAGAAGGAAACTTGTGAATTACAAGGATGAAACAATAAATACATATATTAAAGCATAATCAAAGGCTCAACGGGCCCTGTTGACCACCTGAATAAAAGTGCTACCCTGATAGATAATATGATAACGACAAACCAAATTAAAAAAAAAAATCAAACAAAAACTGCACGTGGCCCTGTGCCTCTCTGTTTTGTTTGAACTTGTGCCAGAAATAACCCTACTATCAGAAATCAGCCAGCTGTGAGAAAGTCTTCAGTTGAATTTGCAAAACAAGTTTGAAATGCTTTATTTTGAAAAAGCTATTTTAATATTTTCTGAGAAGCTTACGTCTGAAAATAAAATAGCCTAAGTTATAAGATATTTGAGGCAAGGAGCACTTTTGCTCTGCATCTGCAAAATGTCTGATATATTATTGGGAAATGGATAAGTAATAGAAATTAGTATTATTTCTTACTTCTCAAGCAAAATTTGAACATTTTAAAATCCAGGCAAATCCACTTATCTATATGACGCTAATAAGAAAAAACACGTAATTTATAAAGAACATAAATTGCTATGTGAACCAGAAATACTGGAAACACTGAGATAGTACTAAAATGAATCTTTATAGGCTCATGGAAGGCTTTGGGCTAGAGATGGGCACAAATAAGTTTCAGTTTAGCTGCATATATGAAAAAAATTTAGAAGATAAAGTTTAAATAAAATAATTACAAGGAATTCCATTGGTGCCAAGTTAATTCTCTATCAAGATTATAATTGCAGTAAATATCTTTACAGTTGGAAGCACAACTTTTCTCCCTTCATGCGTCAAAGAGTACAAATACCATTTGTACAAAATGTGATGAAGAAAATGTCACAACTTTACTCAGCAAAGGTTCTTTCTCCTATGCTTATTGCAATACATATCAAAAGCTCGCTAGTTGAATAAATGAGTGTGTTTAGAGGATTTCTTACTGCATTTTTTATTCTCTTTTTATTTTAAAAAAGAAAATTAGTAATTTTAATTAAATGGCAATATTTGCTCTAGAGAGCAAACTTGAAACACAAATTGGATTGGTCTAATTCTTGGGAAACTGGTTGTAATGAGCTCTTGAGAAGCGATAAAGTGTAACATTAGGTATAATTTTCTAGATTTTTCTAGCTAATTAGTTTCCTGCCAAGAATACAGACTATTTAGAGGACTACCAGTTTAAAAACACTTACTTTCAGCAACTAAATGTCAAGAAATTCATAAGAGATGGTAGGAAAAGTCATATATGTTTATGATCTAGTTCACTTTTTAATTCATACAAAAATAACATCACAATTGATTAATGTCCTTTTACATTGGCCAGCTCTTTAAACTATCAGGTAAGTTAGAGCTCTAGTTTGTTTCTCATCATCTCAGAGACAAGTGGAAGGTCTTTGTTCTCAAATCTCCATAAAAGTTAATGGCCCTACAGGAACGACCTTCTGTCTCTTTAGTGAGGGTCATGGAAAGTCTTTCAGTTCAAATACCCTGTGTAATTACCATTATGATATGACACTCTTCATACCAAAAAAGACAAAAAGAGGTAATTTCTACTGCTCAGTAGGAGTGGATGGACTAAACAAGCAGGTAGATGTGCTGAAAGCCTACCCACCTTATTTCACATATTGTTTTGGCAGATGAGACAGAAAAATCCAGAGGATGAGGAAATACTTGAAGCAGGCATGCTGCAGCTTCCAACAAACTCTTCAGAGCCATTAGGAAACCTCTATAAGGAAATACCAAACTGGTACAGTAATAACCCTTCAAAAAGAGAGAAGAATTACAAAAGAGGAATATATGATAGTCTCTAGGACTGTTTCACATACATGCTAATCAGAAATAATTCTGGTGAAGCCAACCGATATTTACAAGCATAATAAGAAAGTAAATGGGAAGAGATTAGACTTCTCCTAAGGATGCAGTTACACATTCATTTATAAATAGGTCTTGGCACCCTTTCTTTTCCTACCTGGTGTTTAGTTCTACCCTCCAAAATTATAATGCAAAATGCTTCTTAGTGTTGGCCTCTGACAGCCATTTATGTAAACAGCAATCTATGTTTACGTGTTTACACATAAAGCTATGTGACGTGAAAGAGAAACTGGCTTACTAAAATGATTTTAAAAGATAAAACTACACTCTTTACCAGTAGGAAATAGTTTAAAGAAACCAAACCAACCAAAAAAAAACCCTACAAAACAGTCTCCAGAAAAAATAATTTCTATCGAAAAATGGTTGAGGGTAGTTTTTATGAAGATAATGTAAAAATATATGGCTAGCTTCCTCTGACAGGCTTCATTTCCAATTTCACACATTATGTGGGCTTGTGGATCAATGGCTCAGAAAGTTTCCTGTTCACTCCAGTCAATTGTGCCCTGCAGTCTTGTTATGCTATGGCTGGGCAGGCACCCAATTCCCAGCTTTCCACCTCCCTGACAGATGTTATTTCCAGGGATGTTGATAGCTTCTAAAGAAAATGTGAAATTAAAAGCACTCAGTAGTGGCCACCTTGCCCAAGACAAGTTTGACAGAAGGAAATGGGAACTGAAGTGATCCACGACCAAGAAAGCATGTGAGAGAAGGGAGAAATGCTTTCCCAGCAGCCAGGGTGGGTGACAGGCATCCTAGAGAGACCACGTCCTACAGGGTGCACCTCAGCAGCAGCTCCTTACCACTCTTCAGAGCCATGGATATCTGCCCAGTCCAAAGACTATTTAAAAGGGAGAGGACCTCCAGGCAAAATTGCAGCTTCTTTCTTGCTCCAGATATCTGTGTCAGAGAAGGAAGGCTCCTGACTGAGGCCCTGAGAACACTTGAGGCTTTGAGGTAAAAGATGAGTACTTACAGCACGTGACATAATCTAGGGACGTCAACACATGTCACTGGTACTTCAGAGCCTTATACCACTGTGCTTGTAAACCACTGATGAATAGAAACAATATGGATAAAATCAGGTGAAGACCCTTGAATAACAACCAACTCATATAAAGAACCAAGTACCACTTAATCATATAACTTAAATTGCTCTCATGGGCCAAAGAGATTTAGGATTTTTTCCCTTTTGTTAAATTCACCATGAATTAGACTTTGACTTTGAAGTAACCAAGACTGTTATAGCAACTGACTGTTATTCAACTGATTTTTTAAAATTAATACATTGATTAATTGGGTGTCCTTTAACCAAATAACCTGAAAGACATTGTCATTCTCCTGATGAATCATCTCAAGTTCAGGAGAAAAAGCTTTTCAGGAGTTCATCTTCTCTGTGACACCAATGAGGGAAGGAGGTGGAGCAGAACCTCTAGCATGGAAATGCCTGAAAGCATAGAGTCATGGTGGATCACATAGTGAGGAGGAACCACACTGTAATTTTTAACCCAGAATCAGAAGTTCATACTCTGAGACTCTTTCTGATACCACTGTAAACCTTGCTGCATTAAGCAAATTTGTCAGACTATTGTTGGCAAGTCACTTGGTATCGCGTGATATACAAGTACAGCAGAGATATCCTGAATGATGGCAGCAGAGACAACATGACACCTGGTTTTGGGGATAGAATCAGAGTTACAGTCTCTTCCAAACTTCTTTCATCTCTCCAGCTCTTTATAAAGGCATACTACGTGTGCAAGTTGTCTTTTTTTTTTTGTGCTGAGGTGACTACTATGTTTGCCAGCTTGCAAAGATGCAGTGAAATTGATTTTAGTTTCATGCTTAATGGCTGTGACGCAAGTGGCACCTGCACACTGAGGAGCAGAGCTCCCCCAGCACTGACCTTTGGCCACGGCACTCACGGCTCTAAATGGATCTTGGCAACCTACTATTTTGTGGAACAGATTATTAGATGATTACTATGGAAATACAGGACACTAGCAGAATATTAGCAAAATAAAATATAAGCCAATAAATACAGCAGTTGCTTGTTGAAATATAATTTCCAGTCAGGTAACTATATAGTAATACAAGCAAAACAAAACATAGACATTTTCTATCCCTTTTTAAATATTTAGCCTTTGAATCTTCTGGAAAATTATATTAGTGTTTTTGTATTTTTTTTTTCCCTGTACTTTTTTTTTCCCCTAGAATACTGCCAGCTTGATATTCCTCCCCCCCTGCACCACTGCAGGCTCAAACTTCTTATTTCTGTTTGACAGACTACTAGCTGAAATCAAACAATCAGTGTTGATTAAGTTTATAAAAATGGAGTTCCTCATCTTCTAATCAATATTTTTGTTGAATTGCAACACTATAAATTTTCTTTAGCCCCCTTCCCATACAAACTAACCCTTCCCAACTAGTGGTTAGGGATGTAACCTATTCATACATTAAAATGATCTATTACCCAAATCCCCAGTGTGCTGTTTTCTGTAATAGATGTTTAAGTACCATACCTTATATGCACACACACATGCACATGAATAGATAAATCACTGAAATATTTTTGAGGTTCATCCCATGGAAACTGCACGTATCCCTTAATCCCTCCCAAAATACTGACCTTCAATTAACCCAAGACACAAATGAACATGCAAATCTCTATTTAAATTGCTTCTGGAATAAAGATGCACTTAAAAACACTGCAGCATCCCAAAGCCTGGAAGAAAAAATGCAGAAGCAAGGGAATAGGTGAATAGCCATTCACTGAGCATCTCTTTTTTCTGATTAATATACATTGCATTTTTGTCTCTATTTCTAGTATTTTTCTATTTACAATATGGAATGAAAACTTATAAAACTTCACCCATCTTGCCATGATTTTATTCAGCTGTGACATGAATGGGAATGCTACAGAAGTGACTATGTTACTATTTTCCTAGGAGTATGCATCATGTGAAGCACTAAAACTTTAATTGCTCTCCCTACTTCTCACTTCACAATGTAAATGAACTGCAGTCCATGTTCAGTACCACCAATCTTTCTTAAAAATCCAGGATTTCAGTTGTGCCCACAGGAGCATGCCTGTGCACTGTGAAGTGCAAAACAGCTAATGACATATCTAGCCTTGAACACTGTGACAAGTACATCAACAGGCCACCAGTTTTAACACATGGTTAACAGGACAAAGATTGATTCATCACATGTCTTTTGTCCCGTGCTAAACCTATACTTCAAGGGTGCTTATGTTGCTGTCTTCATTACCATATTTGCGCAGTGCCATGACCTCTTTGTAGCTACATCAGTCAGGAAAAGTTATATTAACTCTTCTTCTGAATGTGCTTCAAGTTCCATATATTAAAAATAAATAACAAAAATTTAAAAAATCAAGTATTTATCTTTCACAGCTACAATAAAAACAGCTTCTCATAAAAAATAAACACAAATATCAGTGTGCAAATACTGACTTTTGTGTTGACTCCATTTGATTCAATCTCCCATACTTCATGTGCTAAGGAACCCCCTGATGGAGGGCCAAGAGTCAAAGGGATTAGCTGTTGCAAAAAACACTACAAACTACCAGTGGCAAAACACATTCTTTGACCTACAAATGAAACATTTCTCTAATAGGATATCACCACAGGGAAGACTGCATGTTGTTACACTTAGCGGAAACCTCATAGGTTTCCTCTATCACAGAACTCACCTCACATCCCATCAGCAGAGTAAAACTCCCTGATAAAAATATAAATATAATGAGTTATGTGTAGCAAACACCAGAACTATTTTGACTTTAACTCAAATGTGGTCCTGTATGGAAATATATTGTCATCTAGTCTGAGTAGGATTTTTCCATACATTTTCTTTCATGAGACCTGCCTAATTTAGGCTTTGGGTATATTAGATTGTATGTTCTCATAAGAAGAAAGTGAATGGAGAAACTTTGTGAGGAAAGAATTGAATGTGCCTTGAAACATTTAGAGATTCTGCATGTTTCGGTTCTAAAACTCCTTTCTCCTTTTCACTCCACACATGTATACTGACCACACATATCACTGGCATAGAAGTAAGCATAATAACATTATGATATAGTTACTTGCACTTCTGTTCCCACTAGGGTAATGGTCACTTTGGATTTATGTTTTTAAGCTCCCTTATGGTAAAGTACTACTGTAAACTTCATCTGACTTCAGAATATACATTGGAGGAAGTATGGGACTCAAAACTGACAAAATAGCCTGTCAGAGTGAAAACCAAAGAAACTGCCTGTTTAAGTGCCAGCATGCACAATTGTAGTCAAGAGACCAGAGACAGGGAAACTTTGGTTGTTCTGAGTTTATACGTTCATTGCTAAGAGGAATGTTAGAACGACCAGCTACAATACCTAAGTAAATGGGCTGAGGATTAGAATTACATTTAAATGCAAAATACAGCCCTAGAGTCACATCAATTAAACTCCAACAGAATTATTTGGAAGGATGTAGTACAGAGTGTGCCCTTGCTGACCTCATTGTCAAAATAACTTCCATACAGAGGCAACAGAATTAGACTTCTCTCTGTAGTCTCTTCATTGGCCACCAAAGAAAATACTTCTGATTTATTTATACAAACACACACACACATAAACATGTGTGCAAACACCCACAAACGTGTACAAAAACCCACTCAATTTTACATATATTTAGGAAAAACATAGTGGCGGTAAGCATCCCCTTGCCGTCATAAATGAGCGCAGACACAGAGATATTGAGTACTTCCAAGTCATGAATGTTTGAACTAGAACCACACTTCCATCCTGGAGAGTACCTCTTATGGAAACTGCTACTGCATGATTAACTAGTGTCTAAATCCCTGCAGGGAAGCAAAACAATTATTCTTAGCCATAGCACAGTTACTGTATTTGTGTTAATGGGAGGGAAGAAGAGGACCATCTGCAGCGCTTTCTAATAGGCAGCTGCAATAAAAAAATACCCCAACAAATTAAGTAAGTGCACTTTTGTTGCTCTCTTCAAAGTTGTAAAATCCCTGCTTTGGACACTGCAAGACATGAGAGCAAGATTAATTCCACTTTTGCTTTTAACACTGGATTCACAAAGCAGCAATACCAAATTCACAGGGGGAAATCAGAACACTGAGACACACACAGCTAGGTAGCTATCAGACAAACCCTGAAGGAGCAGAGCAGACACAGGATGAAAAGAAACTACCAAGGAATGGGAAATGGACTGTTTGTATCCGTGTCCATGAATGCTTAGTTTACAAGCCAAAGGGAGCCAATGCAAATCATGGCCCACAGCACTGGTCCTCAGCCCCTTTCTATTGTGACCGGAAAATTCGATGACAGTTTCGGAGCTATTTAAAGCTTATAGTTCATACAAATAAAAGACAAACAGCATTTCAATGTAGTAGGTGGTCCACTATGAACTCTGATGTATAACTGCTTCAACACAGCTTATTGGTTATTTGCAAAGAAATACCTTATTAATAAAGAGAGAATGAAAATAATAGATGAAGATATGCATATAAATTTAGCCTACATGCAGCTAGGTTGCTACAATTTAAAACTGTATTTGATGTAATTTAATTAGAAATATTGATTAAAATGAAGCCAGCTCACTGGAAGGATGATGATAATAGGCTAATAATAACAATTGATTTTGCTTTGATAAATGAACCAAAAAGCAAGCTGAAGGTACTTAGATTTTGACCTATTTAAGGCCCACATTCCCTTTTCTTCTTTGCTTTATTGAATTTCTGAGATCTGTCCAAAGTATTATTAGAATGATACATCTGAAAAACACATAATTCACGGAAAGATGTGAAAACTGCTGCTTCTATGATGGCCCATTTTGAAATGCAGAGTTGTTGGGTCCCCCCCGTCACTCCACTCCAGCTTTACTGAATTACATGTAGTGTGTGAGCAGCAGCAATAGTAATTAAAAATAACGAGGCCTGCTAGGTCTCCTAATTCTATTATCTTTATAGCATCAGGCTTCAAGCAACTCACCAGCAAAACAGCCCAGATGAGAAATCTCTTCAGAAGGTTCAGTGGTTGTTTACATGCAACAGGATAATCTTTCCAGTCTGGAAATAAATAAATAAAATCAGAAAACAAAATCAAAAGCAGACATTAGTAGATATGGTTCAATAAAAAGTAAAGGTTAAGTAGTTGATAATTGGCATAAGACTATTATTTTTTTAATTCCCATAAGAGAACCTGAGATAACTGAATAAGGTGCTGTATCATTATTTTCTCATTTCCTTGCAGAAATTCTTATTTCTTTATGGAATAAAACAAAGATCGGAATTTTGAATATACTGACTTTCTGTGTACCTTATTAACTCAGTGTAAAAAAACCACAGAAGCTCCCTTCAGTTTCAGTGGAACTGACAATACTATTCTAACTTGGAGGGTGCTAAAAAGTGAAACTGAAGCATAGGTCTAAACCAGGACTATGGCACAGTAAGTCCTTTGTCTCTCCAAAACTATTAACCACAGAATTCTGTTTTATTGCTGCTATGCTCTGACACTGTCTCTGAGCCCCAGAAGCTATAACTGAGCAGTAGGAGATGTTTTTTGCAGCTCGCTAACACTTAATTCCTTACATGACAAATGAAAGAGCAGAATTTCAGTATCTAGGTTTAACATTGCAAAACAACTTTCAGAAGGCGATTAAACATTGTGCCATCTTTCTGTTTCTACAGGCAATCAGAACCAATAGCCTCCTGGAAACTAGGAATAGGCACCCTCTGATTCTAGAGCCTCACTCAACAGCTCGTTTGTGTTCATTGCACCACCAGTTCTCAAGGAAGGTCTTCCTCCACCATGACCAAAGGTTCATTTACAGCATTAGAGGTGAAATTTGCACGTGTGTGTGCACACACCGGGGTGAAGAGCTTACAAAAGTTGCAGCATCGACGTTTTTTGTATCCTGTATGGCAAGTTTTGTCAAATGAAGAGAGTGGCTGTGATTACAGCATTTGACCTCATTACGAACATCCTCAAGCCTTTGAATCACAAAGGTGACCAATGCCATTAAGACATTAAAAATGTAGCTATTTAAGATGATGATCACAGTGAGTCACAGTTTAAGCACATGGAAACTACACATTACTATTTCCAAATGTTTCCCAAAAACTTTATCCTCTTGCAGCAGAGTTTAGAAGGTATTCCAAACTGGCAGGAGCTGTGGCAGCAGCTATTACTTGCAGACTTGGGGTGGGGAGTAAAATTAAAAATAAAAACATTCAAGAAATGGAACTTGTGTTTTGCATGAAAAATCTAAGAAGTCTAAATTTTTTTTTTCAACTTACTTATTTTAAATGGAACTGGGAATAGAAATACAAAAAGATAATTTCTCTCAAGTGTATTTTCACATTTTGGAACACGATACAAAATAATACCACTGACATTAGATGCCTTTTATTTTTGCAGTTTAAATGGCAAAATCAAAACCCAAAAATCTACTGCAAAACAGATTTTTTTTTTTCTAATTTTGTGACACCACTTTCATTTATTTGGAATGTTTTAGCCAGCTGCAGTTCTTTCCACCAATCAATATATGTTTCAGGATATGTATTATTTTTAATATATAAATCTTAAAAATATGGAGTTTGTAGATTTACTCTATTTTATGTATTTTTATTTTCTAAGCTGCTTGTTTTTCAGGTTGCTTTTTGCTTTTTTTTTTTTTTTTTTTTTTAAGATAATGATACAGCATACCTAACAATTCTGAAAAACAAGCTTACTTCAACAGCCAAATATATAGAACTAATTTTTCAGGAACATATTTGTACTCCTGATTCAGAAAGATAATGCACATAAATTCAGTATGAGGTTGCTTAATTAAGGGATAAGTAACAATGAAATAAAGTTCTATACCATATCTTTTTGGCACATACAGTACAGACACAATCTCTCCAGAAAACATGCCTGTCTGCCTGAGTTGAGTTGCCTGTGGACCCCTCTACACCAGAAGTCACAAAAAAGTAACAGCAAAAGCAAAGGTCAGAGGCCAACAACAGAAAGTGAGAAATCTTTCTGACATATTTCTATTAAATAGGTAAGAAAAACCTTGAAATTCAGCACAAATGGAAGGAAGGAGTGCTGCCTATCTGAGATTGGTAATTAATCAATCTGTGCATCACTTGCTAGAAACAGCTGGAGCTGAAGGGGAACTGCAGGAGATGTTTCCAAACATTTTTGACATCTAGTAAGCACAGTATCATGAGACTTCCAACTAACCTGCACTCCTGACTACCTTTCCTTCAGAAGTGCACAGCCATGTTTTCCTGGGACTCAGGCAGAAATCCACTTTCCCTTCTATCTTATATCCCTAGTATCGGTATCAATGTTTTCAAATGTGGATGTTGATATTTTAGGATATATTACACAAGAATCTTCACATGGTTCTAAACATATCTCTATGTGAACATGGACTTCAGAACAGGTTGGCCTTGGTTCTAATGTGCAAAAGAGCAGACAACTCAGCACTACGTGTTTCAAATACCTTAGCAGAGTGAAATGAGTTCAAACACAGACTTAATAAATAAAGAATCAAAGCACTGGACATGTAAGCACAGAAGTAGAATCCTCAATGATTTTAATGGCAGTTTTGAAGAGAATCTAAGTTGAGACCTGTTATGCATTTGATTTAGCAGTGGTTGTTTATTTCACCATTTGATTTTTTTATCCTCTGTACCCTCTTCCAGCTATCTCATATATCATACTCATAATTGCTGTGGATTGGAGAACACTATTCTGTAAACTAAGTGGAAATGGAAAGCTTAGGAGGAAAGTCACAGATAATTACACTGGTTAGCATTAGTCAGAGTCCAAGTAGTGCTGGCAGAGAAATGCAAGGAAATATTAAATTGTTTTTCAGCTGAATGTTGAAGAGTTGCTGTATGGGATCACAGGGAAAGCACTCAGGGAAAAATGTATTAAAAAACAAGCAGTGTGTTCCAAAGAGAAGCAGCCCATCCCTGCTTCCTTTCAGGGATTCACAACGGAACACTGGAACTCCTAAAGGAAAAATTCAGTAACTTCACATATAACCACTGAACAAACATATAAACAGCCTCAATGGAATTAAAAAAAAAAAATAGGGGGGGGCAGGGGAGGAGCAATAGACCCTTTTGATTATGTGGATTTAGGCATCAGAAGCAATCAACCTCGCTAGTGCAAGAAAAAAAGCACAAAGGAAATGTATGACCAGTGAAACATCATATATCCACTCTTACTGGGAACTTTCACAGCAGCCATCTGCATCATTGTTACTTTTAATTAAATGCACATTAACACAATAATGATAAAAGGCTTTTGTGAGATACAGACAAAATGACATCTTACAGTACTGAACATAGTTTGTATCTAAGGAAATCAGAGAAGCAATAATTAAGAATCTTAATAAGATCATTTCAAGCTGCCATGTAAAATGCAGCCTTACCCTCTGCTCCTGGCTCTTTGCTCCTCCCTTAGGACGACACTAATGAACACACCACCATAATGTGCGCTGGATCAGGAACCTGATTCAGCCAACAACTTGCCAAGTAAAAAAAGGTTCCTTTTCAGGCTGGATCAGGTCCCCTGTTCTAGGTTCAGGGCATGATCACATGGCCACTTACTCAGGAGCACAGGAGGAACAGAATGAGCAGCTGGTAGTGCTAGGGAGGGAGTATGGGACTGCCCTTGCAACAACACTGCAGAATTACACCAAATGGAGCTGGCTGTATAACCTCAGCCTGGGCTCAGAGTCTCTCCAAGGCTACAAGAAGAAAAATAGCACTGTTAAATAGGCCCTGAAAAACAGAACATGCTCCAACATACATGCATCAACTGTACATCCTAAAGCACTTCTGAAACCTACAGGAACAATTATTTCTGTCTCTATCAGCAGAAAAGGCAAAACCAGTCTTTTCAAATTTGTGATAGAATTACAGAGAGAGGAAATGGCTAAGCAAGAACAATTAACGCATTTCTCAATTATGCCTTGATAAAAGTTCATTCCCTCCACACACTATCTACTTATTTTCCAGATGGAAATAGATTAAATTAATTGGGTTAAGCATGTTTTGCTAATGGCAGTACAGAAAGGGTATCCACAGACCTACAGTGAACAGGTACAGCAGCTATGCAAGTGAACCACCTTGGCTAAGAACTACAAAAAGACCCATTTTGATATATACCAATTACTTATAGCTCTTTCATACAAAGAGCAGAAAGGGAATATTTTTTCCTACAACAGCTTCTCATAAACTCCTGACTTACACTATAACCAACCTTTTCCCAATATTATCAGCCTCCCAAAGTCACAATTTGTCATTTTGGTATGCAGAGTCTCAGCTTTGCAAATATTATAATGGTTTTCTGGCTCTTACTAGTGGAAACTTTAATTTCTTGAGACTACATATGCCAGAACTGGTCACTCTTCTAAAAGTGATTGTATATGTATTCCCCAAATTCTATGCTAATAGACCACTTAGAAATATATGCAGTTATGGGAGTCCTACTGAAGACAGAAAGAAAGAGCAGCCAGATTCCAGGTTAGTCACTAGCATTGCCCAAAAATATTTAGTGAGGATCCCTTTCAAGTGGATCATCAGGAGGCATTCACAAAGTGTAAAAATAAATCAAAATATCATTGACATGTGTTTCCTCTTGGCTTTAAGACTAGAAACAAGATTTCTCTGAACATGTGCCTAAAATGTTTTCTTTTGATGCTAAGGAGATTGAAACTGGCTTCTTTACATGTGATGGGTGTATCTGTGTGTCCCAGTTTGATATCTGTTAAGCAGAATTAAGGCTTATTTGTTTAATCTAAATTACTACATTAAGTTGAAATAGCTCTGCCACTGAGAAAAGCAGATGCTGGAGCTGGCCTTTCTAAACTCCAGGCAAAATTTGCAATGAAACACAGTAATGACTTTTTTGTCTTGTCTTTGTATCTGTGTGTGCTAAAACTATACTATTTGCAAAAACAAAAGTAGTATCACAAATACATTTGCTATACTACTTAATAAAATTTACTTACTATATCTCAGACTGAATGCTTTAATCTGTCTTGAACATAGACATAGAAATCATAAAAACCTGTAGTCATGTCCTTTACCTTAGCATACCTTTCAAATTTTATAGAATCTTACAAGATGCAAAATCTGGACAAGTAGAACAAAAACTGCCATTAACATATGGTTTGCTAGCAGAGCATGAGTGTGAGATTAAAATGCTCATGAAAATCACCTGCAAAAATGACAAGAAATTCATCTTTTCACACTGGTGAGTAGATGCAGTGTTGAGGGCACCTTCTGGTCCTGGTTTGGCATGATCCAGGTCCTGACTATGACAGTCACTGCTGCCTCCCTCCTATTCATTCCTACTTTTCCTGTTTGCTGTCACTGGCACACACACACACAAGCATGCCAAGAACTGGGTTCACAGGACTGTTTCAGCTGAAAATTTGCTGTGGAGAAGGAGAAACAGGGACAATGAGGGTCAACAGGAGATGCCTGCAATTAGATTGTCTTAAACTGATCTTGAAACAATACCCTTAGTACCCTAAGAGGCCATTCCTCTTTGTATCTATCAAGATGTGCAGGGAGTCGGCTACCCCATTTAATTGCATAGGCATAGCTAAAAGCTATGAATGAGAAAGGAAGGAGATAGCCTTGTCTGAAACTTTATAATGCAACCTGGTGCACTGTAGACATAATAAAATTATTTGCTAAGCCAGTCCACACATTAGAAGACCAGCTGCCTAGTGCCTAACTATGAAATTACTCTGCAAATGAAAAGCAGGAATAAAGAGTAGCCAAATGGAAAAATACTTCCTGGCCCAGCCAAAGAAAATAATTTACAACAGTTTCCCAGCACAGAGAAAGAAAAAAGTGTGCATGCACAGCACTACGTTATAAAAACCGACCTTTAGAGTAGTCAGAGAATAATTAGGTATTTGAATGGGTGTTTCAAAGACTCACCCAAAGTTTTCTGGGGGAAACAGAGCTAGACCTTTTATATGGTATAGTTTAATGGTAGAGGATGTTTAAGATCTAAAATTTGACATGTAAGAACAAGCAACTGATACTGTATCAATATTTATATGAAAACAAAATCATCTGCATCTCCATGCCACCTTTCATTCAGTGATCCCTAAGTTCTTTACATATCATTGTGTACAACTAATGCAAAGTAAGGCTATTTCTCTAGAGTCAGTAAAGAGACTGTTTCATAAGGCTAGTCAATCCCTAAATGGAACTTAGATCATTTTATAGGCATGAAAATAGCCACAGATTTGCCCCATTGCATGTCAAAGACAGACCCTAAGGTATAATTCCTTCCCCAGTGAAATAAATGATAAAAAAATTGTGTTGGCCTTCCCTTGGGTTTTTCACCATAGGAGTTATATTCTCAGCAAGTTTAAATTACCTTAACTTCAATTAACTTAATGGATCTATAGCAATTTATTCGCACAAATAATGTGCCTCAAGTATTCTGAGGTGCTATTCAGCTATAACTAGAGGAATTCAATTTTAATTATTACCCTTCTCCCTGTCTGCCCCCCCACCCCCAAATAATAAAATAACCCCAACACCCTAGTTTTAGACTTTTGCCCATAACAGCTGTGGACTATGGTGTATAAATAAGTGTCTGCCTTCTTAGTCTTGTCATCACATGCCTAATGAAAAACATGTATCCTTTTTTGGAGGCCTAGGCCTTGGAAAAACATTTTGGCAGCCTTGTCCTAGTTGCCATTGTATGTTTTTTGATGTTATGCAGTTTTGAACTTAAAGTGCTCTGCACACAACAGAACAGAGAGACATATTTTCTACAGATACAGAGAGAGACAAGCGTGTAATTTGCACTGTACTGCCTGCACTATGCTCTCAACAAGAAAAATGCTGTTAATATAAAAATTCTATACCTAGCTACCATAAGGTTTTTTCATTTTCTTTTGTTTTCTTTTTCAAAAATTCTATCGATTTAGTAGAAGCCTCATGTCTTTCAGATGAACCCTCAATAAATACAGGTTGACATAAACAAATATAAGGACCGCATAAGGACCACTGGTCCTCTTGGATACAGTGAGTGAAGTGTTACTGAACACTATCACAGAGTCACTACAGAAAAACAAGAAAATATTTCAGTATTTTAAGATCACAGCAGAGTTAGGGATGGAAACCAATGCCCCCAAACTTCTATTCTGCACCTCAAACTTCGGAGGGAGCTGGAGTTTCAAAGGAACAGTTACACTGTAATTGGTGATCACTTCTTCAGAAAAGGACCCAGCTCTCCCTAACTTTCAGTTACTGGATTTTTCAGGTTTTTGCATTACTTAAGTTTCATGAAGTGTGCAAGCCTCAAGCCTTGGCTCTCTGTGTGAACACTGACAAATTTATAGCTATGAACAAGGAGATTTCAGTCACTTGGAGGATGGTAATCTTCTCTCAGGTACAATCCATAAAGAGCTCCATTCAAAGAAATAAAAAGAAAAGCCTTACTACCTTTTAAATGCGATAAAGAAAAATAGAAACACACTGAAGTATTAAACTCATTCTGATTTGTGCATATTTTGTCAGAAGCAGAGTGTTAAACCCTCTTGTCAAGGCAAATGATAGAATTTAGAATTTTTCTGCAACAGTTACATTGCGACCCATTATTTTGCAAAAGAAACCCATTCAGCAGATTATTTGGATTTTCTGTGTAACAAAAAAAACTATGTCACAGTGTTATTGGTAATCCAATAGCTGGTATTAGAGAGTACATATGAAGGCACATGTTATCAGGACTAGACAAAACAGAATACTGAGAAGCCACAAAAGATATTTACAAGCCACTGATAACAATTGTTGATATTTGCTAATACAAGCAGGTGATATCCATTTCCCATGGCATACAGAGTTTCTTTCCACTCTTCCCCTTACAAGCCAGGGAAAATATCAACAAAAAAAAGCCATAGGAAAAAAAAAAAGTCCAGTCATGCACAAGAAGTCATAGCAAAAAATAGTGCAGCTGTGCATGAGAAAAAATACATTCTTACACATATATATATGTATGTACATATGTGTATATATCTTGTATTTGAGACATTCGCCTTTTGACTACTTGAGATGCCTTTCTGAATGTTTAGTAACCCCATCTACTGGGAAGCAGGAAACAGAGACAGAATCTTTTCCTACAGAGTGAAATGGAACGAAAACAAGTTCTCTAAGCTCCGTTGCAGATCACATAACCCAAAGCTGACTCAGTTTGCTCCTACAGTTAACAAATTTAATCAACACCCTGTCACCAACTGACTTATTCAGAAGATTTCTGAGATTTAATAAGCTCAGCTTAGAAGCATCAATGGACCAATATGGACATGGGAATTAGTCAAGACTTCTGCAAGACAAAAAAAATTACAGAAAACAGTGTTTGGCAAAAAATCAACTCCATTTTACCTGAGAATATGGTGCTCTCTGGATAGAAAGCAATAAAGAAAGCATTACACTCTGCCAGTCCTACTGAAAAACTGCTAAAGGGAGACATTAATGTAAACATTAATATAAATTTTAAAAGAAAAATATATCCATTTATTCCCTAATGATAATTTATTCTCATATTCTCTACAATTCTAGAGAATAAAAACAAACTTGCAGAGGAAAAAGGATATTTCTTTCCAGAAGATCAGAGAAGAGGTGGAGGGAGCTTAGCAAACAAATTCATAGTTGTTGTCTTAGGAACATATTTTTTACACACCACAAATATTCTAATTCCCTTGCTTATGAACTCAAAAATTAAACTTCTCTGAAATGTTTCTGAGTACATCAGATTTGTTGATTCAAAAGAATAATAGATCCTTGCTATTTTTATTCAGAGACAAGACACAATGTCACAACATTTGAGAAGATTCTATTCTCTTAACAAATGATAAAACTGAAAAATGTACCTATAGGATATTCTATCAGGAAATTTTTACTGAGATACAAGGGATTGTGGCCCCTCAATAGCAACAGAATTAATGTTATCAATTCTAGAGAAATTTAAAGAAAAGAGGCTGCAAAATTGAATTTTATTGAAACAAGGTAGACTGATACAGAATAAAATATCCAATTAGCAGACAAAAAAATAAGAAATATGACCATTTTAAGAGATACTTTAAGCTGTTGGTTTTACCACAGTACGTGGGAGTCCAATCATGAAACCAGCCCTGCCATAAATTGGGCAAACTCTTAAGCAAAGGAACAGTCACCTAGACAGAGTATTCAGTGTAAGCAGAACATGATGGAAACAGAAGGACCAATACAGAGGTTTAAGGCATTTCAGTACTCTCATGCTTTCTGGAAGAAATTATTACAGTAATAATTGGTTATTTTTGTTGATATTACTGAATGAAATTTTGTGGTACTTGGCTAATTTTTACTCATCTGAGCTGCCAACTGACTGTATGGTTATTCAGTATCAATTCAGTTTTGGCCCAAGGTTTTAATTTCTGACTTTCTGTTTGGATACTTGCAGATGTGGTGAGAATGTCAGTACGCTAAAGTGTCTTTTGGAAAGCTTTTTATACATGTTTCTGGGAACTTTTGTGTTTGTGACTTCCTTAATGATGTAAAACATTAATAACAGGGTTCAGACTTCAAGAAAAACCTCCATTAAAGCCAGCCAGGCAAACCTATAGCATCACTCACCTCTGTCCAGCATGTAGTGCCCTGGATCTTGCCACCTCCTACCAGGGTGGGAGCACATGCGCCACTTTGTCACTGAGCATTGGGCTCCTCTGAAGCCTAAACTCAAAATCAGTCAAGTAGGAGCATTTTGGCACTCTGTGAAGCTGCAGCAGGATCAATACAGCTGTTAGGCACTGTTTAATAGGCTTTTCGATACAAGCGTGGTGAATGACACTTTTCAGCCTGCTTCCACCTCCTCTCCCCGGCTTTCCTCACCTCATCGAAAAAGGAACCAGAGGGAAAAACCAGTAAGGTGCAACAGACACATGGTAGCTGATACTCCACCACTGATGCTAAACTGGGACTTTCAAAATGGTGCCTCTGGTTTTTAACTGCAAAACACCTACAAAACTGCCAAGGCACGAAACTAATGCCAGCCTGAAGAGTAACATTTTTCCCTTCCCAGTAACTCAAAAATTTTAGGTCTTCTCTCTGTCTCTTCTATGTCTTTTTCCCATTAAGATAGTCTCTCCATCCAAGAGAATGTCATTATGTTTTTTAGCAGCAAAGTCATACTTGTAGCAATGAAGTGGCTGACAAAGAGAACTTCATAATGTATTGAGACTAGGAAATTCTCCCCCACATTAAACGGCGAGCCACAAACATTTTAACATTTATTTGTAAAGCAAACAAAATTTTTCCTTGTTCTATCACCACTAAGAGACACACAGGTTAACTGTGTACTAACAAATTCCCTGACCACTTCCATCTTCAACAGGTATTGCAGATGTAAGGTTTGCTTGCAGTTTTACATCTGCAGTTTGTAAAATTGTTTGGAGCTTTTTTTTGATTGTTGTTTCAGTGTCCGGCCTGTGGATTGTTTTGTGGTTTTAATTCAAAACAAATACTAAACCAAGCTGCACATGGAATTGTTAGATCAAGTGTGTGCAAACTGCACCCATACATTAAGAAGTTTGCTCTGTCACAGTCAGAGTTTGAACATGAAAAGCCAAGATTTTAACAAACACATGTAAGTCTCCTTCAGTAAGATCCAAAGGCCGTTTATCTGGCTATGTAATGGTCCTGCACATTCAACTACAAAGGCAGGTTCTGTTTAGAAAGGATCTTTTAAAAAACATATTATTATCACTTTCTTGAATGTATTCTAAACTTCGGAATATGTTTAAGAGATTGATCACAGAGTAATTCTGCTCATCTCTTTTAAAGCACACATTCCCAAATACTGCCAGTGAACAGTCTAACAACTTTATTCTGGAGAGCAAAACCTGTGTATTTTATACCCCAAAATTCATCTTTCCAAGAAAACAAAAGAAACAGGCAGCCTGGTTTTAGGCAAAAGAAAACTTCACCCTGCAGGCGTTAGGTAACAAATTCTCCATTTATAACTCACAATAATTTTTTGTCCCATTGACATTGTAAAGGATAAGTCACCACAAAATTAAATCCACACCAACAGGCAGCAAGAGGAAACTCATTTTCTCCTCTCTGGGTTTGTTTTTACATTGTTCTACAGTTTCTTTGTACCCTTCATGAACAGTGAAAGAAATCATTAAATCCCTAGTGAGGACATTCACTGTTTGCTATTTTCCAAGGTATGTTGATAGAGAAAGGGGTTGGAAGGATTTAGAAACTTGCTCTAAACTTCAAAACTGGTAGCAGAGTCGGATACAAACTCAGCAAACTGGGTAGGAGCAGGAACAGCTGAGAAGTATGGGAAGCAATGTAAATAGCAAGGATATGGCTCGTGGGTCTTTAGAAGCTGTGCTTTTCCAGGAAGGTGGTTGCACAATGCCCCAAACACAGGGTAAGTGCCGCATTCAGCTGGGAGAATAAGGATCGGGTCCATGCGGGGTGAGGGTGAGAACAGTAGTGAACCGTTTATTGGGGGGATGCATCAGACTTTTATGGGGTGGGGATGGAAGGGTCCGGAACCTGGACGGAGTCGGGGGTGGAACACGACACAAAAGGAAGGGTAGGGAGGGGACACTACAAATAAGGGATAACTGGGGAGTGGCCAGCCCTACATG
>JAWWEW010000166.1:10684521-10714523 GCA_035583185.1 Anabacerthia variegaticeps
AATAGGCTCTGTTGCAACTGTTTTTTCTACATTTAAGTTCTTCCAGGATCTAAAATTATTAGCTGGTTCCCTGGCAGGTAAGTTTTCCAATTGCATTTTCTCAAGTACTATGTGATTGTAAAGCAAATTACTGATATTTCTTCCTTGCATCAGTAAAAAATGAAAATTCTTTACACAAGTATACAGGTATCAGACCAGAAAGAGCACAGTGAGAACAAAAATTTGAACCAATGTGTACTACATGCAGACTTGAAGTTCACCATCAGAGACTTCAGATGACTAAGATTTTAACTGAAGACTTAATACCTTCCCCAAAAGCCTAAGAAGAGACCTTGAAAATATATGTGGTACAGATGAAATGGAAAACAGAGCCAGTATCTCACAAGCAAGTAAAAAAAAAGTCAGAAGTAAAATAAGTACACAGTGAAGTTACTTCAGGAGAAAGCTTAATAGATTTATTATTTATTCACTCAACATCAGGCTAAGCATTGTCCCACAGAAACAAGACAGAGGCATAAACTGCTGCTTCAGTTTAAGTGGAAATCCTAACCACCCTTCTGGCTAATGCTTTGCACATATGTTAACTTCAATAAAAAATTTCAAAACAAATCCTCTGTTGGGTTACAAAAATGCTGTGAAGACAGTATACAATCAACTGTTCTTCCTACTGCAGCACCAAAATCAGTAACAGTGACTGAACTAATTTAAAATCACACTCAACGCTATAACACTCACAATATACAACCAGACACGTTTGTTTGTTTTTTAAAACAACTGTGACTAAACAAGGCAGGGCGGGGAATCCTTGCTCAAAAGTGAAGCAGCAAAATAATTTAAAATCACATTTAATTTTTAAAAATTAATGGAAATTAATTTAAAATTCAATGTTACATAATTAAAACCAATTGGTCAAATCATTAGCAACCAGTAAGTTAAATCACAGTAACTGTGGCAGAAACAGTTATCAGAATTATAAAGGTTCATGAATAACTTCAATATTTACCCCAAAAAGTAACACAATCAAAGAGAAAACTACTTTAGTAAACAAACAAGATTGGGAGCAAAATGCTGAAATAAACCTTGCTTAAAAAATTGAAACAGCCAAATCTGTATGAAACATTAAATGTCTGATTTGGCAGAATAGTTCAATTGTACTTTTATTTAAAACTTTGCTTATTGCAATACTTCATGCTTGCTACTTTTATACTGTGAAGAAAGTGCAATGTTTTGTAAAAGCTGTAAAAGAAACAAATTCCTTAATAAATTCTTTAAAAGTTATGAAAAAATATGGTATCTCCCTGCCACAGTGTGCAGCTCAGAGACTCTAATCACACTCTGCTTTTCCAAATGGAGCAGATATACATGAATCAATCATGTCCTGTCCAAAATAGAAGCATTCTTCCTAGTGTCCTCTACTAAAATTAATACTGTACGTACTAATGGGTATGAACAATACTTACAAGCACCTGCATTAGGGTGTAAAGTTGGTTTTAAATGTGTGCATCTGGTCCCTTATCAGTGAGTTGCAGAGGGCAACTGGTGGTTAATGTTTCATTTCCCAATGGGAACTCAGGATCAGCAGCATCAGAGCCACTGCAAAATCACTTATCATTAAACCATCCTGCTCCCATCCCAGTTTACAAAATAATAGTATTCTTCCACACAGGGAAGAGGAAAACAAGAAAAAAACCTGGCAACACTGGAGGGTCCTTCAGCACATGTGAATGGGAGAAAACAGTCATTTAAATAAAGTTCCAAAAAATTAATCACCAAAAAAGAAAAAAGAGTTGTAGTGAGTAGAGAAAGTACCACTAGAGGAAGCTCTGTATAACTTTGCTTTAAAGCTGATTTGTCCAAATAATCTTATACTAAGCATTCCCTTGCTAGTTAATATAAATGTCTAAAGCACTAGAAAGAAGAATGAAGCCATAAATAAGTGATGTTTAGCCAATAAGACATGACACACAAATAATTTCTGGACCATTAATGAATGTCTCAGGTGTATTGTAAAGCATGGGGCCGAAGGTCTAGATTGTCTTATCTTTCTCATAAAACTGGAGTCATGAAAAATGACGGAAGAGGGCATCAGGGAAAAGTCATGCTCCTGTTTTTCCAGATGGATGCCATGGTTAAAATATGGCTCAAAGCCCAGATGAGAGCTAAATTTTTGGTCAAAGACTAATTAATTTCTTGGATATGAAAGGTGTCTGTATCTTGCTTTAGGCTTAAATTTAAAGGTTTACATTTCACCAGGCACTAAATTAATTTATGACTTTTGCAATCTCACACAGGGATTTGAGAGCTTTCTGCTCTTACTCAAATTTACCAACAAACCAGAGTGCAACCTAAACCATTTGGAGATTCATCTATGGGAACTAGAAGTTGGCAACCTTCTAAAAACCTATGCTGAGTTGCTTAGGATAGCAAGGAGCAGTAAGACACCACTAGCAGAATTTTTTGCAGGACTACCAGCGTCTTTTTCTCAATAGCCAACTGCCACCAGGTTTTGTAAGCCGCTCCTTTTTGTTCTAGTGTTTACCAAGGGCCTTTCTGTCCTTCCTCTCTGCACCCTCACTACGTGCAGGGACAACTTTCCCACCTCTCCCTTGTAGTTAAGGGACTAAGGTGGAGTGTTTGCATTACATCATTACAGCAGCTTCCAACTTCTACTTTACAATGTAAATCAGACCTTTAAAACTGTCCTCCAATATCTAAAACTTCAGATAGATTGATTCAACATATACAGATATTTCAATGACGCAAATCAATAGTAAGTATAAAAGGAATTTTGCCCTTTTATTGGGGCAACATAGTAGTGTCCCCATCTCAATATTCATATTACAATGTAGGTGTGTTACACATTTCTTATTTACCATTCTACTATGCCTAATGATTAGAATCAGCACACAATTAGGATTATAAATTTTCCTTTAAAACAAACAAACAAAACAATTACTTCTTACTAATTTTTCAACTAAGAAAAGCAGGAACCTTTATAGATAATTCAACCCACAGATTTCTAATAGATGCTCTCTTAGTCAGAGTGCCATGGTGTCCATTTTACAAAGGAGGTAAATTTTTTGGACAGCAATAATTTTTAATTTCTTGTGACTTGTTTTTCCTAACTGTGTAGCTGTACAGAGCTTTGAGAAAAACCTGAAAGTAAAAGATACTCTTATATGTTTGTCTTTAATTTCAGCTACAACAAACTACCCAAGGGATTTTATCTGACACTTTAATCTCAGTATTGATTAGGGGAGATGAAGGAATTTGTCGAACTTGTTGTTTTTAATTGATTTTCTACAACACCGACATTATGACTTCCATTTGTTGGCTATCACAGATTCAGATCAACAAAGAAGTACTTAGTTGTAATGAACCAACCAACCTCCAAGGCACAGGGAAAAAGCCAGAAAGTCAGCCTCAGTCCTCAGACAATTCTCAAGTAACCTGTGAGCATTATATAGATGACTGAAAGAAGAGGTGAATAACCCTTATTCTGATCTTTTTGTAGGTATAAAGCCTTCTGTTATCAAACATACCCGTTCCAGAAGAGAAGAAAAAACCTCAAAACAACCTAGTGAAGAATTGTGTTCTTTCAATTCCACATTTCCCTTAATTTCACATTGAGACAATAGTTTACTACTGACTGGTAACTTAGGTTCCCATAACATCGTACTGCTGTATCTTGGAGAGTATCACAATGAGAAAGTAGCTTAGAAAAACATTACATTCATCACAGGTTTTTTCCATCTGCTAAACAAATATTTGATATTTCTAAACAAATGTTTGCTAGTCTTTAAAGCAACAAAATAGTTAGAAGTGCAGCACTGACACCGGGCTGGATTAAACAATTTCCCAGCAAACTACCCAGCAAAAGTCTGTGGAGATTTCTAGCGCACATCATGATGTCACAACACAGCAGCTGCATGGAAGGGAGCTCTGCTGAAAGGCCTCTGACAACACACGAGACACACTGGGGAGAATTTTTTCTGACTTGCTTGCTAATCCTCCTCCTCACAGCTGACAGCCCTGACACCTCAGACAAGGCTGAAAATTAACTGTCATTATAAAACGAATGAACAAGAGTCTTATAAAGTTGAACAGGCTTTGAGCTTATGAATTCTGCTGGAAACTAGTCTTGGAGTAAGGGACTCATAAAAATCTTTTTAAAACATGACTTTTCCAAGAATTTGTTTTTCTTTTTCAGAATTTTTTGACAGAGGTTACAGGTCTTTTTCTTTTGTTTCATGAGGACATGAAACAATTCATCTGCTAAACAACTTAGGTCTTAAAATGACTGAAAGCAGAACGAACACACACACTTTTCTTCTGGAAGCCCCATGTCAGTACATGCTAGGATTATTTTAATTGGGGTTGAATTTTTCTTTATCAAAATATGAAAATATTTCTAACCAGTGTTCATGGGCTCGAAAGTAACCTCATCTTTGTCAGAACCTTATGAAATAAAAACAGAAACAGCAAAAGTCTTGGTAGACAAGTGGCCTCATAAGAGGGGTTGCTGTATAGTATTCTGCCAGAGAACAAAAGCTGCACGTTTTATAAGAAATGTGTTTTTACAAATTGCATGGAGGTTGTCCTGAAGGTACTAGAGGGCAGAGGAAAGACAGTTGCAGGCTAATGAGCCATGGAATGACAAAAGGTGGAAATGAAAAAGGCATATCAGGTTAATAAACAATTGTGCAATAGCTGTACATGGTTACCATTTTTCTGACATTTTCTAAATGTCTGAACCTAGTGGGCTCCTATCTCTTCCCTTGAGATTCACTTCCACTGTCTAATAAAACTTCCTGTCAGGAAGCTTTTCTTGATGTCCAGCCCAAATTTCTCCTTTCTCAATGGTAATACATTATTCCAGGTTACAAGTTCTTTGTTTGCAAGAAGATAAATTATTCTTAATTTTTAATGTTTATTCCTCACAAAAAGTTATTAGCGATTATTTTCTTAATTGTCTGTCTATTGGCCAACTTTTAAACATATAGATCCCATAAATCAGCTGCGGTGAAAGGTTTTTTTTCTGCAGTCCCTGAAATTGCATTGCATTTTTTTAATGCTGAGATTCCAATAAAAGGGGGAAAGTAGGCAGGTGGCTTATGGACTGTTTTCCCCCAAAGAGTATTATTTGTTTCTTAAGCAAAAATTGCTCTTAGTCTGAAAAAAAAATTCACAGCTGGTCTATGAAGATTCTGGTTTCTCAGTTTCTGCTTTAAACTTGAGATACACAACTTCCTTCTAGTTTATAGCAATAATTCAAAGTACAACAGCCTTTCTATTGTATGACCATGGAACAAAAGCAACTGGCTTCTACTCTTTCAGTCTTTAGACCTTTTCAACTTTCTCACTTTTGCCAGCGTAACTGTAATAAAAATAGCTGTAGCATGTTACATGTGTGTACATTGCATACATAGTCAAAACAACAATTATTACTGTACTATGTATATAGATAAGCCTTGGCAGGGAGCAAAAATCCAGCACACAAACATACACTTAATGGAAAGTCTTTTAGAACTGATCCACTACTGCAAGTGCAGTTTCATGGGACTAGATTTCTGTAATTTTGAGTGTTCTTTCCCAATAGTCATTTAAATTCAAATCAGATTCTATCAAAATATTTAAACTGTCTTATTTCTGACACATTCAGGCAGAGCTTAAGATTCATCATTTTGAAGCAACAAATAAAAATGTGTTTAACTTGCAAAGCAATTTTTCTTTACCAACTTCAGTAATGTCTTTGGGAGTGCATAATAATAAAGACACCCTGCTTTTATGTTTTCTTCTTGTCTGTCTGGTGAGAGTCAAGACAAAGGAAGTATTAGGGGGTAAAGAACACCAGCAAAAACTGTAAGCATTTATTTTTGCTCAGTAACAGCCACACAGAAGACCAATAGACAAAAATTTGGAATAAGTCTGAACCAGCTGGAAAGGGAGAGGATCTTTGCTCAACAGACCAGATGCACTGCAGGCTGACCATGGTTTGTTTTTTTTTTTAATGCTGTAAACAGGATACTTAGCCATCAGTATTTTTCAGTATGACTCTTTCTATGACTGTTTTCCAAATCTTTACCTTATTTCCCAGTAGACTTACAGTATTAAATAGCAATTTCATATTGTATATAAGACTATGGAAGTAATGAAAGAACAAGCAACACTGCAATTACCTAGAAAAGGGTTATGGGTAGGAGTGACAGTAAGAAAGCTAATGGGTTTGCTCACGTGCCACAAAAACTGACTTAACTCTACCTAAAACACCTTCAGGGTCAAAAGGCACTGCAGTTTTAGTCAGTTCCCACAATGAAGAAGAAAAACACATTGCTTACATTAGGTCAAAACAACAATACATTTGCAGTGAAAATCTGAAACAGCGACAAAGACATTGGGAAATATTTACCTCAGCCACCTTTACAAGAGAAATCTGTATACAAACGTACAGTGAAGAGGATTAAATGGAAGCTTGTTTAAGGTCTCTTTCTGCTAACACCATTGCCTCAACATATGCTTTCCTTATTCTTCATTCTTCTTTCTCTCATACTAATTCTACTACTTTTCTGGGACACATATTCCAATTTACATTCAGCTAACATTAACTTTCTTGGTAGTTGGAAGCATTTATACAGTAGAGAGGAAACAGAAAGCATATGCAGGCATCTGAAGAGTTTCCGGTTCTTTTACCTTCTGTACTTCATGCTCTCTCTATACAAACACGCATATTTAAATATCAGCTTACTTCCTGCACTCTGCACATACTTAAATATCAACTTTTTACAGTTAATATTCTCTGGTTTAAAGACCTCATGTAATTACAAAGGCCACATTGTTACAGCAGCAGCTAGTGCCAACTTGGATAATTAGGCTTGGGTGATTTTAGAATAAGCTAGTATTAACAAAGGTGAAAATGCCTCAAAGAGAGTCTGAATATATAGTCTTATCTAGCACTGTCCAAATGTGTGACAGAACAATGCATACAATAATGTAAGTACACTTAAATTTTTTAAGTTTAATCTTTAATTGAATGTGAAAGTAAAGGTGGCATTATTTTTATCCTTAATGGATAGGATTGTTCACCTACCAGACTATGTGTACATGAAAATACTTTGAAAATCAGCAGTAGAATAGTAAGGTCATGCTTACTGTGTTTCTTGAGATCTTCACAGACCCATTTCCTGCCCTGTCCCTGGGAGAGCTCAGGCCACAGCTGAGCTCTGGCTGCCCCGTGGCTGCCCCTCAGAGCCAAGGCAGGCTGGCAGCCAGCAAGCGTCTGGAAAACTGTGGGACAGACATGGGCCAAATATCTCCCTCTCAGGACAAGTAAACTCATCACTGTTGTTGGCTACCAGGATTCCAGCAACTCCCCCCCACTTTTAAATTAGAACACACTCAGGAATTATATCAGACAAATGTCTGTAGCTCAAAGCAGAAGCCAGAAAAATAATTCAAACCATGCCTAGCCCTAAATCCAGTGGTAATTAAGATGTAACTCTGGGGGGCTTTTCCTTCTTTTTGACACAGTTTATTGACTAGTATTCATCTTCTCGGCTCACTGAAACCAGTAGGTTGGCGAGTACTGGAAGACCATTCCCTGCTTCCAGTCCTGCAGCATTAAGTGTCATTGTACAGAGTTAAAAGTTATTTGCCACTGTTTTTCTCTTTGGAGAACACAATACAAAGGCCTGCTTCAAACTGCATTGTACTGTCTGGATTTGTATTCATTTGACATTACACTACTTTTGAATCAGGCTTTACATTCATAAATATCAGAAAGCATTGCTGAAGAAGTAATGCATGTCAAGTGGCCTGCAGTCCCATCATCATTATTCACCAGACATGGCAGAATGAAAGGCTGAAAGGATCAAAGAGCAGAGCAGCAGCAGTATCTGCTAATAATTGACAGTGTAAGCAACACCGCTAATCAAGGCCAAAATACAAGACATCATAAAGGACAGACATTCAGGTTTTCTGGCTTAGCTGACACAATGGGACCAGCTGAGCAAAATGAAGCAAAGCCCTTTAAATAAAAGGAAAATTTTAAGTAAAACACACAAGAATAAAGTTTCACCTGATAAAAGTAAAAATAAAACTAAACATGAAGCAATTCCAGCTATCATGCTGTACTAAGATTTTCTGATCCTTCTTAGATAATAGATAACTGTTACTCAGGCATAGAAATACGTGTAGTTTGGGCAGATTAACACTGCCATTCAAATTTTACCTTTTAGATTTTGCATTTCTTGATGTTTTCTCTAAGTGTAACATGACAAAATAGTACCTCCCCTGCCTTCCCAAAAAAGGCAGGAAGAAGATGAAAGAAATCCACTGATACTGTCCTCGACTGTCAAAGAAAATGGTTGAGAGAAAAAGTTTTGTCTTCTGGCCTGGCCAATATTGACTTTCATCTCTTTTTCCTGAACTTAAGTGTGCTTGTCAGTTGAACCATTTCTACAGAAGCAAAATCTCACTACATTTTAACTTCTAATTATTTTATACCCTCAGACAACAATTCATTTGCTCTTGTTGCTGTCAGCAGTCATTGTCTTTAATGCCAAATTAGGAAAATAGCTGTCCAAGTGACTAGAACCCTCTGCTAGTAAGTAGTAAAAGTTATGAAACTATAAAAAGTTGTGTTCTCTTCTTCCAAGAAACAACCAAGTCATTTAGATACACTAACTAATGCACAGACATCGTGGCGAAAGAGAAAATTTAGCTCAAGCACAAAAATAATTTAGTTTCACCAGTTCATTCAAGCACTAATGTCATTCTCTACCTGAAGTGCCTAAAACATTTTCCAATAATGAGTGCTAGGATGGCTAGTTAAACAGGGCGAACCTTGTGCTTCTTGCCCACCAACCAATGAACAGAGGTCAGCAGAAAAATTTTATACTGGGCTAAAGCCTTTAGCCATCATCAAAATGGCTACGTTTTTCAGTAAACCTTCTGAGAATAATACAGTCCATTTTCCACAAATAAAGCCAGTGTCTCCAAAGCCAGTTCTCAAAACTGCAAAATGCTTGCAGATATATTTTAAGCATTTTTACTAAGAAAAAAAGTACAGTGGGATAGTTTGTTATTCTGAAACACACTTCAAAGGAATTTCAGCTGAATTAAATAAACCAAAGTATTCCATGATCTCAGTTTTAACCACATTCATTATTTTAAACAGATAGAAAAATAATTAAAGCTGCAAATATCTGAAGTATTTAGACTACTATTTTTCACAGCCAGGAACAATAGAGAATAATTTGTCATTTTCATGGTTGCCCTGGAGCCTTTGTAGGAAGCCATGCTATGTTCTTATAGTTGAAATCAAGAATTATTTATGGTTATTCTGTACAATATTCTTGACAGTTGAAAATGCTCTGATACAGAAAAAAACACAAACTTATAAAACAGAAGAGAATGAAAATATTTTAGACAAAAGTAGAACTGCCTGTTCCAAATATACATGGCAGAAATGCTTTGACCTGGTAGCAACAGGAAGTGTAAAGATCTGTCTTACAATTAAATATTTAGAATTATAAATGACGTACAATAATAAACACTTAGCATTCATGTAGAAAATTACTGAAACCTCTTTTGCCCATTTGTGGTTTTTTGAAAGAAAGTCAGCTTCAGCTTCAATGTAAGACAAAACTAATTTTTTATATAATTCATTATCCATCAGCAAAGAGGTTGGTTGCAGCAGGAATAAATGTGACTGATTTCCTTCAGAATCCCTCAAACTCATTTACTTTTTCATCCAGAATACTACAAAATAGTCTTCCAAGCAGAAGAATGGAAGCACTACTGTTACAATTCGATTAAGGATCTATTCCAATGAAAGGATGGTCACCAAAGTACACGTTTTCTCTGCGTAGACATCACAGCAGTGATTTTTGTGTTTCTGCTTCTTCAATAGGAGCTGGGAGATCAAAGATTATTTAATCCCGTCTCTTATAATTCTAAGGCTACCCAAGTCATTGATGTATAATCAGTGTTAATTGTAGAAATTAACACTACATGCTCAAGATACTTCCCTGAGAGGACTCAGTGAATTCCTAGTATTCCATTTTCTCAGCCAGATGGTAGTTTGCAATGAAATACTACTTCACTTTACATGATTATATCTGAAGATTTTAATGCAATTTATAGAAAACTGTATTCCACATGAAAGTAGTTTAGGATCAAATGAAACAGATATAAGTGTAATTCCTCAATTCAGTTTTGTGGCCCTGGTACTACTTGTTTTGCAAAATAAGCAAAAACAAGAAGTTAATATTTTTATATTTCATCACTGTTCTCTTCATGACAGTGTGCCTGCTACATCTGGTGAGTGACCTAAGGAGTTTCACTATGCCAACTGGTACTTTTCTGAAAATTAGATGCAAAATAAATCACATCTTGTAAAACTCACAGTCAGATAATCCCTTGTACAACCAGCTGCCCTTCATGCCAGGCAGTGGTAGATACTGTCACCTCTTGGACAACTTTATTCTCCTGCACAATTGATGTATTTTGCACTATTCCCTCACATCTCAGGTAACTTCTGTGCAAATCAAACTAAATTAATTTCTCCTACCAAGTTCCAGCTCTTAAACTATTTTGTTACATCATCATAACGGGAAAAAATTTAATAGAATAAGCAGTTTGCTTGCCATTCATGGTTACTACTTAATGTAATAATGCATTACTATTTTGTCAAATCCACGGCCTGATGATAAGAGAACAAGAAAAAAATCCTTTGTTTTGTGATGTTTGATCTTCCATTCAAACTGAATTTAATTTAAAAGTATAATAAGCCAAAAGAAAATATTTTTCCCTAATTGAGATGTACCATCTGCTGCAGTAATCAGCAAAACACATCTCAACTCATTTGGATGTTTGATGCACTGCTTTTGTACAACTGACAACAGGAAATATGATCATGATTAGAATACAAAGTAATTTTTTGTCCTACCAGTATTTGTTTTACACGTGCACTCAGTGGAGCTGCTTCTATTAAAGTGAGCTGGTCCTCCTGTTCTCCTACCCCTATAAGTTTTATAGGTATTACATTCTCAGAGAGTCTAAAATAATGATTTCATCTGCTAGCCACTAGGAAAAAAGTGAATTTAAATGCATTTTAGACTGGGAAAGATTCTATCTATTTTAGATGCAACAAAAGTACTCAAAGCAGAGCAGTTAAATAACACCAGGGCTTAAAAGAGAATCAAGTTGTCCCCTTGTCCCCCTGAGTTATCCATCAAATCATTTCAACTAATATTAATCAAATATAGTTAGTAGCTAAGATAACAAGTACTGTAAGTCAAACATTGTTTTGGGAGTTTTTCACAAACTTCAAGTACCAATAATTAAAAAAGAAGGCATAAAAATATACGTGTATCAGAAGGAAATGCTTAGTTTCTCAATTTTCTGTCACAGTTGAAACAAAGCAAAGATGCTTCCTTTTAACTTGATATTTATATAGAAATTTTTTTTAAAGGGAAGTTTTAATTACAAAACCCATATCTGATATTCTGACCTGTGTGTCTTTCCTCCAGTGAAACTATTAGTGTGTTGGCTGTACATAAATCCTTGCACATTGTCATCATTCAAAGTATTTGATTTTGCTTAAAACAAGGCTAATAATTCCCTTCCACCATTGAGGCAATTATTTCAGAGAGAATGAGACAGCTTAATATGTCCAGTTATGCAGTTCAAAATGCCCATAGACTATGAATATATTTCTCTCACACTTTTTGTTCTGCTGTTCTCTGCCTGGATTCTTTCAAATTTTAACCATGGAAAGAAAATACTTAACTAAACATTTCATTAGAGCCTATATATGGTCTTATATGTCATACAAGACTCTCACAAAAAAGCACCCTTTGTGTCTCAGATTCTGAGTCAGTAAGGATGGGCAAAGGAAGAGATAGAAGAGAAAGATAGAGATACAATAACGATGTCTCATGCATGAGCTTCAGCTCCAACTTGAAAATTTTCTCTGAAGCATGGAAATCTAATCACGCCACAAACAATATTCCCAGAAACCAAGTTCTATTCTTATACGGTTTATATGAATGTAAATAATAAATGTTTAGCTAAACCATACAAGACCATCACATCTTCCATAGTTTTCTTATTAATCTCTACCTATAAGTAACTAACAAGCAGTTTACAAATTTGCTGTATTTGCAATATGCTGAGCTCTCGGCTGTCTCCCCAGACAACGTGTGAATACAGGTTATGCAAAAGTCATTGTCACCCACACAGAGGTCAGTGCTCACCTTATTTTCAATATTTCAGGGTCCTAACTTGGGGCCTATTAGGGAGAAGGCAGACTGCTTTATTATTTGAAAAGCTGTTCACTGTGATTTATGGCCTTGTATTAGCCTCCTCATCTTGAGATATTAGACAATCATACTTTGTCACGGACAATCTGAGGTGGAGAAAACATACAGCATTCATCTTCTCTTGCCATCTAGAACACTTCTTTTTATCTATTGTTTTTTCCTCTGGCATATCATTTCCTTGCAATCAATTTAAATTGAAAACTTTAATGACCTTCCCTGAGCACTACACAGCCTTTTCACCTGCTTGAAGGGTTCTTTTACAAAGAAATTACAACCCCAAAGCCTTTTAGTATTTCTAGCATTTTTCCTACAAAAAAGGTATGCAAGTCTCATTGGTGATTATCAAAGGATTTTAGCTAATTACCAATTAAGCAGACCCAAAATACTCTGTGTAAATGTTTCCACAATATAAGTTATTGTGGTTTAACCCCATCGGGTGACTAAGTACCACATAGCTTCTCCCTCACTTCCTCTTTCACACCCAGTGGAATGGTAGTAGGATTGGAAAAAGGTAAAACCTGTGAGCTGAGATTAGAACAGCTGAATAATTGAAATAAACTAAAACGTAATAACAATATTTGTATTGAAAAGCAGAGACAGGGAGGAACAAAACCCAAGAAAGAGAAGTGATGCACAACATAATGGGACACCTCGCACTGACTGGTGCCCAGTCCTTTCCCAGGTATTGATCAGCACCTCCTGGTCAACTCCCCCAGTTTATATAATGAAAATGGCACTCTGTGGTGTGGAATATCCCTTTGGACAGTTCAGGTCAGCTGTCCTGGCTGTGCTGCCTCCTGGCTTCTTGTGTACCTCCTCACTGCCAGAGCATAGGAAACTGAAAAGTCCTTGACTTAGGGTAAGGACTGCACAGCAACAACTAAAAAAGTCAGTGTGTAATCAACATTATTCTCATAGTTAATCCAAAATACAGTGCTGTACTAGCTCCTAGGAAGGAAATTAAACCCATCCTAGCCAAAACCAGGACAGTTTCCACCCCTTATTCCATGCCATTTACGTCATGCCTAGGTCCCACATTTTCCAACAGAGTTAACTACCATTATTCTTCCTGGTCCTTTGAGAAATACACAAATATATATATACTTCTATATAGGTACCATTTCCTGAGTCTATGCACCATTCCTGTAGAAGTGCATTGAGTTAATTTAGTTCACCTGTTGTAATAGTCTTTCAGGGCAGAAAAAGTGGTGTGTGTTACTGGGTTGCTGCATGATGAAGCCAGCTCTGGTTCCATCACTGCTGTGCTTGTCCAGTTCATTCTTCATTAATCTGGGTGATTTTTACTGTAGTATCCTTGATATGGCATACAGTCACCATAGAAGTGATATATACAGTGTTCCGTAGCAATTAACACTATACAATTTATTTCATTAGCTAGTCTCACCTAAAATCAAATCCCCTTGAGGTACATGCCAGGCTTCCCCACCTCCACCTAAACTAACAAACAACTACATGCAAAATACGTGCAGAATGAAAACAGATGCTAACATTTGGAACCACTGTGCCACAAAGCAACTGCATGCCTGAGGCAGAGTCTGCTGCAGGTCATTTAAAATGATAAACCAAAAGGTCACAGAGAATATAACTGATCTTTACCATTGCCTTTCTGAAGGATGTACCACCTGAGGACACACAGAATTGTTCAACAGTAGTAGTGGAGTCACAGCAATGAAAAAGTGATGATGAAATACAGAAGCATAAAGACATTATGGCTGTTTTAACAAAACCTTGAAATTAAAAGAGTGTGGATTTGCTCTGTGAGGGATAGATGGACATAGCTTAGCATTTTGTCTTTTTACCCTTAAAGTACAGGAAGCCTTTCACTGGGAACCCCAAGGTATTCCTTCATACTAGGAGGAAAATAAGAGACAAAATATCTGGTATTTATGGATTAAAAAAAAATAATAATAAAAAAATATAAAAATGCCCTTACTACCATAAAAGCAGAGACTTCCTGCCAATGACTTCTTTTTGTCCTCCTAGCCCCAAACAAGGAAAAAAAAACAATCTGTTGCAGAGATAATTCCCAAATCGAGTGCTTTGTGATGAAACCTTCCCCCACAACAGTAACAAAAGTATGCTGGGCTGCTTGTCTTGAGGAAGAGCATCCGACTGAACCAAAGACTCCCTTTGTAGTGTGAGTATCCTAATACCAGGCCATCAAGAACTCCAAAGTGTTCTCCTTTATTTTCATGAAAAATTTCTCTGTTGATAACTCAGAAACCTCTGCAGCAGTATCTGAAGAAATCTATCAGTTTTCCCAAAAAGTTTACGTTTCAAGCCACCTTAACTGTACTAACTTTGCATGGAACCGGGATTCTTAAGTCTAAAACACCTGAGCTGAACTCAGAGCAAAGGAGGGAAATAACACTGAGCATTTAAGTGTCCCACAAGTTCAAATGCCATTGACTCAGAAAATCTGGGCATTTAGAACCTAAAGTCTGAGTGAAATATCAATAGCATTTAAGTCTCAATGCACCACTGATACTTAAGAAACTACACTTCTGCCTTTTTTGCACTTAGTTTTGCCAGTTATACCAGACAGCATGGAATCATGTAGCACATCTTCAAGCTGTGTTAAGCAATAACACATGAAGCTGCCAAATTCATTTTAAAGACCTAAAAAAGTTAAAACAAAAGAACATTAAAACTTAAAGCACTGATTGATAAGACTTCTATTTGCATTATTATTTGGGGTTACGACATACATGTAATAAATGCCTTAGTGAAATGATTAAACCAGAAAAAACTGTCAGCAATTCTATGAGTACATTACTTTTGAAAACAAGGCTAAAACTCCTAATCTCTTTAGTCATTTTGAAACTGCTATTTCTCATCAGCCAAAAGGTGCCATGTAAATTGTGCCATTATAGATATCCTTACGTCACCATAAATTTTTCTGCAGGCAGAGACAGATAAAAAGATTACTTTTGAGATATGCTCTTCTGTTCACAGTAAATCATTCCCACTGAAGTCTCAGATACCGAAATAGCCTTTCTCTTGTTCTGTGGGTTAACCCTTTGAACTTGTTTAAAATATCTTTACATCAAGAGCCTTGAGATGGCTGTCTTGTTGAAATCACATGGTTAGTGTTGGGCAATTTGAGAGAAGGGTGAAAAATGTGTTTACACAAAACAGTTCCAGGCTGACAAATGTAGTTAAAGTTTAGTACAAAAAAAAAAAAAAAAAATCAGCCTATCTTTTCCAGTTGAAAAACCTTTAAAAAACCCCTGTAAAATTGATATAATAAACTTCAAGAATTTGACGATTCATTTCACTTCAGTTAACTTGAAAAAAAACTTGAAAAACCCAGTTGCTGAGTGTCTTTTTAGTTTAAAATTAAAACACGTATGTCCTGGCCCAAGTTAAATAGTTCCTCAGTCAAAGACTGAACAAAACAAAAAGAGAAAAAAAAAATAAACCTATTCGTTCTGGTTTTATGTTAGCGACATACCTAAAATATTCAGCTGCCAGCAAGAAGGTCAGACACCCACACTGCCTAGGGAACATCAATGGTCAGGAGAGAAGGTGTCCTGGACTGGAACCCAGTGGCTGCCAATTTGAAAAAACATGACTTATACTGTCAGAAAAATACAGCTAAATAGGGCCATCTGGGCCTTTTAGAATGCCTTCACATACGCATCAATATTTAAAATGTTGTATTCTTTCATGCAAATCAGCAGGAAAATCTGTTTTAGACAGACTGCAGACAGTCTGAGAAAGCAGCAATTAAAATCTGTTATCCACATCCTATCACTTTCACTTCAGGGATTTCTTTTCCTTTCACTCTCCACAAAACTAACAGCAGCACAAGGTTTAGCTTTTATGATTTAACATTGCAGGGAGCAAAAAGCAGACTGTTGGTTGTCAGTATTATTACAAAATCAGAGATTGGTTGAGGTTGGAAGGGACACCTGTAGGTCACCTAATCTAGGTCCCATGCTAAAGTGGGATCACTTAGAGCACAGGATCACATCCAGGTAGACTCAGTATCTCCAGAGAAGGACACTTCACAATCTCTCTGGGCAGCCCATTCCACTGCTCTGTCATTCTCAAAGTAAAGAAGTTTTTCCTCATATTCAGACAGAATTTCCCATGTTGTGCCCACTGTTCCTTGTCCTGTCACTGGGGTCCACTTGACAACAGTCCTTGAGACAATAAAATATTATGGCTGCAGTTAGGACATGCATATAAACAGGTACACAGCACAGTACTTGAATTTATGGGAGTGAATGGAAGCCTATAAAAGCTCGATTCCCTCTCCCTGTCACCTTGGCTCTGTGAGGCTGTCCAAGAAATGAGAGACACATCACTTAGCAATGGATACAGGGGCTCTGCTGACAAACCTCAGAGGATCAACAACAGTGAGGGGAGCCAGCCGCAGTGCACACTATCACAAAGCATACAAAGACTGCTGACTACCACACAGTTAACCTGGAATTTACAGTTGAAGCCAAAGGACAACCAGCTTAAATCATGTCTGTATGTGGGCACAACATACAGGCTAAGCTCCCACTGCCCCAGCCTGCCGTGCTGTTGACACAATGCTATACCTAAAGTAATATATGTGTAGACTTCTGAGAGTCCACAGTTGCTTAAGGCAAGACCTGCCCTAGCACAAAGCTCGTGCTTTACCAGGCAGTCAAGAGATAAACACTTGCCTGTATAAAATACTTCCCTGCTTAATGTCCCTTCACTCTGCAGAGCTGGCTGATATCCTCTAAGAAGTATTTTATTAAAAAAATCCATCTGCTGAGCTGTTTGAATGTCCCAAATTCAACAAACTTTTAGCAAATTAATAACACATTTTTTGAATAATTTCAGTTAACATTTGCAATCTTCTTCACCTGAATACTTTTATACAATAAGGACAGTGCCCAAGGAAAAAAATATAGGTTATTGATCCAAGTACTTTGAGACATAACTGATTATTAACAGAAGACAGTAAGAAATATTACCCTTTGGTCCAGAGCAGTGTAATTAAGGACATTAATCAAGTCCACATTTTCTTGTGCAAATTCTTGTCTTTGCCATGAATAGTAGCTTGGGATCCAAAAGGGTAATGAATACCATAGCTAGTATAGGAATAACTACATAGTATATGGAAAAAATGTAACCATCAATTATCAAATACTGGTAGGATCAATCATTTAATTTTCTTAAAAAAAATAAATTATCTTTTGAAGAAAACAAGTTGTCAGCATTGGAAATGGCAACGGTAGAAGGCAGAGTATGCTGGTAGCAAACAGCATTTCTACAGACGATCAGAAGTTACTAGAAAGTTTTTGACAAATTGCACTTCTGAACAGTAAACCAACATCACATAGAAATCCAAAGCAAAAGGACACTTCCTATCCTAAAATATTGTCTCCTTGGAAAAAAAAGGAAAGAAACACTGAAAACCAGACAGCATTTTTAAGAGCAAATGAAAAAGAAAGAAAAAGAAAAGGGGTGGGGGATGAAAAAAAAAAAATAAAAGCAGCTCACAGACACTGGAAGAAGATTCCCAGCGAAGCAAAAAGGATAATTTTTTTTTTTTTTTTTTTTTGGCCCACCTTTGTTCCCACGCTTCCCAAACTTCAGGGAAAGCCTTTTTCCCTGATGCAGTTTCTTGGCAGCACTCTTCAAACGCCTGGAAATTATTTCATACCTCAATACATCCTGGTGCTTGTCACTTCCCTACCTACAAATACACACCTTTTGATAAATCTTTATTGCATAAGAGCTTCCATCATTTCAATCTACCTTCCTAGACTTCAAAGTGCATACAGTGTTACATATAAAAAAGAGGATCTAAGGATTAATCACAGTCTTCATGCCCTTAAGTGTTGGGCTTCAACCAGGCTGTGTTGTCCACTTTGAAAGTATTCCCATCAGTACATTACCACCATCTATACTTAAAGCACTCCTAAGCTTTTGTTGTGCAAGCATAAAGGGGACAAAGATGGATGAGGATGATCTTTCAGAGCATTCTGCTTTCTAGTTTTTCCTCATACAGAAGAATCTCTATGCATAAAGCGCAGAGTAATAATGTTAAGGATATCTGATTAGTCAAGAAATATTACTTACAACAAATAACCTAGACTTGCCCTACTCTTTTCTTTGTAGATTTTTCTTCAAATACTATGCATCCATGAAAAAATCAGATTTTCCCTGAAACATCAAGCATTAAATGAGGCTTCTGTGTGAAAAGAAATGCCAGTATTTTGGTACAAAAGAAATAAAACACCAACATCATTTGCACGTAATTTTGCTGTTCTGTATGTACAAGATATCAGATATTTCAGATGCAACTGAAAAGCTGCAATATGTGCAGGGAGCTCCAGTTTCTTGGAATGTGATCTGTGAGAAGTTGATATGTGATCTCCATCATCCTTTTACCACGACCTCTCAAACAGTGGCCTGCAGGCCAGGGTAGCAGGTGACCCGCTGTCAGCACCAGTTGGATTCCTCCTGGCCTTTGCATAAATCTCTGCAGCATAAGATCCAAGGTAGATGAATGATACAACAGCCAGCTCCAGTCTTAACTGTAGGTAGGGCTTATCTTATCTTGTCCAGTCAATAAAAATAAATGAAGAAATATTCCTTTATTCATATGACCTCAGCATAGTCTAATTTTAAATGAAACGGAACAAAACAAAACAGAGGTGGTGGAAAAAACCTCCTAAGGTTTGAACACTCTCAGGATCCTCTTCCCTGCAGATCATTCAGATGACAACAACCTTCATACTCCCAGCAGATAGAGGGAAGAAGCTTATTCAGAAAATGCCTCCAGCTCAACACAGATCTTTATTACAGCTCCAGTTTTCTCCCTTACTAGCTGAATTCAGATGAAAAGTTCACAATACTGTTTCCACTTGGCTAAGTTTATATGGACTCCCTATTAGTCTAGTGATAAGAAAGAATTATTTCATGTAGTCATATGTCTGAAATTAGACAGGATTCTGTATTACAGCAGATCACTTTCTTGTATAAGCTGAAGTTGGATTCTTCTATGGACTTCCTTTAATTGTAACTATGCAGATAGACCAGTTATAGATATATGGAGAGTATAGAGCTTATATGTTATAGTTGTATCTGGATTTAACACTTGAGATATTCTGAGAAGTTATAAAATACCTTCCCCGTGGTCTGTCAGTTACATATACAGTAGAAATAGAACCATTCTACATATTTATTTCTTTCCCCAAATAAGAAGGTACATCTTTCTGAGTAGTAACATGAGCATTGAATCAGCACTATCAACAAGCATGGCTCAGGGCATTGATTCTGTAATATACATATTCTCCAAAATAAGGAAATGAGTAATTCAGATAAATCACAGCATAAGATGACTAACTCCCATTGCATTAAGAAATTTCTGTTACAATGTGTTGGGATGTCATGACATTCGCATTTATTTTGGGAACATGATACTCAATGGCATCCCTGTTAGGAACATGCTCAGGAGGAAAGTGAAACATGTTTTTTCTGGTTCAGTAAGCTCCTTTTTTAACCAAATGTGCAAAAAGTCTTGTGCCATAATATTTGACACAGTATCTGGCATGCTTACATCATAGTACTTTCACTAGTAGGATTTCACCAGCTCTTCTTAATACAATCTATTTTCAGAGGTCTAACTTTCCTTTAAGTCTACATTGGAACACTTGGCTCTTTGGCACTTAACTGGTAGAATAACACTACTGTATCTAAACATACTACATTCACCAGGGGTTCAGAACTTTGTTTTCCCAAAGTATTCTAAATTACTAATTTCACCCTGAGTTTCCCCTGTGGCAGCTAATGCCTGTGTATTATCTACTGGCCAGCTGGCAGGTTACTCAGAGGAGAACGTCCTTTCCAGGACACACTAAGAGTACAGATGATTGTAGAAACAGAGAATTACTGGGGAAGTGGAGCACATCTGAATCTGTAGGGCAGCAATACTTACCCAAGTGTCACACAGTGAACTGTGCAATAGAGAAACTTAATATGCCAAGTCTACCAAGGCTGTACACCCCAACTGGCTGTTGCTATACTGAATTCCATCCATGGGAATATTTAATTCCTGGGAAAAGGTAGAACATCCTTAATTCTCCAAGGCAAATCAAATTCAGTTTCTGTTTTAAATGACACTAACAGCATGTGAATATTAGAGGCAAGCACTTGAACTGTGCTGTATGCTACCTATCCATCTGGAAATTCATAATCATGCTAGGCACTTAGATTTGCTTATAGCATCTAGTTATACAATCTTTCAAAGTTTAGGCAGGAAGTGGTGGCTTTGATTCCTGGCTAAATTAATCTGCTAGGTTTAGGAAGGAGACCACTGTATGCACTTGCTATTTTTCTGACTTTATCATCCTACTTCAAAAACACAAATAATGATATATGTTCTGCCTGAAAACATTTCTCTTCAGGACTTTCAATATCAGTAAATCTAACCAAAACATCTAACAAAAGGTACAATTCAGAGTATTTATACAGTCATTTGTTTTGTCACCAGTACCAATGCACACTTTTACTACAAAGCACATTATCTATAAATAAATTCAGTCTTTGTCCGAAATATAACTGTAATTCAACAAAATGTAAACATGGCTTTTGTGAGAAGTCTATTCCAGAAACCAGCGGTCTGGTTAGTCAGGTCTGACCTATGCATACTGTGTGTACTTCACTTGTGCATGATGCAGCAGTATCATAGATACTGATGCTTTTTCCTAAATGCAGCACTTGCTCCTCTCACCTGTGAGCACTGTAATGCACTGCAGGGAATAAAAAGTAAATTGGCTAGTCTTCGCAAGTTTTTCACATTCCTATCTCCCAGAGTCAAAACAACTAGGAGATGTGAAACATGAGAAAGTCCAATCCAAGACTTCCCCATATGAGATTCCTACAAAAGCCTAGATTTTGTTGTTCAGACAGAGACTCTCGATACAAATTAACTGAGGCATGAGAACATGATATATTGCCCAGGGTTTATGGTTTGGTCTGGCACAGGCAGCCAGGCATCCAGCCTCAGAATGGAGGTGACAAAGGATACAACACTTTAGAAGAAACACTAACAGAAATACAATAAAAGGTTTTCTTCCTCCTCTTTATCACTTAAAAAAAACCAAAACAAACAAAAACCAAACAAAAATACACCCACAAAAAACAACAACAACAACACAACAGCTTGGAAAACACATCCCTGAAGCAGTGAAAACACAGAAATGTATTTTGCATGAAGAATTCCATTTGGGGTTTCCACATGGAATTGACTTTATGATTCCTGCAGCTGTACAGTGTGGGTCATCCTGCCTGCCTTTGGTTTTAGTCTCACAGATGGATATGGCAGGCAAATATGATCGAGCTCACAAATCTTGTGTCACTCTTAAGTCTGGTCTTGATGGAAATCCAGTTCCTCCTCAGGCAGCCAAAAAGCCCATTCGACTGTCATGTCGCAGCTACTGAGGAGATAAGTGTTTCCTGGCAAGCAGTCAGGTCACCTGTAAATGCCTTTGACTCAGAGCAATACAGGCAGATAGGAATGTCAGGGAGAAATACACTGGCATGAAGATTCCCCCCAAGCTTCACAGGCTCTGTGCCAGATGTAAACAGGCCAGTAGCGTAGCCTTGTCCAGCCTGGAAATGTTCAATCACTGGCAGTACAAACCTCCACAGACCACCCTACATTAAAGGCAGAGGTACAACAGCCTGATCTGTGCCCAGAAGCACTGCAGTACATAACCAATTGATCTTGCTGAAAAGCTGCTTCCAGCCTGGAGACAGGGACAGGGGAAACTATAGTGACACAAACACTGTAATACCAGCACAGCAAGAGAAGCCTCTGTGCACGTTGCCCCCCATGACCTAATGCCTGTTCATTGCTCTGATGAAGGGGGGCTTCAGGCATTTCTGTAGGGCTGTTCCAACCCAGCCTTCATTGTTCTCTCTTTACCATCCTGAATAGAGCACACAAATGCAGTATTCTCACATCCACAGCAAGGCCTGTTGTCACAAATCACTCTCAAGTTCCAGGACCGCCTACAGAAGCTGTGCAGACAACAGAGGAGGTATTAAGGTTATGACCACCAATTTAATACAACTAACTCAATGATGAAGCCTAAATTACACAGGACAATCTCAGCACTGGTACGTGAAACATACCTGTCACTAGGTGCAATATTTACTACCGGTGAGGATGCATGCAATTGGGATATTAGGAAAAAAAAAAAAAGGGATCAGACTCAGGTGTTGCCTTCCAACTCACCTTGTTCCCAGGGACTATGGAAGCAAACATAACCACAGAGATTCCCTTTAGAAGCTTGCATCTGACATTTATACAGAATTACACAGGGAAATAAACCTAAGGCAACCCAGGATATCAGACAATACACCTAAAAGGTATGTTGGCATCTAGCTAAGCCAGTGGAAATGAGAAAGAAGCTGATCACATAACACCTTGAATTGGATAAAACCTGATCCAGCAGATGATATAGATATATGTAGAATCTGCATAATTGCTCAGGAAAGTAGTGCCAGAAGTCCGTTACCATCTTCCTGTGTTATTACTGGTTAAAGGGCAATACAGAGCCAAAGAGAATTTCCTCCTATACTTGTGACACAACATCCAGTAGAAATTGCCATAGATTTTACTAGGCATAATTCAGGCTACTCAGTGAGCATGAGCAGTTTGCCACACAACAGGCTTAGCCTTCCACCTGCATCAGTTTATAGGACAGCCATAAACATTTGCAACTTTGCCAGCTAGGAATAAAGGCAGAAGCTTTCAGTACATACATTACAGGGCATATGCTGATCATGGGCTGGGGTCAAGAAAACACATACCCTCCTTGCACACTATTATACAATTACAGGTAAATGTATTACAGGGATTTATATCTTCATTTGAAGCATCTGGTATAAATCAACATTGTGGGCAGGATACAAGATTAGAAGGGTCATTGGGTCTTTCCTGATACAGTAAATAATTTGCTCTATATCAAGCAAAGCTTTTGTTTTTTCTCCTTAATTCCAGTAACTCCATTCAACAGCTTCAATTTCCCTTGAATTGCTTTCTTGCAGCCTCCTCAGTGTGTCAATCACAAAGCAGAAGCTAATCATCCAAAAATGCCTTTTCCACTTCCCCAAACATCTGCTAAATAGGATTCAGACAAAGAGATTAAAAAGCTAAACTCAGCAACTTGTTCTGACTCTCCCCCTTGCATTCCAGTGACCAAGGGGCTAATTCTTTTTGTGTCAAATATAAAAAAAACATTTATAATGGAGTTTATTTAGACCTTCTTGCCTTAAGTAAGCAAGTTTTTAATCTATCACATACATTCCTGTAATGTAGGTTTGATGTTAATGGGTTGTAAAGTGGGTAATAATTTTCTAACTGACCTCTTCAATCAGATTAGATCATATTATTGACCATGCTGTTTGTTTTATAACCACAATCATACTGTGGAAGAACCTCTCTTGCAAGTAGCACATTTGTAAGTGCCCATTAAGGCAAAGGATGACAGGTCTGCATGTTTGGCACTTTTTTAATATTTCTTTTTACCTTGCTGGCAGTATTCCCGTCAGCATGCTAAAGCTATCCATTTGTATGTCTCTGGGTTCCTACTGTCTGGGGGGCTTTGTTTTGTTTTGAAAGATACTGTACTATAAATCAATAAAATAAAAAAACATGCAAACATTGTATAACTTTAGAAAAAGCATCCAAGTCCACCCATCATTCCTCCATTTTTTTTTTTTAATGATTCTTTTGGTTACTGCAACTTTTCATTTTAAGAGTAAACTCTAGATGTTTTTTCATAATGATACAACAGGAAGTTTTCAAACAACTGTAGGAAAATGATTATTTGTGTGCTCTTTTCAGCACCCACTTGAGTATTCAATAATTGCATTTAGCAGAGATTTTTGAGCTCCTTATACCTCCTAAACAGGAATGATAGCTCATGGCCAGGCACTGGACTGGGACTGAGGCTTACACACTAATTCCCCAAGCCCTCAGGGCCAAAATCATTCAAAGAATATTTCAAATCTCAAATTTCTCAGACAATCATTTTACTTTCTTTTATCACAATTTGCTGTGTCTTCTGTGGGTGCTGCTGCAACTTACTTTGAGGACAGACTGTGAGCAGACAACTAATCTCAGTACAAAATACAAATCTGAAAAACAGCAGTGGAGAAAAGCTAACAAAAAAACCACACTGGGAGCTGCTTTTGCTTGTAGAGGAAACAGAGCATCAATTTTTTTGTCATCCAGCCCTGTAGTGTGGCTTTGGCAAAAACACTTTTCTCCTAATGTGCCAATTGTTCCTCTTTAAAATGAGGATAATATTTTCCCTCAATGCCTTCACTTCTTAATTTGCTCATCAAGTTTTAAGGTTTTCCAAGGCAAGATTTATATTCATGTGCCGTTCAACATAATTGGATCCCAATATTAATTTTGGATGTTAAAAATGAAAATACATTTCCATAAAGATTTCGGTTTCATGACATGAAGAACCCAACTAAAACTGCTGAAGTATTTATGACAGGCACGCAAGGGAAAAAAAAAAATCCAGTCTTCCATTTTCATTTTATTGCCCTTGACTGAATCTCCAAATTGTGTTTCAGAGCTGCAATTGAAATTATAAGCACAGAAAAGTAAAGACAAATGCCAGAAGGAACAGTAGTGGTGTCAGCTACACATTATTCTTTTCTAGTTGTTATTCCTAGTAATGAACTAAGCTGTTTTCCTCCAGTTCAGTGAATGTAAATACCCAGATACTCTCTCCCTCCCTAACATAGAGAGGTTTTCAGAGTAGGTTCACTATAAAACAGCACTGACTGATGCTGAATTGTTAGCTTTTTATTATGAAAGTCTTCTCTCCATGTGATATAAAGATTTGTCCTACTGCAGCTGAAGTAACTTTTGCAGAACTGTCAACATAAAATGAGATTCTAACTGTTGCCAAATCTGTTACTAAATCCCTATTGAATTTTATTGCAGAGTAATTTGAATAATCTTTACCCTGCAGTAACTTGTTCATCAGGCTAAATTTTTGTGCACCTAAATTACCCAATATAATTTGGATTTGGGGAAAGTATTTCTTCACTATGTATGCAGACATTACTCAGTCTTTAGTCAGGAAAACATCAATTAAGTGTTAAACTAAAGAACTGGAGTTCAGCCCAACAACTACTCATTGTTTGCAGTTTGTTTAGATTAGGCTGCATCACACATTTTAGGAAATGCAAACACAGTATAAAATAGAGCTAGAAGCTCCAAAAATGTGAATTTCTTTCACACCAGAGCAGACACAGCTCAGTAAGATGTCAGTCATGTCCACAGAATCATGGAACCCATTTAGGCTGTAAAAGACCCTTTTCCCTACAATTAGGATGGTGAAACACCAACACAGGTAGCTCAGAGATACAGTAGATACCTCATTCCTGGAAACATTTGGAATCAGGCCAGACAGGGCTCTGATCTAATCTGTGTCCATCCTTACTGCAGAGGGTTTGGGCTAGGTGACCTCTCAAGGTCTCTTCCCACCCAAATTATTCTATGATCATCAAGTCCAACCACAAACCTAACACTGCTAAGTCCACCACTAAACCGCATCCCTAAGCACCGTATCCGCATGTCCTTTAAATACCCACAGGGATGGTGACAAACACTTTGTCTGGGCAGCCAATGCTTGACAACCCTTTTGGTGAAGAAATTTTTCCTAATAGCTAATCTAAACCTGCCATGAAGCAACTTGAGGCCGTTTACTCTTGTCCTATCACTTCCTCCTTGAAAGAAGAGACCAATACAAAACTGCGGTCTGTGCACTCTCTAGGAGCAGTAACTGCTGTCACCACACTGCACTCAAGTGACCCATTGCTCTAGGATGACAGTACTGTTTCTGGTGCAAGCTCAGATAGGGTCTTTTATGGGGTTCCCAGAGTCCACATAACAATTCACTGTCCCCTTATATGCCCCTCATGTATTATGATGTAGATTAAAAGAAACCAAAAGCAGAGAAAACTGTTTCACCCCACCAGAACTTGGATAAGTTCTGCCTGAGGACACCTTATGCCCACTCAGTGCTAGACTAGAGCAACTAAAAAATTACTAATGTCTGTATTGCAGAGCTAATTTCAAAAGGCTTGGTAAAAGCAAAACCCAATTTTATATGAACTACAAAAATAGTAAATAGTACATTCCAGTATCACCTCAAAAGTTGAAATCTTCCTCTGTTACATTCTGTAAAGCTGCTTCTATTTGTTCAGACTGAAACAGGTTTCTGTCAAAAGATATTTGTTTACAAAGCAAATGTTTAAGCTAACTTTTGATTTGAATTTCTAATCTAAACAAAAAAAGTGAATTTTAAAATTTTATTTTCAAAACTACTGGTTATAAAACCATAGTCAAACATTCAGATTCCCTGTTTTTTCCTTCTTTTCTCTTGCCTTTGAATGCTGCAGAGTTGTGTATCATTAGAGATTCTTTTCTTTCTCTTTTTTCCAAAATCTTCTAATGCAGGAATGGCCACATCAGATATTTAAAAACTTAAAAAGTAGCTAAGACTATTCCTTTTTACCAGTCAAAACCCACTTGTCAAAGTAGCAGGATTAACCTACAGATATATGTGGTTTACCAAGATTAAAATATATATGTAATTACACTGTATGTTATGAAGATGGTGGTTTATAATCAGAATGAATTGATTTGTGAGTCTGAAGTACAGCAAGAAGCAATTATTGTACTTGGCATCTGACTTACCCATTTAACAGACAGCTCTATACCAGGAACTCTAGTTATGTGTTGCTGAGACTTTCGGTGATGGTAACTTGATCTTAAAAGCTTCTCTTTAGCTCTCACATGTCGATACATTCTTTTGAAAAGAAAAGATCAGCAAAACTGGGTGGTTACAAGTCTTGTTCAAACATAAAGGTAGTTTTCATAGACAACACACCAAGACTATAAAAGTAAGGAATGAACTCCAGCTAAATAAAGTAATGGTCCTCCAGTGGATAGACAAAACACAATTAGAATTCACATACTTATTTCAAGATCAATATTTTTCTACTGATTTGCTGAGGAGGCTTTTATGAAATTTAAGCATAGTTCACTTTTAAATACTCTTACCGCCAAGGGGTATGGTATGCTGTATTAATTCCTTTCCTTTTATAAATCAATAATTAGATTGCCAATTTGCTTAAAGTGCTTTGGAAAAAAAAGAAGGAAGATGGAAGCTATATTTCACCATTCTCCATCACATGTTGAAAGGCTCAGTAATTCATACCATCACACTTAATGAAGATTATGACACTTGAAGACAACATGGAAAGGAATCAAAACAAAATATGAAACTTTTTCCTCACAAGTTTCAATAAATAAATAAATGTTCACCATGGCAGACAGCACCCAGACACAAACAGAATTCTTGAGCTAAGTCCACCTTCCCAATATAGGAAGAGTGGAGGTGCAAGCCTAGAGACTGAAGAAAAAAAGTATTATGAATATACCTTGATGATGGCAGCTTCTGGAGTGTTAAAGTGATACCGGTACAATTCCAGTACAATTTCTGTTAGCTACAGGTAGTGAAGAAACAAGGGGAGGAGAGAAGAAATTACCTGGCCACCACACAGATTTAAAAGTTGTGTTTGTGCATGAAAGCGCTCAGTACCATTCAGCCCTATTCACCATGGGGACTCCAAAATGAGATATGCCACAGGATCAGCAGGAGTGAATTCCCTACCAGAGAAAGATTGTGAACTGGAGAAAGAGCATAAATAATGGAAATTGTCTGTACTTTTGGATGGATAATCAGAACAGACTCAGGCTCATAAGAATAGATGCAAGTTGTGTAAAGAAGAATAAAATCCCCTAGAACATTTGGAGAAATACTTTAGGATATTTTCTAGCATTAAGCTTCCTGGAGTAGGCTGACTCCTTGGGAAATCCCTGAAGAAAATCAGATAGCTTGTCTTAAAACTATCCTTAAAGACAAAAATTAGGAACCATCTCATTCAGTTGTAATTTTCTACCCTGCAGTATTTTCATAATATTCTTAGAAATCTGAATTGGATCAAAAAAGCACAAGTCAATCACAGATGGTGAGGGAAATGTCTTTTATGATACATCACTGTGTGCTTTGGCTTCTTTCTTCCATTTCACTATTTCCAAATAAGTTTTGATGGAATAAGAAAAGCAATAAGAAAAAGTTACTTGTTTCACCTTTTACTCATGAAGATTTAGCCTTCTGGGAGTATATAAGTGCCCCCAAATTGTCCTACATATTGGGCTGGAGAAAACTCTGATACTAGAGTGTCTCTTTTATGTTAACATAAGAATCACACAAGCTCATCTCCTGTATGAGTGGCAGGCCCTGGGTTGTGTATCCCTGCAGCTTTCTTGCATTCGAGTGGCAATAAAGCAAATAATGTCTAACCTTTTCTGGCAGAGAACTAAATAAACTAAAACTCAGTTAGTAATAAGCAGCATTCTGAAAGGAGAGATAACAGTAGTCACGGAAATTGATAATTTTGCAGGTTTTGTTTAGGAAGGAGGCACCATCCACAGTTTGGTTTTAATCTGCTTTAGAGAAAAAACTATATTGCTTTTGGCATCAGATAAATACAAAAAAGGAGACTGAGGAGATTAATTAGTTTTAGTTTACTGAATGCCCTTCATTATTATTGTTGGAATAATGCACTTAGGCAGCTAATAAGGAAAGTATTTTAACTCTAATGGACATAAACATTGTATTAGGTTGTGGCATTAGAAAATGGAAACAGAGTTGTCTTAAGGCTGGCTGACATATTAAATACTATCTTCTATTCTTCCACATTAGAAATGTTAATTGAACAACAAAAGACATCAATGTACCAGTGAAGTTCTCCTCAAGTATTAGCAACTTTCCCTGGTGACCTGACAATACTGGATAGGTGAACAGCTTCTCAGGAGTGCAACCATTATGAATTTTATTCCGTTTAATAGGAGATGCAGGAAATGGAAGGTTATATTACAGATCAATACACACACTAAGGGAACCTGACAACCTTTGGTTAGAATCAGAAGAATAAATGGCATTAATTAATTCACAGAGTTGTTGGAAAAAAAAAAGTACTATTTTTTTTGTAACTGAGGCAGATGAGAAAAGCTCTGCTGTGAAATATAATATTGATTAATGGGAAAAGCAGCCTCAGTTATAAGTATCCTGCCACCACAGGGCTTGAAAACTCTAATTAGTCCAGCACTTGAGGAAATCTTAACTATTTCTTTTGATCCTCAAACATTTAGGCAACATGTAGCACCTAGCTATACTGAATATACTTTCCAGTTTAAGAACAATGACACTATAACAACACCTAAGTTTAAAATTTACATTTGATAGCATTTGCAATTATTCTTATATATTTACAGCACCCTAATTCCAACTCTAACCTTGAATGTCAACAGCATGGGAGACACTACTAACTCCATTTGTAATTGGATGGTTTTTAAGCTTATCACTTAAGAAAAATGGTATAACATAAGTGTGACACTATAAAATATCCCTCAGACAGCGTTAGCCTCTGGATGCATTCATAGGATATAGGAATGTAAAAGGTTATTTCTGTAACAGGGGTTAACACTGTCCTAGTTCAGTAGGTGGGACCAGTTATCACTGTGTGGGAGTGATTAAAGCTGTGTATTCTACCCCCATC
>JAWWEW010000166.1:10714623-10914268 GCA_035583185.1 Anabacerthia variegaticeps
TAAACTGTAATTCTGACTTACAATATCTCTCGTGGTAGGTCCATTTCTCCTGCCAGTTTGCTTTTAAACCAGCACAAACACACATTAACTCCAGAGTGCTGCACAAAGGATGCTGTAAATAGGCTCACATTCACAGCAGTTTATTAGAAGGATCCATCACTAATGGCATGTATTAAGTCTAAAAGTGAAAGTTACTTCTGGGGGAAAAGAGGGAGGGAAGGAAAGTTTGGAGTATTTTCCATGAGGGGCTGTTGACATATGGTTGATTTAGAGCAATGTCTGCACAGGAAAAATATTGGGTCCCCTACTGCAAAACTGCAATCAAAGGGTAGAAAAAGGGGTGTAAAGGGGTGACTTGTACATCAGTATGAGAAACTGGCGTAAGAGCAATATCAGTCTTTACAGCTGCAAGTCTTTGTGAAAAATAGCACAAGAACTGAAAGATTGCTAGATTTGGGATTTTGCATGATTTAATCAGTGTTTTTATTTAGGAAAACAAAAGGGGAAAGCTGAAGTGTTTAGACTATACAATCTAAGATAAAATGTCATCTCACAAGAATATCACCTGGCTTGACAAAGACTTCTCTATCTCCATTCCTTAATATGCACCTTAATAAAGTCTAAGTTTCTATTTTTATTGAATGTTTCTAGCACTTTTTCTTAGAGCACTGTTCAATCCTTCCCAGAGTGCAGCAGAATCTTCTATATAACTAAATTTCAGCGACCAGGAGGCACCTCCTAACAGAGGTGACTCAGGAAGATTGTTTTGCATCTCTGCAGAGCACTTGATACCTGACTATCAAAAACATACCACTGAAAAGCATGAGCTCATGAGAATGAGAAAAGGAAAGGATTCACTTTATCAAGGTAGTTCTTGATGAGACTTGTCCCTGGCATTACTACTGAACTGACCTTTCAGGGTAACAGAGAACCAAATCTTCCGTGTCCTCAGTGACTAGAGATAACACTTATTCCTGGGAATAGGTGGCCTCTCTACCTGGATCAAAACATTCCCAAGCTGGGGCAGTCTACCTTAATGGACTTAAAACACAAATCAAGCAAAGGAAATATCCTGACCTGATGTTTGCAAATTGCTTGGGGAATTCTCTTTTTGCATTATCAAAGACAGATCTCAATATGAACGATACCATTAACGCCTTACAGTTCACTGGTACAATGCCATTCTGAGAGTACCTGCATAAATCCTGTTTATACACCTTGTACTGAAAGAAGGGACATGAAATCACTCCCACTTTAATTCACACCACTTACACTCAGCTTACTGGCTCTTAGATTTTCACTTTCACAGTGACTGAAGTTACTATCATAAACTGCAGACCATGTAGTCAAAAAGGGCTCCATGCACAAGGGTGAAAAACCTCCACCAGCTTGCTTCCTGCACCTCACTCCTCCAGCACGAGCACCTAGGGTTGATTGACTGGCTTCCTCTGAACAGACTGAAGTAAAAAACTTCCCAGATCATGGCTTGCACTTTCCATGTCCAGACGCACCAGAGCAAGATGGGAAAGGAACAATTTCATTGTCTTCTCTTCCAGGACAACAAACCACTCACAGCTATTTGTCAGCAAAGCCTGGCACATCTTGTTTTACATCATTTTCTCACCGAGCCTGCCATTTTAGCCTGTCGGAGAGCTCTTTTACTATTGCTGTCTTCAGTTCATGTATTCTTTGCAGCTTCTCCCCTACAAATATAACTGGGCCACAAAGTATTTACTATTCTCTCTGCTGCTTGACTCCTTCCCTTCCAAGTTTCCTTTCTCCTGCATTCTTCTCCCACCTGCTCATATTGCTGTGGTGTTATGGATATATTTTTTTGTGCACATGTGGAGGAAACATCACATTCACAGTAAAGGTGAACAAGGACTGTCTCAAGACCTAGAAGCAGGGGAATACTCTTTAAATCCTCCTCGTGGAACAATACCATTTGTGGCTGAATACCACCTGGGGTCTCTGACCATCCTGAGAATCCCACTCATACATAAAAAATAATCCAAATGTAGGAAAAGAAAAAAACATAAAAGAAGTGACAATCTAGATGTGAATCCTGGCTGACCATTATTTTGAACTCTAAAAATGATTCTGTTATACAGATTATCCATCTTCTCTGTATGAGCATCCTAATAGGAAATTATTCCAGCACATCCTCTTGGGAATCTGCAGGAGGATGACCATCCAATTAGAGTTCATGGCTAGTATTCCCAAAAGCCTAGCACATTAATGTCCTGCAACTGTAAAGTAGCAGCAGATACTGCATCTGGAAGAAGTCATTCAACAGTCCTTCCATAACCATAAGTTTCCTGTAATTTTTGCCAGGTTTTCCAGGCTTGCCTTTCATTTTATCAGGAGTCATCTGGTAATTGTTTTTTTCAACATGCATATTTAGCTAGATAAGGGCATTTTAATGTTATTATTACTGTCTGTATCCCAAGATGACTCACAGACACTCTAGCAAGAGAATTCTTGTAGAAGTGGCCATGGACTTCAAGTACCTCCATGTAATTTTAACAGTTGCTGAAATTAGCACCAGTTATGTTTTTGAGATACAAATTCCACTACTTTAGGTTCATAGCTCATTTTCTAAGGTCCTTTCTAAACTAGTCTTAGTAAAGATATTCTCTTCCAGCCATGTAACAATTGGCATAAATTTGTTCTTCAAATGAAATACTTCTGATACAACAGCAGCAGCTACAAATTCAAAGTGGCTGCCAGAAAAAAATGCATTCATTCAAAATAATCATCAGCAGCACCTAAATAACTCCGCCCTGTCCTCAACAACCTGCAAGTTATCACCCTTCCTGGGGTTCATTAGGAAGTGCATTGCCAGCAAGTCAAGAGTGGTGAACCTGCCCCTCCTCTGAGCCATGTGGGGCCTCACCTGGGGTACTGTGTCCAGTACAAGAAAGACATGGAGCTTCTGGAGCAGGTCCAGCAGAGGGCAGTGAGAATGATTTAGGGGATTGAAGAGTCCCTCTTACAAGGAAAGGCTGAGGCAGCCGCCCATGTTCAGCCTTGAGAAGGGATGACTGAGAGGGAACATAATCAATGCCTATAAGTATCTGAAGGGAGGGTGCCTGGAGGGTGAAACCAGGCTCTTCTTGCTGGTGCCAAGAAACAGGACAAGAGGCAACAGGCAGAAACTGATGCACAGGAGGTTCCACCTGAATGTAAGGAAGAACTTTACGGTGTGAGTGTCTGACCACTGATACCAGTTGTCCAGAGAGGTTGTGGAGTCTCCATCCCTGGAGATATTCAGAAATTGTCTGGACACAATCCTGACCACTCTGCTCTTGGGGACCCTGCTTGAGCAGGCAGTTTGTACTAGATGACCTCCAGTGATCTCTTCCAACTTCACCATTCTCTGATCATTTCATATTCACCACTGCATGGTTAACTCTCCAGGAGGTCAGAAATTAACTTCCCCAGCACCACAAGCTCTCCTGACTGACCATGAGAACATGCAACTATTCCCAGGAACTGGCAAATCAGGAATGCACCTGGTTTGAAGGATGTACTTTCTTGTGTAGTATTACAGCCTTCAGCACAGCGCTCTTTTAAATCTGCAAAGTCACATAGCTTAAAATAAGCAATTTCAATACAGTACCCTCCTGGAAAGTGACAGAAGTATACAATTCAGCCAAAGCTCCTTTCCTCATTTTAGAGTTATGGAATTATTTTGGTTTGGGTTTTCATAAGCCCTTGGATCTGTCTATTTATGCTCAGTTTGTGACCACGTTACTAGGTATTTTCTGTGACTAAGTAAAAAAACTATGATTGACTGAATCACTTAAAGCAAATCCATAAAGCAAGTACACAAGTTAAACACAATTGTCACAGCTTGCGTTTCTATAATGCTACATGTATTACAGTGATAAACATGGTATATTGAGAAGCTATATAATTAATGTATTTTCCACTCTCTTTTGTCTACTTTGCCTGTTTTCTGCCCTCTAAAGCATTTCCCATAGGACTCTTAACTAACCTTTATGCAACTTTACACAGCTGCAAACTTTAAATAATAATCACCTAGTCCCAAAACTGTTTTTTCAATCTACTCTGAAAAGTGGTTTCCTTACAAACACTTCCTAAGACCTTGAATGCATGAACTTAAGTCATGCAAGAGTGGCATGGTGTTGTCACCCTACAGGTTAGTCAGGCATCATATTTAAAGGTACAAAAAAGTAAGCTTTTCTCTCTTACAGAGAAAAAAGTCAATTTCTCAGGCTTTTGCTTTTAACCTGAAAAATCCCCAGAATAACAGGCTCAATGAAACATGACACTTTTGGTATTTATAAACTATAATTTGTTCCTACATAGTTCCCTGCAATTAGGGTAATGAACTAATGAAGTATACAACAGTTTCAGCTAGTAATTTCTTCAACTATTTCTTCCCCCTCCAATACATCATACATTGATTGTACTGTAGCATTCTGCTAAACAGTTTAACGTGATACTGACACCTATGGTTATAACTCATTTGTGTCCAGATAGACCACAGACCAATGCTGCATGTGTAAAATTTTCAGGGCCATGGCCCTGCCATTAAGAACAAGATATGCCTTTAATCTATTTTGAATATTACTGAAATTTTTAAAGCTATAAATGGTATGAGTGTTATGGTCTATAATCTACTTGAATATTGCTTTAAGTTTGATGAGAAAAAACAGCTCTGGAGAAAGGCAAGTCTAGGCAATTTTTGGTGGGAATTAATAAGAAGCCCAAATTTTAATATTCAAAGTCTGATGAGTTGCTTGTGCAAAAGCAGGCTAAATCTTGCAGGAAAAAAAAGATTAGAAAGAAGTCTCTCTTCCTCTCACTTGGACTACTGATATACACAGAACTGATCTTAAACAGGTTGTTCTAGGGAATACTACATCTTTCTCCTCAGACCTTTCTGTACATTTCTCCTTGACAAATGGAAGAACGTAGCATTGACAACATACTACAATAGCACTAAATAAATTTTCAACTGTGAGCGAATCAAAACTGCCAAATACTAGTACTCTGATCTTTGCCAATGTTGCAGTCACTATTCAGTAAGTGCACAGCACAGAAAATTTATACAGGAATAGATGCCTGCATTTTCTTTAACTCAGCATAGTTTAACAGGAAATGATAAGGCTTCTACAGGCCAAACAGTAATTCACTTACACAGATTTTGAGATGGCTATCACCTAATCCAGGTTTTATAGGCACTGTCACACCCAGATGAACTATTTAAAATGTAAGATTAAGGAACATAATTGCAACTAAATGCCCTTGATACCTGAACGAATTTCCTATCAGGCATTCTCACTGTATACAGCTTCAGAGCGATCTTCACACGCTGAATAGGATTGGTCAACAATGTCTATCACAACCTGGCTTGTAAGTAACGAGAATTGTATTCCTAATTGTTCAAAACTGGTATGTTGTGGAGTTATCAGTATCATTTCACTGTATATTGTAAATTACATTCATCATAAGAATAAAGGTGAAGTATAAGCACACAATTTCATTTCAGTAGGTATGTTGCAACTTTCTGTAGCTAAAGATAAAACCCTACTCTTAGTACACAGATTATGCAGAGTTTTATTGATTTGAACTGAAATTGTTCTGGTAGTTCTAGTTAATGGCTCAGGCTCTTAATTTTCAAGTTATACTTGGTTTAGGAATTCTGTAATGCTGGAATAAAATTTATTTCCAGCAATGTTTTTTAAAAACAATGCCAAATAATATTTATCTTTTTTTCATTCCATATGATGCTATAAAGTCATAAATTGCACAAATCACGTGTACTAATAAGGGAATAAAGAAAAAGCAAACAAGCTATGCAATTCAGTTGTGTGATATTTCAGGCACCTGCCTTCTACAACTAAGTATTGCTCGTGCTGCCATTTCCCTATTCTCCCTAGTCTTGGCCTTAAGGATAGAGGGCACACCTACAGAAGAGATAAGAAAGGTAAACACGATGCTACAGGAGGAAGACCTCAAACGACAATCCTTAGTTTCAAAAGGTGACTGAACAAGCTTAAATATTTGATTCTGATATGTATTTTACACTGTATGATAATATTCTATTTATTTTCATCTTTAAGAGCCTAAATATTAGAGATGAATCAGGTCGGTAGGAAAATATACAGAGTACACCCTTTCTTCTCAGTAAAAACAGTAACTTCCTTTGAGTCCAGTTCTGAATATTTTACAATAAAGAAATAACATATTAAATGTTCAATTTTATGTTCTTTTCAGTGGGGCAAAACAGTGCAAATTAGAAAGTATACAGCCCAAACATTATTTCAAAGATCAAATCAAATTTCACCTGGGCAGCAGTGATAGACATCACATCAAGGACACTCATTAAGGCCTCTTCAGAACTCCTATGGCTATTTCAGAAAAAGATCCCATTTTATCATAGGCTCCAGGCTCACTAAGAACCTTAAGGTCCAGTCAGCAAAGGAGGAAAAAAAGTGATTTTCATGGGTTTTGCCTAAAAATGTAATTCAGGATACTTTATAATGTATGATCTAATGCTTAACTCTGCTGATTCAATATAGATTGGTGATAACATTCCATCAAACACATTATTTTAAATCCCAGTAGGATAACCATTGCCATTTCCAGATTATATCGCAAATTATTATACCTACACTGCTGCATTAATGAACTTAAGCATGACGTCATTAGGTTTTAGAGTCCAAACTGGAAGGCTTTGAAACATGAAGCAGTACCAAAAGATAAAATGTGAAAATTGAACTTAAAGTTTGGAAGAGACACCTTTGGATATATTTTAGTAACATCACATTTTAATCTTTCAGCATCATGATACCCCAGCAATTTAAAAAAGCTTTAGGCCCTCCACTCTCTGTCTATATGCACCCAGTTGCAATTATGTCCATTAGTTGCCTTAGCAACGGAGGCAGAGGTTAAGTCATTTTCTAGAAGAGGCCCAGTGCAAATTATGGCATTATACCAACTTATTGCCAATCGTTTTAATTAAAACATTTCGCTTTCAACTCAGCTAACAGCAGAGATCAGTAAACAGGGCAGATCAAATTACTGATATTTAAACTCCCCTGCCTTTGGAAAGGCCCACTGTAGCTTAATTACTGTTGGGCAGGACTGATTGAGAGAGCAAAGAACAGAGATCATTCAGGTGTGGCTCAACCTATGAAAAATACCATACCATGGTTCTAACAGTGTGCAACACCAAATAAAACTAATAGAAATCCTAGGCATTTACCACTGTGCTATGGCAACATCCATGATACTAGCAACAAGAATACCTTTTTCCATAATATTCCTCTTCTCCTTTTCCACTTCTTTCCATGAAGCAGTTGAATAGGCAGAAGATGCTTGCCCCATTTTGCCTTTGCCATAGTGAAAAATAATTTTTGTCCTTTCCAAGGAATGTGATAGAGCACAGAACAACCATACCCAGGCTCATGCTTCTGGGCACCAGGGGAATGCCTTGAAGCACAGAAGACAAACGAGGATCTTGCACAAGGAATGGATTTTAAAGAAACTACAGTGCAGGCAGTATAAGTCAAAAAGCAGGGAAATGGGTGATGAGACACTGGGAGTAAGTCTCAGCACAGGTAGAAAGCAGAAAAAAAAATGGGTCCAGCATGCAGTCATTACTGTGGGGTATCACAGCATTACAACACTTGATAGCCAGTACAGAAGGAATCACTACCCACTCCTTCCCACTCCCACTTTGTCATTCTCTCAGATGTCATTACCTATCAGCAGGACTAAAATTCATCCATAGACAAAATTCCCCTGCTTATCTAATGAAAGTTCTACTTAAACCCAACTCACTCCAATTTTTGTCCATGGCATAATATTCTGCCACACTATTAGTGAAATATTACTGCTGTTTTCAAAAGATTTAGGATGCAGGGCAAAAATTCTTTGAAATACATAAAGTAGCAGGTAGAATGGGACTCTTCAGATCCAATATCACCTGTCTAAAGATAAGATATCTAAGTGTGCTCCATCCAAGGGTAGCAAACTGCCCAGATGCAGGGATTTCTCTGTTTCAGTTCTAAACAGAACTTTGCTCAGCTGACTCTGACTTATGTATGTAATTAAGAAATCCATTGTTATAGCAGTAAATCCTATCTTTGCCTTCTGGAAAATAAAACTTCCCTTTTCAAAGCTTGTACAAATCTCTCCCCATTTGATCTAGAGAAGCAAAACATATTTTTCCCATTACTAACCATATAGCATTCACAAAACCTTTTCTTGGCCTGTTTTATTTTTTTTATCCCAGGTCTCCCAATATATACACAACCAGCCCGCATGCATTTAGAACAACTACAGTCTAATTAGTCAGGATGGGCAGGTCAGCAAGAGAAAATTCGGGACTTCTGAGGACAAGTAGGAAGGCTTTCTTTTGGATTGTTATTAGAGCTTATATTTCTTCATGGTAATAGAGCTGGATTTATTTGTCAAAAATAAAGCTAAGCAAGAGCAGAAACTCTGTCAAGCAAGTTTCATGAGAGAGATTTAAAATTTCTTTTTTGGCACAGTCGAACAATACCTCTTAACCACGATTTTAAGGCTTACTTCTACGCATACAAGAATGTTAGAAGATGAAAGCTTTGGTTTAAAATTTCTGGGGTTTACAGAGCATTAGCTATTTTCCTGTTTAGCTGAGTGATAAATGGTCTCTAACACAGAACAGAAAAAAAAATGTGTAGAAACACTCCCTTCTCTCTAGTAATCTGTACTTTCCAAAGCAAAAACTTCGGAGACTCTCAGAGTCTACTTAAATACTATTATAATAGAGAAAAAAGCATTTTTCTTAAAGCAAAACCCCTTCTGCTGGCTTCTAAGTAGCCTGATTATTCTTTCCAACCAAAAGTCTGAGGGGGTCTATATTTTTATCATTAAAACAGAGTAGAACAGGTTGATTTTTTTTTTTGCTTTCTGAGTGAATAAAATTCTGAATATATAAAAATAGTAACTCATTCATGTGCTGACAGATTTCCAAAATGCCCTAACATACACCTTATGCTGCTATTTTATTATACAACCCATTGTGATGAAGAAGTATACCCAAAAGAAGAGGGTTAAATTGGAGTAAGAACAAAATATCTATTAAGAAAAAGCCATTATTCTTCAGCTAACTCCAAAAGCTAATCAAAATAATTAACCTAAAAGGAATCATCAAAAACCACCTACTGTCTAAAATAGACAAATATATGTAGAAAATCTTGGGCTATTTCTACAGATAAGCTTCCTAAATTATCTTAGTAACTACTGTAGCACTTTCATGCAAGCAGCCTACTGGTAATTTGTAAAGAAAGGACAGGCAGGAAGAACAAGTCTCTTCATAAAAGTTAAGTTTCCAAGGCACTTCAAGCCATGGAACATTTTAATACTTGTTTTCCTCTTCCTCTACTAATCACCTACTTAGTTCCATACACAGCCAGATCAATTTGTATGGTAATTTTGAAACCCCAAGAAGTTTGCCACAGGTTTTAAGGAAATAGAAAGAGATGGTAGCTATGTTTAGTTTTGTCACATGATTACAAGCTGAGCAGAACTCAATGATAATAACATGAAAACAAGACTTTAAAGAATATAGCATTTGATATGATAAATCAAATTCTTTTCTCCTACTTCCAAAGCAATGTATAATATAAGCCCCTTGCAAGCTTCCACCTAGTACTGCAAGTGCTTTAAAATCTTGGGTTCTGAAGTCACATTAAAAGAACTCTTGCAAGAATAGGACCTTTTGGTCAAAAAGGCTATTTTTAATCTTCCTATCTGTCCAGAAAACTGTAAATATATCTCTAATCCATCAACTCAAAGGCCTAACATAAAAGAATACCTCAGTTGTGGGGTTTAGTTTTAATTCTTCTTATTTCCAGATTGACAACTTCATACTAGAATTTGAGAGGGATGATATAACAAAACCACAGGACTATCACATTCTTTTATATGCTGAATTCATTAGCAATAGTAACAGTTTAAGGAGAAATTTTGACTTGTACCAAATACTGATAAAACTGTTTGACACTGATTTGCTTTTAATACTAATTAAGTTAGCATAGTGAAATGTTGATGTGTTTATAGTGCCTTTTAGTGCTTTTATATTTTCATAGTGATTTTTTAATTATTTTTCATTTATTATTTTTTTTCTAATCCCATTTTAATTCTAAAAAAAGTTTCTTCATTTATTATTGGCTTCTCTCCAGCTCTGCAAGAACAAATTGACAAATCAAAATTTCCTGGTACCACACCCAATTGAATTCAAGTCAAGTTCTTCATTATTTTGCTAAATCAAGGCCTTGCATATAACAATGTAATTCTTTTCCAACAAATCAGTACTTTAGAAAAATAGGAGATTTAATACATCCACACTCCAAAGTCTCTAAATGGTTCCTATTCTGTTCCAAATTCATCATAATATTTTGATGACTCAAATACTACTTTGTTGAGTCTTTAAAGCCACTGATTTGATTGATTACAAGGTTTGAAGAAATTAGAGGATGACAATTACGTAAAGCATGATAAGGAACAGTTCAAATTGAATTTCATCAGAATAAAGATGCTCTTAAGCCTACTGCATGCTGTTCCAGACTGCATTTGATATTTGAATTCAGGACAAATCTCTATCACCAAAGAATACTACTTTTAACTGACTCATTATTAAAATTTAGTGTTTTCTAAGAAGGAAATGCAAATATTTGTGAATTCTATCATTTAACCCTCCAGAAAAGCACAGACATAAAAAAAAAGTACTGACAAAGTTTATATTCTTTCAAACCAATACTTTCAGGTATGCCTAAATTTTTCTTATATTTTAGTAGCTAAAAAAAAAAAAAAAAATCACAGTTCCTTGGAAAAGCTTATTTTACTAATGATTTAAGTGATTTACAAGAGTCAAATAGATTGAAACCTAATCTCTTGAAACAAGGCAGAGCCATTAATGAGGGGAAAATTGTGGGAAACAACCTGCAATCAACATCCACCCACACTCCCACCACTGGTACTCTTTAAGGCAACAAGTGGCATCCTGTAAATTAACCTTGTTCCAGCTTCCTCTTCACTAGGCATTTAGTGATATATAAGGGCTTTGTGTACTGGTGACATACACATGTATACACATACCCACACTCCAGTATGGCTTCATTACATCAAGAATTTGATTCTAACGCTATAGTCTCAAGAAACCTCAGCTTTGGGTCAGCTTTCCATTGGAGAAGGAACAGAAAGAACCCAGTATAGTACTGCAGCAGAATTTACATCAACAAAATAAGAGTATGTATGCTTAAAAGTAATATTGCAATAAGAGCCAAGATGCTGACTCAAGATACAAAAATTGTTTGTATTTTTCCATTACTGCCTTCACATTATTTTAGACCGAGACCCCACCTGGAGTGCAGCATCCAGCTCGGGCATCCCCAACACAGAGAGATGGACTAGTTGGAGTAAGTCCAGAAGAGGGCCATGAAGATGATCAGAGGATTGCAGCACCTCTCCTTTGAAGATAGGCTGAGGGAATTGGGGTTGTTCAGCATGGAGAAGGGAAAGCTCTGGGAGACTTTCGAGCACATTTGAGTAGCTAAAGGGGCTACAAGAAAGCTGGAGAGAAAGTTTTCACAAGGCCGTGTAGTGATAAGACAAGGGGGAACAGCTTCAAACTGAGAGGGCAGGTTTAGATTACGTCAGGAAAAAATTCCATATATGGGAATGATGAGGCACTGGAACACATGGCCCAGAGAAGTTGTGGATGCAATGTTCAAGTCCAGGCTGGATGGGTTCTTTCAGCAACCTGGTCTAGTGGAAGGTTCCATGCCCATGGCGGGAGGGTTAGAACAAGATGATCTTTAGCATACCTTTCAACCTAAAAACTATTCTAGATTTTATGACTTAGTGTCTTCATAGAAAACAGAAGCTTTGCAAACAGATTCTTGTAAATTTTTTTCAGTTCCAAAATGCTTAGTTCCCATAAATTATGCTGAATTTCCACCAAACTTTCAATCATCAATTCTATGAAATGGATGCTTTAACATCACCTTTCTTTCAGCAACATGATACATTGGAAGGTTGGAGGTCGTCTTTTCATCATAGCTATCTGCGCCTTGGTCAAGATATCCAAATTAAACAAAAAAAAAAAAAAGAAAAGACCACTTCATGTAATGATTTTGGACTTTTATATGATGACATTTTACAGTCCTCATTTAGATAAGGAAATGAGTAAATCAAGTTGTGTGTACTGGGATTGTTTTAGTTTGCATTTGCTTATAACTTTTCCTCATGCAAAGTCTCTAACCCAATGTAACACACACTGACAACACAGGATATTTCATTCAAATAAAAATATTTGGGGTATAATATTTCATATGGACTAAGAATACCAGGCCACACAAATATGTTGCTCAGGCGTGGTGCACTTATCAGAACAAGAGATTTCTGAAAATCCTATAATCCCGAATCAAGCTATGAAAGAAATCAAAACTAAAAACAAACAAAGAGTACGTATAACTGCTCAAATACCAAGTAAGAAGGCAATTAAGTCACCTAGGACTGTATTATATGAACATAAAATAAAGGAGAAGAAAAACTCTGGTAGTGTAGATATACATATTTGCATTGCTATGAAGAATCAAATATTTGAGGCAAGAGATTTTACATTGAGGCAATTTTTTCAGTTACAGGTACCTCATGTTGGCCTCAAAAAAAAATGTAAGGTTTTTTTTTTCACTTATTTAGAAGACTGAAAGGTAATCCAGTAACATAATCTAGGTGGATCAAGAATTCTCTTGTGTTTTGGAATTTTCAGTGGGAAAGGGAAAAAATAGAAAACAAATGAGCCTCTCACATTTGGGAAAGGCCCTGTACACTAGTTTGCCTCTTTCACTCTCATTGACTCACAACGTAAATGTGGAGAGAAATGAGAATAACCTCAAACCTGAGACATGCAACATGTAACACTGTCCAAGTATGACATGGCCAAGGAATAGGAGACATACTCACTTTGCTACCCTCAGAGAGCCAGAGAATGAACCTGAGCTCATTTCAGTAACTAAGGACAAACCAAGACGGATTGGGCTTCATTGCACTTGACTTCTACCCACAGAAAAATAAAGATGTCTGCTGCTAATACCAATGAACCACCGGCCAACAAGAAACCTTAGTAAACTATGCAAAAAAGGATATAAGAAACCACTCTGAAGATCACTCAGACTCTCCACAAAGGGTATGTCCTTTCATGCCTCGCTCAGGTGGAAGAATGAGCCATTCTCTCCTTTACAGTTTCTTCCCCTAATACCTGCACACTTCTATTGCTTACCTCTCCTTACTGCCCCTCTGGGAGCAATGCCTGTTAATTGAAATGGCCCCCTTTGTAACAGTCAGCAGCTGGTTTGATTACTGTATTCCAATAAATAATACGGCTGTATTAATTCAGACAGAGCAATTAACACACAGGCCAGACATTTTTACTGTGTCACTTTTACTGTATACTAGCAATTAGGTGTTTTTATCTGAAATACTATCCCCTATTGAAAGCCAAATAAATTCAGCTGCAGATTGATGTTTCCAACAATTGTGTCCCCCATTAAGAAGCATCTGACAGCACCTTTGAAACCATTCACATTGATCCTCCCTGCCCCAAACTTGTATCTAGATTCACACACAATCCTTTGCATTTGCCTTTTATTTATAAGGGCAAAAAATTAATGCTGATATTTTGGATCAGACACTAAAAAATTACATTGGGTAATTAGATCCATATTCCATTTTCTGTTATTTAGATTCACAAGTATCATTCACACAGAAAGTCAAACTCACTCTCTAGAAAAATTAATATTCTATCAAAACAATGCTAAATCTGTACCAGATTTGGAAGGGTAGGGGGGAAGAGGAGGTACTTGTAAAGCACAAGTATTTGCATAAGGATATCTCACCTTCCATCAAGGATGTCACATGACTTCTCAGAAATTTAATTTCCAAGGAATGCAAAGAAAATAGTAGTTTGGTAGGTTGTATAGGGTGATAATGAAGGGATCACAGAATAGGTTTTATTCACTGCAAGTTTTCTGAATCAGAGCTAAGTTTAAAAATACTGTATCATTCTTATGTATGATAAATCATAGAAGTAATATTATTTTTGTTCTTTTAATTGGTTTATATTAAGTGGGCTATACCATGACAATATTTTTCTAAGTGTTTAATATGTTAAAAGAGTTCCTTGTATCTGTATTTCTCACACAATAAAAAGGTTTTACAGTCCCTCGTTTGGAGAGTTCCTTGACAGTTTCTGGTGTTTTCCAAAGAGCCAGTGCTATTAGCTTAAGCCAGATGGATAGAAAAGTATCATCAAAGCATATGGGCCAAAAAAAACTGGCTCTTCATTTGCATGTAAGGATATTTCATGTCTACCAATCTTGCATTCTCTTTAGGTTGCAACTCTGAAATAAGAGTTATCATCACCTGTTTTTCCCATCTCATCATATTCACTTGAATCCTAATCTAAATGGCTTCAGGGACAAGTGTGTTTCTAACCATGATAATTAAAAGAAAAATCAACACCATTAGGAATATTCTGAGTACACTCTAAAGGAAATGTGAATTGAAATGCTCACGAATGAGTCCCTGCTTGAGAGGACCACACTCCATATTTTCTTCTCTCTTAGTTTGGAGTAAACTTTCATCATCCAGTCTTTCATTCTGGCCTTCTAAAATAAACACTGAAGTTCATTATTAAAGCTAGTAAACAGACAAAGAAGGAAGTAATAGTGGTTTTGTATTTTAGAGACCCAAACAGATTATTTGTTATCCTCCCTCAATTACATGGCTCTGAAGACCTTTAAGCATTACACAGTACAAAAGTAATATAGGAACCAGGCAGCATTTCATTGCATGATTTCTCCAGAAACAGGCTTCCCATCCTTCAGTTGAATAAAAGCCAGTTTGCAAAAAATGATGGATAGAAAGGATGAGATACCAAGTCATGGTACAAGATGTTTGATCCTGACTGCTCTCCACATGCTACGACTGTGCACTACAAACTGTTCTGTCCATTCAAAACACCCAAATTCTAGTTCATAGCAGTTCAAGAGAGTGATAAACACATAACAAAATAAGCAAATACAACTGTGAAGTTACTGCGTACATTTCCTTTTTTCCCTGAACTTCTCTGATTCCTTAAAGCTTTCTTCAGCTGTTCGCTGCATGGGCAGGAATCAGCTTTCCCCGCCCCAGGCCCTCTGAGCTGCGATCCCGCAGGTGGCAGCTATGAAATGAAGCAGAGCCAGTAAGTGCAGTAGCTTCAGAAGTTTCCTTAAGGAGCCCACAGCCACTCAGTGCTGTAAGTAACACAGAAGCAATCGCTTCAGCAATGTCAAATCTGCTTCCTGGAAGCTTCACAGCAGCCAGGGAAAGCAGTCACAAAGAAGAAAGAAAAATGTAGAGACTCACTGCTATCTTACATTTGGGTTCCCCTGTAAACTCCTTGATCAGGCATAAGTCAATGTAGATGTTCATCACAATTCCTTGAGAAATGAGTGCAACCTGCATGCATGAGTCAATTGGTCTTCATCATCTTCCTGTCACCTGACTTGTTAATTAGTTTAGATATAAAAACCCAGTTGCTCATACATAAACTGACACTGATTTGGGATGCTAAGAAAATATAGCAAGTTTGAAGCTATTTTAAAACCAGGTGCAGCTGCTGACAAAGAGAATGTTAACAGCTCCAAGCACAAAGCTCAAGAGCAGGAGTTCCTGAGCTGAAGCTGGCAGGAGAGTACTGCATTCCTTCGAAGCCAAAGCAACAAGGAACACAACTGGATAGAAAGTTAGAGGGCAATTCTTAAATATTTGGTTCAGGAAGCTTCTGGGTCTTTCTAAACCTGTATTGAACTCCACACAATGACCTTCCCTTACAGCCTAGGATCAGGGCAAAAGGGATAAAAATCCTCAGAAGAATTTTCTGCCCTTCAACGAGCCCCCTGACAACAGTCTATCAGTGCTGCCCACCCATCTGATCATCTTGTGTGACTGGCCCCTACTCTTCCTCTGCCAAGGTCAATACACTCCCTTGGAATGTCTGGCCTGTTTCTGCCTGCTGAAGTCATCTCAGTAGAGGATGATGACAGAAGTGGTGTAATCAACAGGCTGCAGGGGAGAGCAGGAAGTCATCAGCATGTCAACAGTAGGAAACTCACCCAAGTGAATTTCGGAGTCATATAGAAGTTCACATAGACTTTTTTTCCCCTTTTTAAAATTTATAAGATGAAGGCTTTAAATATTTTTTGTTAAGTAATAGGAAATACCACATGATGACAACTCATTGACTTAGCTTAGATGATCAATATCCAAATAAATATTATGCACTTGGAACAATTTACAACCAGGAGGAGAGAAAGCCAGCATTTGCACAGACACACCCAGAACACAGTAAAAAAACACTTGAATTCTCTGCAAGCCTCTAGAAGGGGAATTAATTGACTTGTGAAAACTTCCTTTCTACCCCCACTGTGAAAAAACAAAAAAATTCCTTCAGATCAAAAACTGTTTTGTTTTATGCAATTCAGTACCAGATCTAGTCCAATCCCCCTTAGTGCTACATTCTGGCTCCTTTGCTCTTGCACACTAAGCAAACGAAAATACCTTCTCACAGGCCTTCCCAGTAGCACTGGAAACATTCTCATAATTGGCTGTAACACTCATTTCAGCAGTTCTATAGTATCTCAGCAAATACTTCAAGTTTTTCTGTTAATTCTGTTCTTCCAGTTTCCCATGTCATCACAGACAACATGCAAAAATTAACAGTATAGTCATTTGAGCATATGGAGATATGGAAAAATAGTAGGTCTCCAACATTCACTCGCATAAAACACACAATAGTCTTAAATACATGGATGTTGTCAGACTTCAATCTGATGAGCAACATAAAGTATCATAATAAGGTTTATTTCATATCGCATCAAGTCTTCATTACTTTCAACTACTCTATAAAATAGACATCGGAAATAGATAAAATCAAAGAAAAAAGGGTTCTGGACTTGTAGAACTAAAGGGTAAATAAATCCCAGCAAACAATCAACAGTTTTAACCATAGGAGCAGTAGTCTCCCTTCCATCGAAAGTTAAGTGACTCATAACTCACAATCATTCAGTTCAGAGATACACAAAACCTGGGCAAGCAATTTCAAAGTTCTTGAGCAAATTATATCAAAAAAATTATCAGCTACATTTGACAAATTCAACTTATACTCTGTAGACTCTCATGTCATCCCTCCGTCCCTCCTATTGGTTCTCTAACCTTTTTGGAGAGCACCCACAGTGGTAGAGGCTTCATGGGCCAGAGCTTTACTATCACCAACTGTCCTTATTTCGTGTCACTTCAAATACAGAGAAAAATTATTTCTCATAGCCTTTCTATATCTCTGAAGGCTGGTATCATGCTCCTTTATAGCACAAGGTCTTCAAATTCCACCTTTCTCAATAGGTTTTTTTATTTACACCACCGGTCTTTTCTGGATTTCCAATCAGGACGTCTTTTCTGGAAACTCTCGGCCATATGACAATAGATCTCTGTTGATGCCTCACCAATGCTGACCAGGGCAAGGCTATTTCATGTGTCATCCAGATTCTATGCCTGTTTATAAGTCCCTGTTCAGTATTCCCAACAGCATGAAATTGCTGACTCATATTCAGCTTCTGATCGACTAAAACCCTAACTCCTTTTATGCAGAAACTGCTGGTTAGACTGATTATATCTGGTTTTAAATAATTATTCAACATGGATATTAGCAATTTCTTTTGTCAGAGCAATTCTGATGAAGTAAATATGCCTTCTACAAACATGTTAACCAGAAGAATCTGAATTTCTAAAGTTACACATGCCACAACTTAAAACACAGCTACTGGCAGCTCAGGCTAAAACTCTATATATTTGAATACTGTATAGCCTAACTCCTTTTTCATTTTCAAGAACAGTGTCTGTTTCATAAACAGTGGCACAATAAATAGATCAATTTGTCATGCGGAAGAGCAGCACAGGAGAAGTATATAGTATTTATTTTACCTTAATATGGTGGAGCCTTTAGAACAAGAGTGAAAGGCAGCAGGACCCTCCCTCTAGAACTGCTACAGCTCTCCAACTACATGTGGCTGCTTTCAGCTCTTTGTTGACAGTGAGGTTTTTATTCACTTGCAGCTCAGCACTAAAACACCTTCTGAATCCATGAAGATTTTGCAATGGGGTGATAATTTTATGAAAGATACCTAATGCAGAACACTAAAAAAAAAATTTACTATGTTTGATTTATGCATTGACTCAAACTTTCAGGACCAAACTTTAATTGCTGTTAGTTTAGTTTTATTGCATTAGTTTATAATGTGCTACTTCATTACATTTAGAAAGATTCAAACCTATGCAGAATATCAAAAAGAAGATAAAGCTATTTTATTCTGTTGAGTTGAACCTGGCAGCTCAATCTATTCCTGAGTGAGTTAAAAAGTTAACAGTCCTCCTGGACAAGATGAGATAACACTACAGTACCTACACAGCACTGGAAAGGGGAGCATGTCAGAACAGAAAAGGATGAATCAGAAAAAGAAGAAATAAAAAAAAGTGCTGATGACTTCTATCTTAATTTAGTGCTGATCCAGAAACATAGAACATTAAAACACATGAGATTTTGTTTGACTGATGTTTTCTCCCACAAAACAATTAGCACCCTCAACTCAAAACTTCTATTATCCTTGTCAGTATAGCAGTATCATGGAATAAAACACATGATAATCAGCCTTGTTACTCTTTCCATTATTAACACAAGAAACACACACCATAAAATACTGTTTAAAATATGCAATAAATAGCACCCAAGAGCCATTTTTGACACATAATCAGTCTTGACAAGCTTTGGGCTGACTTCGGTGGCCTATTGACCCTGCCCATAGGCAAAGCATGTCTCTTTGCCACAGCTAATCTTTTTTGGACACCCCTGTCACAGTACAACTCCATTTGAAACAACTGAAAAGGTCAAAGACTGTCTCTCCACTTTCAGACTGAATTCAAGTCAATTCATATCTAGGCATCCAAAGTGCTGCAATTTGCCACAGGATCTTTAAAAATGCACTCTGTTCTTTTTCCCCTCCTTTCCCCCATGACTCCACTGAGCACTTTCTGAAAGCATGTTTGGCTTATCCATACAGTTGCAAAATTGTTAATTAAAGGCTTTATTCCTGCATTTTATAAAGCTGTGCATGCCCTGCAGATAGCAACCAAATACAAATTCAGAGATTAGGCTCTTTTTATTCATCTTTTACCCAGACACAAAATATAGAACTGTGCACGCCCTCTGGACTTCATTTTGCCTGGCTGGACTCTTGCAGCCATTGCAGTCAATGCAGTAATTTCCAGACAGGCATCTACTGAAGTGGAATCAGAGGAGACCCACTGCTCAAAGAAACACTCCTTCAAATAACTCCACTGACTGTCCCTCACAGCTGGGATAATGTCTCTCAGATGCTCTTGCTGGGTTCCTGAAAGCCAGAGCAGTCACTGGTTATTTAATGATGCTTCCAATTCCTTGCCGCTAAGAGGAAAGGAGCAAAACCAACTATTGCTTAGACTACAAGACCCATCCAGTAATACAGCATTCATTACATATATTGCCTACCAGAAACAACTGAAAGCTAAAAATCACCTTGAATGCTTAAATTAGAACTGATTGGAAGAACAAGATGAAGAGTAATGAAAATCATGAAACCAGCATATATTTACCAAGGTATCTAATACACTGCTTTATTTAATCTCATGTCCTAGTCAAACCTTACAGGCTGGTGAGCTGTCAAGTGAGATTTGCTGTAAAAGAACCTGTTTTGACACAGAAGCAGCAGCAAAGTTACCTTTGACTTAAAAGCAGGCGTAAACCACTGAAGGATAAATGAACCTTTGATCAATATAACACATACTGTGGCAAAGAGATGATTTTTTTTCCTCTTTTAATCAATCATTATTTTCTCATTTTTTTTTTAATCTGACATGAAAATCATCGATTCCAAAATGCATCTTTTTTTCAGAAAGTAGAAAAAGATTTTATTTTAGAGATCTTTAATCATATATACTGGATTTCAAAAAAAATAATAATAATAATGTTGAGGCAGCAAAATTAAATGATGTAATAATCACCAACTCCACCCGTGATTAGAGTAGAACAAATGCTACTTTCTAGTGTGTAACTCAGTAAAACACACTTTAACCTTCTGTTCTTAAAAAGGTTATAGGACAACTTCCAAAGTCATAAAGTGAGTTACACTGCCAAGTAAAGTATTTTAAAATCTGGGAGTGCTAAGATAGCAAGTGCAAGGACTTTAAAATTGACCTCGGTCAGGATAAAATATATCCAACTTCTCATTCTGTTGCTTTTACTTCTCAAGCTCAGACCCTAAAATTGAATCACACTCCGCTGTTTGTTCAGCTCACACATGTCAATGGAAAGGCATTGGGCTTGCCTATTTCTCATAGCCACTGTCATCAAAAGTGATGTACAAAGAGCAGTATGAACAGAGAGCTAACTTTTTGTTGAACACAGTGGTCACCTCCAACCCCAAACATTGAAACAAATTTCATTTGTGAAAAAAGGAAAAAATAAAAATTATTCATTCCCTGAAATTATAACTCAATCAGTACAGTTCCCACTGGAGATGCCTCCAAGAAGATGGCTCCTATTGCAAGGTCATTTTGAGCCTGCCATCCCAGAAGTACGTAGCAGTAACTTAACTAAATGCAAGGAAGCCACACAACTGTCTGATGTCACCAGTGGAAGGAAGGTGTAATACAGCAGTGATAACAAAAGCAAATACAGCATTTTCATCATTCCCAGTGGAGGCACCATGCAGCTCTTAAGCTTCATTATCACATTATTGTTCCATGGTAACACAGAAAGGGATTCTTGGCTTCAGTACAGATTGTGTTCAAGTCCAAAGCAAACAATATTACCCATGAATACAAAATATTCAAGGCAAAACTCCCCTTTCAAGGGGGTAGATATTACTTTAAAACTAGTATTATGTTGTCCCTGAAAATACAACAGACAAAGGTGAAGAGGAAATGCACATGAAGAAAGAAGATGTAAGAGTAAACATCTTTCCTTAGTGCAGATGCCATTTCTTGAATCTGAGAGGAAAAAGAAACACCGAATCTCTTACACATACTCCCATTGTTTTCTCTTTACATATTCCCTAAAAATAATTTCTAAATAATTTCTGGTTTTTCCATTTTCAACGTTTTCAAAGGAAATCAGATAAGTGGGTTTTTAACATTCACAGAACAGACCTGGTCCCAGGGCTGTTCTCAGCACTATTGCTATACAACATCAGCAGAGAATGATACCTACAAATAAGTTACTGTTATCTTGCTATTTCCTGCTGTCACAAAATAATGAAGCTACACTTAAAACAATGGTTCTACTCTAGTGGATATATTCCTTCTATATGCAGCACACACAACGTATAGTAATATAACTTGTTCCCTACATATGTAACACTCAGCCTTTAGCCAACATAAAGAATTTGAACTGGAAACCTCCAGACTTACACATCTGTCCTCTTTCAGTCTGAGTTTAGAGCCAAGCAGCTGAAAGCTAGCATATCCTCTGTAGATTTAATGAAGCAGGCTTAGCAACCATTCGCTAGGATCACACAAAAATGTTTACTACCAAAAAGGCGTTTATTTGATCTGGAGCCTTATTTCATACCTGAAAAAAAATTAAAACACAGATGTGTTTATCACAGATGTGATAGGCTTACAGTCAGCTCCAGGTCAGGTCCAAAGTCTAGAGCATAGGCCTACTATTATACTGTTCTTTCAGACTGTTCTTATCTTCCAAAGAGTTCACACTTCTGATGCATCCTTTGGGATATCTGGAAATGCCCTGGGTTTCGCTGGGATAGAGTTAATTTTCTTCCTGATAGCTGGTACAGTGTTGTATTTTGGATTCACATTTGAGAACAATGTTGATAACTCACTGATGTTTTGGTTGTTGCTGAGCAGTGCTGACCCAAAGTCAAGGACTTTTCAGTTTTCCCATGCCCTGCCAGCGAGCAGGTGCACAACTATTAAACTGTTCTTATCTCAACCCACAAGTTTGCTCGCTTTTAGCCTCCTGATTCTCTCCCCCATCCCACCGGGGGGGAGTGTGCAAGCAGCTGGGTGGTGCTTACTTGCTGGCTGGGATTAAAACGCACCAGGGGAAAAAAAAAAAATAAAATACTTGGGTTAATATTTTGCTGTAAACATATTTTCAATAATAAATTCTACCTTTATTAAAAATTATCTACTCTTGCCACAATGTAAAGTGAAAGCAAACAGAATTGTGTATTATCAACTGTATGTACTACACAAGTTACTTTAAATATTATAATTAAATAAATAAAAAGAAACACCACATAAAAGAAACCTGCCTAAGCCCACATGAGTTATTTGCAGTTGTCTGTAACAGTGTAGGCGAGGTCCAAGATGTATGCTGGCTGACAATGGGTTCCCAAAGGGTTAACATATTGCAGCCAGAGCCCTCTCTGCCAGCGACTGCTTTTCTGTTTAGTTCTATAAATGAAATTTATTAAAACCATTACATGCAGAGTGATGCCACAATATCCAGAGCAAAGTTACTAAATCTGAAAAAGCTTTTATTTAATCAGGAGATAGCTAACAGATGTAATGACGGGGGGATGAGGCAGAACCTGGTTTTACATTCAGACCCTGACAACGTGATTTTACCTCTTTCAATAACGTGGATTCCTTATCTCTCTAAATCTATTACTTTAAATAAAACATGATAATTTCTAAAAATGTCTCGTTTATTACACCCAAACCTTTCTGTTCCCATGTCCAACTGTAACCAAATATTTTCTTGTCTTCCAGAAACCTGCTCCAAACAGTTTTTTCTTCAGCAAGCAGCTCTATCTCCCCATTCATCTTGTCTGCACGAAGAAGGGATAACCTGCAGCTGAATTACAGAAAGCCTATTCTCCCAGTGGGATCTGAGATAAGATAGACTGCATTAACCCTAAGATTCATTTCCCAGCTAGGAATTCTCCCTAACTCTTTTAAGAAGATCACAGGAAACAGGCTGGATAATGGTAAGAGGTCTATTGAGTGCACTTTCATCACCAGCTTTCATGAAGAGAGAAATGGTAATAAGGTCACAGAAGCCTGAAATGCTGTGGGTGGCTAGAAGACGTTTCTCTAAGTACACCAGCATTTCAGTAGTGGTATACAATGCAATATGGGCCATGACTACCCATAGAAGTTGCAGATGAAAATTCTAATAGATTTGTCCAGTTCACAGATCCTCTCCATACAGTTTGCTCTCTAAAAGGACTTATCAAAAAGTTAGTATCTACATAGCAGTGTATTTTACTAATCTTTATTAATTGCCATTTTCAAGACAGCTATTTGCAAATTTTTAAACTTTTTATAAAAGCACAGACATTCTCAACTGCCATCTGGTACAGAGCCATCCTCTAAGCCACAAAAAGCAACCAAATATTTTGCACCATACTGACAGTGGCCAAAAGTTCCCAATACTTCCCATATATTACAGAAACCTCACAAGTTTTAACTTGTAACAAAGGGATTTCAAAAAAGTGCTTTCTGTATCTCTATAAGTTCTATTAAAGTACAGAGAAACATCACAACAGTACCTTAATGCAAAAAAAACAAAACAAAAAACCACATTTTAGAAAGTTGTTCTGCTCTCCCCCTTTTGCTCCTTAAAACCATACATCCCACATGAGAACCCAAGCCAGAAACATTTATTCTCTATAATGCCTACAAGCCAAGTGTACTGTATGTTCGATCGATTTCCTCAGCCTAACGCAATAAACTCTCTCCACATTTCACATTACAATGAGAACATCAAGCTGCAAAGCCATCAAACTTCTCACTTCTGTTTCCCTGATCCAGCAGCTTGGTGAAATCTCGGAACAGATGGAAAGCATTACTTTGAGAAAAGGTCTCCATTTTGAAAGTGAATAGAGGGTGAAGTAGTTTCCTCATTATTGTCTGTGTTGTAGTCATAATTAGCCACCATCTTCTGAAAGTAAAGACAGTTTGCAATAGACATTTGGAAAAATCCAGTGTACTGAACTAGCTGATTTCCAGCAAATAATATTATGAGAGGACTTTTATCTTAATCAAAAATATATGTAGCTATTAAAAATATAGTTGATATAAAAAGTGAAATAACCCCATTTTGATACAGCACAGAACTCAGAAAGGAATAAAATACTGCTTGAACCTAGTCTTTATAACCAGTAACATGACAAGATCTTGGGTTATGGTTATTCTGAGCTATTCCTTCTCTCATCCTCTCCAACTGGACAGAATGACGGGACCAAATTTTTAACTAGTTAACTCAACCAACGGCACACTATATTCACATGCTCATCTTCCTGTTCAGGTCTTTTAAGAGTAACACAAACCAGATATTTAAGTTATTATCATTAGATAATTCACTAGATTTGCTCATCTCTTTCAGTATACAACAATGCAGTTTAAATTATCTCAAGCTTAAAGCTAATGATTTTGATTATTAAAGTCCTTACATCTGCTTTGCAGCTGTCCTTTCTAAAAAATCAATAGTACAACTGATTTAGTGCCCTCTGGGACAGCTTCAGAAAATTCTTCTACAGTTAATGTAGATGGAATTTTTCTTTGCTCTGCTCCTGGCTGAGAACATAAGAAAGGTGCAATGTCAGGACAAATCCTCTGATTCTCAGTCACAGGTTGACTTCCATAAACTCAACATGAATTAGAGCAACCCCTCTGAGCTGCATAATCTGTGACAGTCTCTGCACAGAGGGAGTCCAGCTCTGTCAAAATGCACATGTAGCACAGCCCTCTCCTCATCTCCAAAGGGAGGTTATGGCAGCAGGCCTGGATCAAAGCTGTGACAAATATCACTCTCCCACTGCTGAGAAGTATTTACTGGACACTATCTTTATGGATACTTTATACCAGCACTCTTCTAACAAGCAGGAATTATGTAGTGAATCCTGAAGAGTACCTGTCTCAAAAATTCTCTGGTCTGTTCCCTCTTAAGCCATCATATACGTGACATGTCTTAGCTTAATAAATACAGGAAAACAAGAGCACCAAAGTGTGTGCTCTAGTGTTGTTCCTATCTTGATGAAGACAAAAATAATTTTCTGGGAATTAGCCCTGCTGTAACTTGTATATGCCTTTAGGTTCAGGTGACCCTCCTATTTACTTAACGGGCCACATCAGTAAGTGGAAAATATATAATCTTTCACAACTTAAACCAAATAGCAATCAGCCTTACGTCAGCCCAGTAAGACTCATTTGTTTGGTGAAAATGAGATTATAAAATTCCAAATTTGCCCATGACTAAACACTATCAAAGAATTATAATAAAAATAATTTTGTATCCATGTTATTCACAAGAAGTTCTGCTTTTATTTAAGAGATATTTTCAATAAATATGCAACAGAAAAAGCCACCAGTGTGGAAGATAAGAGCACCAGACTCTCTTCCCTCTCTTACGAACTGTAGCTTGAAAGCAGCTGAAAATATAATGTGGACTAGATTTGGCAGGCACATACTGATGAAACATACCATGTTCTTGCCATGCAATCTGACGCACTGTACTTGGCAAAGCCTGCCTGGCAGTGGACAAGAAATAAATCACCACAGAGGCTAAATGACCCCAGTCTCACTCAAGAAATTTAGTTTCTTCATATATGGGTTGAGGTTATTGGCAGAAATGTTAGCACTCAAAATCAGCACCCAACCAACTACGTATATTATTTATGCAAGTTCTGGATATTGCAAAAGAAAACATGCTCTCCCATTCGAAGTTTATCAGTTACCAATTCCTAATTCTGCACTTACAACAGGATATATTGATAGCCCATTCTTTAATAACACTAAAAGAAAAAAAATAAAAAAAAAAAAACCAAAACCCTCAAAACCCCCAACTCAATATAAAAAAACTCATCTACTGTTCATCGTGTAAAATCCCATACCATAACATATGATTTCTACCTCTCCATTTTCCTACAGTTATCACATGATAAATCTTCATTTCCCAACTAGTTAGTATGGTATGTTAATCCTCCCTTGCAGTTTGTTTGTTACTTTTTTCAAACAACTAAACAAATGCTATGAAAAAGCAGGTATAATTTTTACAAGTTACCTTACATCATCATTTTCAATTCCTGTGTTAAACAGCACTGAACAAGTCCAGCAGTTGGCTGAGCTATGGAATGACACTGCACTCTGCACACAGGGAGTTCAGAAAACATAGTTTGGCTTTGAGGGCCCAATATACAGGTATATGGCAGGTCCACTGTCCTCTCAAGACAGGATTACAGGGAAGCACTGAGTATTCCAGTGCTGCAGTAGATTTGACATAGCCTAATTTTGCTGGACTACTGCTCATAGCATTACAAACATTGGCAAAGATGCTTTTGTAATCATTTTGCCATTAGCACCCTTGTGTCAACATTTACCATGCTTCATTTAAAGGATTAAAAAAAAGCCCACACCCAAACTATTGACATTTAGCTAGTTATTGACAAGTCAGACACCTGCTTTCCTAACTATTTCCACATGAGCCCCTTTGCATAGGGGATTCTTTAAAAGTACCTTCTGGGGAGGGGAAAGGGGGGGGGAATCTTATCCTCATTGCTACAGGCTCTTGTTAGGATTTTGACACAGATAAGGACTTTACTAGCTCTACTGGGAATTAAACAAATTGACTTTAATAGGTTTTAATATATAATGATTAGCTCATTTATAAAAGAGTCTACCCAATCCTCAATTATTCAGATAAGGGTCAAGATCAAGGGAGTATATCAAAACAAAACCTGCACCTGCAAATAATTCAGATGTTAGTTAAATGAGAAACAGATCAACATAGTCTAACCTCATAAAAAGATGTAGAAAGAAGCATATTAGAATCCAGGACAGTCAGGATATCACCACTCCATGTATATAAAGTGGTATCAGCTATTCATGAAGTGCTTGCTGCTTTTTCTTTTACTAGGCTGTGCTAAATAGTCTATCACAGGTGGGTGGCATTTTACTCTCAAGAAGACATTAATATAAGAAGTTGATAAACACATCTTGAGCAGAAAAAATTTAAAGAAAATTAACCCTGTAATGTGTCACATGACATGTTATTAGGTTGAAATTCATATGCTAGATTAAGCTTCAGATGCAACCCGCAAGCAACAGTTCAACAAGTAAGAGCTTATTGGCTCTGTATTAGTCCTCCAGTCATTGTTCACAGAAGTAAAAAAAAAAAAAAAAAAACTTTAAATGGGAGAATATAAATCTTAATAGAAGAAAATTAAACAGAAAGGAAATCAGTAATAACAATACAAGACCTGATCTCCTTTGGTTCGTTGATAAGTAAAAAAATTAGCCCTAAGATGCAATTTCACCTTCCGGATAGTCTTTATTTCCTTTCCTTCAGCTATTTGTTTTCATTTGGAAAGGACCAAATTAAGGACTCATTTTTCTAATAAGAGACACACAACCTAAAATCTAAGTTGTCTTTCCATTTTAAAAAAGGGAAATAAAATTTTCACTGATTCAGATACTGTTGGCCAATACTGTTAAAATCCTAACAAAAGAAGAAATAAGCTGTTAAAATGTGTAAGTAAAGTTATATGCAAATTAAAGTTATGGCTGTTTTGCAAGTCACAGGTCATCTTTCTCTGGGCATCTGACTCGTTTATGGATGCACACACACTAAAAAACACTCCAGCAGAAGTACCAGTGTGTTTGCCAAATGTTGAAAACTTATTAATCTCACAGGACATTATCACATTTTTTAACATCTTAGTAGCAAGGCTGGGGCAGCAAAGTGATAAAAATATTGAACAATGAGCATCAAAAGCAGTTGTGCAGCTGTTTCAGCTGGTCACTGCCAGGGCTTTCCGGCTGTGACATCCCAGACCAGCACAGCACTGCCACACTCAACAGCCCCAACATAGACACTGCTGCGCTACCCCTGATTTTCATGACAGTCCAGCTCAGTGCACAGCAGAAGTTTGTTCTGTAGAACAAACATAGAATTGCTCTGTAGGTAAAACACAGCTTAAGTTGCCCATGTACTGAATGGAGCTTCTAGAGATGGATGAAGAACATGTATTGGTGACAAAACAAGCACAGCTCCTATCTCAGGTTAGTAAGTAATATCTGCCATCCCACACACTCACAACGCTGACACTCACCAAGCACATACTCCTTGTGGGATTTTTGAGAATCTCAGAGGCGTGAAGCCAAGTGGAATTTCAGGAAATTGTCTTCCTTTCCCCACCCCAAGTCCTGTTTCATGGCAATGAGCAGCCTTTCAAGCAGTTTTTTTCACAGTTCAGCTTCTCAGTTGAGTAAATGTTTATTCAGATGTTATTTTCAACTGGGATGCTACTTTAACTGTGATACAGCTCAGATTTGATACTTTGGCAGTGACAGGATCAGCCCGGTGCATCCTGAAGTGAAACAGAATGCTATATGCATCTCTGAAAATGCAATTAATCCTCAGTGAGGCACTAGATTTTCCTAGATCATGTTTTTCTCCTTCATATTTTACAAAAGAAGATCATTGTTCCTATCAAAAGCAGACTTGTATCTCCATCGACCCAGCAGGCCTGCACAAGAAACCTAAATTGCCTCATAACCAGCTCATGACCTCGGTGCCTTTTAATTATGTGGGTTTCCCTGTAGCCTTTAGTTAACGTAGACGTGGGACAGGAAAGGGGGAGTCTACAGCCCCTGTAGAGGAAATACAGACTGTGGACAGATCTTGTGTCTTACTTCTGAAACCTTACATAAACTCAACAGCGCTTGTTTTCAAACTGCAAAACTTCAAATGCTAGCCAAGGACAGCCTAATTGCACCACCCCTGCAGTGGCTACAGTATCCTGGACACACAGCTAAGCCCATTTGAACCTAAGTAAAACCCCCATCGGCAGCAGGGAAAGAAACACCTGAAAGAAAAATATTTGGGCAACTAGCTCATGCTGAGCGCTCTGATGCTGCAGTATGGCCAGGGTGCTCTCAGCATGGCTAAATCCCACCTAAGTCTTCAGAAGGTCACTTAAATTCTCTTCAGATACTTTACTTTCTAATAGAAGGAGTTGGTATTTCTTTTCAGTCTTATATTCAGATCAAACTAGTTTATATAAAAACAGTGAAGGAATGGATAGATAAGCCCAAACAAACACTGCATTCAAATGAGAATACTCACTAGCCACAGAAGGCTTTCCACTGAATTAGGGTTGTTTATGGCAACCTATTGTCTACTGTCTCATCATATATCTTAGTGTGTGTTTATTTTTACCATTTAAAAATCTTCCCCTCAGTATTTCCAAAGTAAAATGGAGGCACACTCAAATTAACATTTTCACTTTCCACAGCATTCTTCCAACAAAATGTCTGACTGTTTTAATGACTATTCTAACACAGTTTCATTGGTGTTCATTCCATTACTCTTGCATCTCTGGAATCTTAAGGCAGAAATTTAATAGTCTGTTTTTTTTTTAATTTTAAATTATCCTTATCAGCATAATTCAAGAACAGGCTCGTAAAATCAAGTAAGTTTACCCAAGTCTACAGGTAACTGCCTTAAAACCATGTAAACGTCAAAATTCCTCATTTATAATTCCTGTCTATCTTTTTACAATAGCTGAGACCTTACACCTTGATGCTTTCTGTTAGTTTATAATATTATTCTGTGTGTCTGTATTTAGCAAATATTTTGTACAAAGGAAAAATATTAGTAAATATCTTTAGTGATCCAAGATGTCAGATATTCCCTCTTCCATTAGCTTCTAGGGAAAGGTATCTGTTATTGCCATTAAAAATCAATGAGACACTTTTCACTCGTGTTTCTCACTGCCTTGCCCTGTGTACCACGCTACTGTAGTGAGTGACTTTGGTTCCCCTGCTGTGTTTCCTGACTGGAGGATGTTCTGCCAACGATGGACAGATAGCCCCCTCTGCCAGCAAGTGGTAGAAACTCTCCCCACACAGAGAAGAAAAAAAAATCCATACCTATTTTTTTTAATTGTTTCTGAAATAAACATCTATTTTCTGAATCTTTCACAGACATCCTTTATTCCCAACAAGTCCTTAAACATGCTCATCACCTTTATTTCCCAAGCTTTGCCAACTACTTGTCTGAAAACACACTTAGAGGATTTCAGCTGTTTGTGCAAAGCAAGGTGGCTGTCACAGAACACCAGCTGTGAGAGGATTCTGATAACTTTCCCCTGTCCCAAATGCAGGCATAATATTTAAACAAAGCTTCAGATACATCAATAATGAAAATCTGGTGAACCACTTACTCTTGACTCATATAGCAATGTTGAATGCAGAATATCCATTAGTTTCCTGACAACATGGATTATTTATAGGCAAGTCTGGTAGCACCACCTATTATTAAGTTTGCTCAATACTTCCTATTTTATGACCCCTGGTTTCAGTCCTTTTATACATTTGTCACCTGGGGTGAATATTGCATACTGATGTCTACCTTCAATAATCCTTGTTCAAAGTTCAGCCCTTTCAGGAGCAAAATCATTCTGAAACACGATGTTTTCATTCCTGTTTTACAGGAACCTGGGAAGCTTGCTGAAATTTTTTGTTATCTGTTATTGTTCAGGAACTTGAACTTTGTCGGGACAGAGCAGATTTTTTATTTCCATGTAAGAAAATCCCCCAAATAGGACAATTTTAAAAGCATATGAAGGACCAAAAAAAAAAAATCAAACAACAAATAAAACAACCCCTTTTTCAGATGAACAGAAATTAAAAAGCCAAACAACCTAAAACAAACAAAAAACACTACACACAACCAAAAAACCAAAACCACTAAAGACCTCACTGCCGGTGAACAGTTACTATTTATGTATGAATCATTCCTACATACATGTTCTAGCCCAAGACTACAGAGAGTGAAAGAAGGCTTAGTTTTTCCTCCTGGAATGGCTGTTCTGTGGTGTCTAAAAGAAACAAGTTAACATGGTGCTGGTTTTCAGCACATTGCCTGAGACTGAGAGCAGCATGACACTACTAACGCTGTGCCACTGTTTTCAGTGGTGATGTCAATTTATCTACTGACAGAGAAAAGCCTCTCATCTGCTGCTTGTATTCTGAGCTCTTCTGGGCTTTTGTTCAATTCACACATTCTTCCAGTCTGGATCTTGCACAATTGTTGGTTTCAACTGCAATAAGGAATGCAAGTGCCAACAGCAACCTGAGACATTTTTTGAGCCTACACTGAAGAGGGCTACTCTAAAAATGTTCCAGTTTTGATATATGAAATACGTGCATGTGTAGAATCTATTGATGACAAGCAAGTCTCATTCAGATTTGCATCTCAGGCATATGTACAAACATAAAACTGTAGAGTACCAAACAACTAAGAGATCCAATCCATCCAGGGAACCAAAAGCAAATGAGCTGTGATTCCTAATGTGGTGTTTAGATAACACAGATCAAAGTTCCAGTGCAATCACAGCTCTGTTGCCTTTGGTGCCTGCGAGGAAGAAGTGACCTGTACTTCTACACACCTGGAAAATGCTAAGGGTCAAACACTGCAGCACTCTAACATTGACTTCAAATTGCAAAAGCTATCTCCAGAGAAAATTCCAGCACAGAAAAGTGGTTAAACAGTTTCCTCTTCAGATGCTATCTCTTGCCCTGTTTCCAAGACTCACGCAAATAGACCTGAGCTGAAGAATTAGAGAAAAAAAGCCAGTAGAGCCCCAAATACACCAAACTTCTGGATAGCTTAATCAGTACATGCCTTTACAGTCATGAGCAGCATGGAATAAAACCAGGGATGCAAAGGCATGTGAAGTGGTTTCTTTATCCACAGAGGAAAGACCAGCCTGCTGTTCCCATTCAGAAGAGTAATCAAGTTGCTTTTGCAATGCAGTTGGGGCTTTACTGGCCTACTGCCTATGCTGGAGTCATCCAGCTGTCAGAGCATCATGCTGCTCCTGCTACAGCCTTTCATTGCTGCCAGCTCCTGAATTACTGGAAAATTACTTGGCAAAATGACATGTGGATAAAAAAGAGAATCCCAGAATTTCCCTCATCACAGATGAAAAGGAATATTTCATTGCTATCTGCGTTCTCTACTAAAGAAATTAAGTTAACTTACATTACCTCATTTGTGCATCAGTTTTTTAATAGCTCTTACATTAGATGAAAAACTTGCTGAAGACTGCCACAAGAAATATGAAGTTAGCACTATATGAGTGCACTGTTACGCTACACTTTATTGCTTGTGCTCTTTTATTCTGTCCAGTTGCAGTACAAGTGGAAACTCAGTTTTCAGAATTTCCCAAGGATTTGGGAAACTAGCAGAGGTTGAAGTAGGGAATGGAACACATGCCTCAGGCGATACAGCCTGCACTGAGTTTTTGTAAAAAAATCCCCACAGCAAAGTTAGATTATAGAACTAAAATGGCCCAAAGACAAATTTGCTGAGTTACTTTGGTTTAAAAGCTGTGCACTAATATTGAACTTCAGTGGAAAAAGAACAATCAAATGGTGTTCCTCTTAAGAAAGCACAATATTAAGAGGAGTCTACCAGGCTGAGATTTTAGTCAAAACCTACTCTTTTTAGAAGGCACTCACAACTTCTTTTGCTGTTGTTTTTAAAACATTTCTACTATATTATTTGCCATTACTTCCACTGCATTGCTAAAGAACATTTAAGAATGTTTTGGCATCTTTAATGATTTTTTACGTCTTCATCTTTAAAATTCTCTTGTGCAATGAACAGAGGCAAACCAAAAGCCCTGATAAAAAGTTTAACCTTCTAAATGGTTCCACGGGAGGAAGTTGCTCATGTTTAGTCTTCTGTTCCTTAGCAGATCTGTTACCAGATCCTGAACTGCAACAAAATAAACATTCTAATTTTACACAGTCATTTTCATTGTTAAAAAAAAAAAAAAAGGTCACAGAATAATAAAGGCTCAAAACTATTCTTCAGAAATATCTCAATGTTTTTAAATTTCACTTGGAAAATCTACAGAAGTTAGTGTTCTGTGATGTGCTGGACAAATATATGAGAGACAGCTTCTACCAGAGAACTTACAATCAAAATATTAGGCATAACATGGACCAACAGGAGCAGAAGAGAAGCAAGGGCAGAATGAAAAATAAAGCAACTGAAGTCAGAGGAAGGTATCCTTGGTCAATGATTTTTGGCATGAGCCATTTTAAGGGAAGATGTTAAATGCTCTATTTCAATAACAGAGTCTCTTAAGTAAATATGTAGCATAAATACATTCATAATTAAACAAGCACTGCACAGCAGGTATGAAACAGCATTCCAGGAAGAGGAACAAGTCATGGTAGAAAAGTATACTGAGCTGAGGAATTTGGATTTCCTCCTTCAGACACACATTCTCCTGCATCTTTGCCTGTCATATCTTACATACATATGTCTTGTCATTGTACCTTCAAAGTATTTTGTTAAGCTGGGAACACACAAAAAAAGTTTAACAAAACAAAAAAACCCACAGAGAATCTCTGGAAGGTCTTATCATTCATATAGTACAGAAAACATTAAGTTCATTCCGCAGATAAAAGTGTATAAAGAGAATAGTCATGTCAAATAGCAATGCAATCATAAGGAGACTTTTCAAATCTTCCATGTTACTGGCAGCACAGAGAAGTTTTTCACAAGCTCTTTGTGATACTTCTAAGTCTCTTTTCAGAAATATATCTAGGCATAGGGTAGAAAGTCAGCCAGGATCTCTGGAGTTGCATGGAAAACACAAATAAAAAGGTAGCTGCGGAAGCCTACAGAGAGTGTGAAGAAAAATCCAGTAGGAGAGCTTCAGATTTAGCCTACCCCAATAAGTAACTCCCGTCATATACAATATGCCTTTTATCTCTTATATACATAGGAAGTTTACATACTAATGTTTGCATGATGGTAAGTCGGAGGACTGGTTCATTAGATTTGAAGGAGTACTTCTCCTCAGGCCAGGCCTCTGGTTTGACTCAGATTGAATTACAAAGCTAAACAGAACAGGAAGGATCTGTGCTCCTAATTCTGTTTGATAGATCACTTTGTCATGTTCAGATGCCAGATTGAAGATAGCCGCCTCTTCCTTGGCAAAGAACAGCACTTTTAAGCTCCAGGCTATCAGAGAGAGCAAGCGCCTACAGTACGTGCACAGACTGACAGTTGCATTAAGATGTTTCCTGCCATTTCCTTAAAACTTATGGCAACCTGCTCATTATTAGCCTTCTGTAGTTGGAGGGAGTTAAATTGGGTGAGATGAAGTGGAAGTCACAGCTGAAGGTGCTCTGGGCTGGAGCACAGCAGGGTAACCACACATCTCTGCAGATGTGCTGACTGGGGAATCATCCTATGAGAACAGGAGGCAGGTTTAGTGGAGATTATGCAGAGTGAATGGAAAAAGTATTCAGGAAATTAGTTTTTTCCCATTCTTTCTGAGTCTGGGGGGAGTCAGAGGCACTTCATTGTCGTAACTGTTTCATGTTTAGGTATGGTTGTTGAAAGCTCTTCTCCTAATTTGCTGTACAACTCTCAAATCCCTGATTAGGGAAAAAAAATAGACAAAATGTAAAGGCAGATCTGAGAACATGTGGAGCCCATTAACAGAAAAAAATCATGGTTTATTTTCACTTATTCATATTTAGTGTTTGTAGGGGTCTTTTACTTTCTGCAATTTATCAGGTGCAAACTCAAAAGGATATATAAAACAGATTTAAGCCAAAACATGTGTCCACATACAAACCTATTTGTTAAAGTAAATACAATACCATCCTCACTATGGAACTACTGTAGCTCAGATATATACAGCTAAAAACCTGCAAATTCTCTCCCCCACGTTCTCTCTTACAATACACTAAGTCATAAAAAACATGGAGTAAAAATAAAAAGGGCAGAAGGTTTCAGGAGTTTTCAGGGAGTTGGTAACCAACTGCTATTCTGCTCTAAGTGAGTAAGCAATAAGCAGTGCACAGGCCCCTGAGGCTCAGTGGTAGCGAAGCCTGACATGTTTCTGATACACTACTACAATGACATGTTGCTCTTGCACAGGACCTTTCCATAAGACAGATACAAAGAATAGAGGAAATAGTAAACTTCATAGGCCCTCTAGAGGTAAGGTCAGCGCTACTCACGTTTGACAAGTTTGCTATAATCTTAAAGTTATTGAAATCATCATACCCAGTCCTCATTGAGGATTTTTCAAGCATCTCAAAACACTTCAGAGATGAAGTCTGGTACTTGTGTAGATAAAGGGACAGAAGCAGTTTTCCAAGGCTAAAGTTGAGAATCTAGTTATGACCATCCCCCACCCTTGTTCAATTTTCTAGCCTATATACTTGATAAATCTTGCTGTGAGCAAATTTATTCACTGTGTCTTAATAGGACCTTAATTTTTCCAAATATTTTTTTTTAATTCCTTAAGGCATTTATCATGTAATATTGATTATCTGGGAAAACAAGACTAGTAAGGAATAAGCTGCTCATACGCAAGGAACTACATGTACAAGAACTAGCACTAAAATATATGCAGCTGCTGAAGAAAGCAGCTAATCATGAAAGCACTGGAGAGCAACATTGGCTGAATGACTTCCAAAGGATGAAAAAGATGACCTTGTGCTCTGCAGAGTCTTATTTAATGACTTCTTAATCCCTTCTTAGATTTAGACCATTTGGGGAGGAGGCTGTTGGGGAAGTTTATGGTAAAGCATGAAGAATGTGTTGCAAAGGAGAATATTAATAGGATTCAACCCTTCCTTACTTTAAATCATTCAGTCATTTCAAATGAGGTTAGTTATATAGGCTGGGAAAACAGATCTAGATTAACAAATCTGTGGTGATTTCAACTCTTTTGAAATACACATAATTTCATCTTCAAGAAAAAAATCTTCAATTAGGTCAGTCAGCCTCCACTACAGGATCCTGAAGTTCTGACAAAGCATATCAAAACAAGTCCCAAGGTTCAACCTTAAACTTAACTAGACCTCTTTAAGGCTCACAGTGCAGCAAAGTTTTTTTTCCTTAGCTTTGCTTCTTTTAGTTACCTGGATGGTTTTAGTAGTACAGTTGACCATGTGGCCACACACACATATGTTGTTTCTATCACAAAGGAGGGAATATGCAGCCAGATTCAGGAGAACAGATAGAGGAAAAGAATTATTAGTTTTCAGAAAAGCAATATCTATTTAGATATTCTAGAGATTTGACTGAAGATGTGTATGGAAAATTTTAATTTTTTCTTTTTTCCCCGTGAAAGATCCTGGCAATTCACACAAACAAATCAAAAGGCAGCGTCTTTGCACAGATCATAGCTACCCTTAGCATATGATAGAGAAGTGTATGGCACTGGTCCCTTGGGAAGACCAGTAAGGACTCTTAACAGTTTACACAAGGTAAAAAGACAGCAATTATGTTTATTTTCCTAGTCCCCATATTTATTCAGATCACATTATTCAAAGGAAGAGGATGCTTACATCCCCCACTATGTTGTCCATTTCTATTCAACTATCACTTTTAGCAGCAGAGTAATATTATAGCATTGTGCAGTTGCTGGAGGGCCAAGGAACAAGCTTAAGTCCTACGGTAGCTGGCATGGAAATTAGGCATATGGAATAATTCATATAGTGGATGGACAAAGACCAGTGAAATAAAGTTTTTTGTTACCATTACAATTTGAAAAATGTTAGATGTTTGTCATTGATGTAAGATCCTATGAGCAGTAAAATAGCTTATGCCTCATACACTCTGCCTTAAACTTTCTTGCTGCAATAGGTCCCTCAATGACTTAATTCCACTTCCTGTGAATTGATGTATGATGAGAGGAAATAAAAGTCTGCTTTTAAGTTGTGATGTTTTTCATTCCTCGTTGCTGCTAAACTTGAGATTGGCAAATTTTTCATTAGACAAGCCTATTTGTTCACAGAGGAAAAGTAGATAGAAATCCATATAGCTTTTTGTGGTTCATTGTTCAGACATATTTGCAGACAAACCAGACGGGCTGGCTCCCTGGAAAATAAAGGATATTTGGCTGTGATTAGTAGCCATTCTCCTTAAAAATTGGCTCTTGTTTAAATTTGGCTTCACCTATTTTGACAGAGTAACTGAGAGTCTTTGTGAAGAGAAAGGCAAATATTTTATTATTACAGTGGCATTTCTATTTGTTATGTAGTGCACAGAACTTCACTTCTGATCACATTTTCCATTATTGCTTTTCCAGACTGAAATAATATACAATTTTAAATTTCATTTAGAAAAAGCCAGAAACTGCTCTAGATGGAATCTGAGAAGTTTAATCACTTAATATATCATGAGAAAGTAGGAATTCATTGGCTATAATATTTTCAATAATTTAGTCATCTGTTCTGCAAAAAGCTTCACTGAGTACTTCAGTGGAAAAGCACATATCTTTATTACAAGTTTTCTGTAATGTGCTAGTGCACTGGGACTTGGCATGCCTGCCTTTCTCATCTAATTAAAAAAAGAGATGACTCATTGATAATGGAAATGACTCCTAAGGTAAATTGCAGCCTCTCCTGTGTTTTGGTATTTGTAAGCAGTAACTGGAAACTGTCGCATTTTTGCCATGAGAGAAGAAAATAATGATGTTTTATCTCAAACCTGTGCACAGCACATCGATGTTAGTGAGGGGCTTCATGATACCTACACAAGAAAATACTTCAAAGATAATTACTGTTCTTCTGAAGCTGGCCACAGTGCTGCACTGAAGAGACAACAAAATGAAATGTCCTGCAAGAAGTAACCACTGGTAAAGGAAGAAAGTCTGAATGGTCAGAAAGGTTATCTTCAACTGTCTCCATTTTAGTTTCCAGATCAATCCCTGCAACAAAATTCTAGGTTTTTTCTATTGTTTACAGTACTAATGTTAAAGACTTCAGGAGAGGAAACCAGCTCGCTGTATTAAATGGACAACATCAATTTGACTAAGTGTAAGTGAAACGACACTTGCCAGCAGGAGAAAGAATTCCTGCACTGTCAGATGCCACAAGAGAATCCTCTGCCAAAAAAATTCCAAAAAGATATTATATTAAAAGCACTACATCATCAAATGCTCACTGGCAAATTATCACTACTCCTTGAACCCTCTCCATACCAAGGACACCTTCTGCCCACAAAAGCTATATCTCTGTATGTTTTAACCCCTGCCAGATGTCATGCAGGAAGCAGAAAATTCAAATACTTCATTACAGGATATGGTATGCCCTTAACTTCTAGATTGTGCTTTTAGTGAATGAGCTTCATTTACAAACATACAAAACTATAGGTTTCCAATCAGTGCAACTCCGAAATGTACATAGCTTTGTCCTAAGTTATTTGTGCTGAAATTGGATCAGCATCAACATGCCAGACTTGTTGAGGTAAAATCTGATCCAACATCCAAGGTCTACAAGTGATACTTTTAATGTTTCTTATATAGAAGAATGAATCATAGTTCTTGACCACTTGGCATCTGGATTTGAATTTCAAGCATCTTTTACAGTTTCAAAACAAAGCTAATGGGTGCTGCTGTGACTCATATTAGCCATCACACCACATTAAAAAAATATTCCCTTCAAGACTGAGTACTTGAGCTCAAGCAGAGCTTGAGTCTTACCCCCTCAGAGGGCAGACTGCATCCCCTGTAAACTCAATTCCTTTTCCTCTTGATAAATGTTATCACTTTCTTTCGGTTTTATATCATTACATCAGCCTGATGAACTGAAGCTCATTTCAAACCAGATCAAATCTGTGATCCATTTTTCTTATGAAACTGTGAAAATAAACACTATAAACTAAATTAAGGCAGCATCACACTTTAAAAGTTACCTAAGCACACACATCCTGTTCTCATTACCTATTTCTCCTTTTATTTCCAAGCAGTACATTTGTGCAACATGATTTATCACAAACCAGAGTCTTGGCATGGCCAAAGTTGCCCAAAATGAGCAACGCAGTAAATCTTATTCTGAATATAATGTATTTTTGCTTTACCAGGCATGCACACCAGCTGCTAAACAGTGTGAGAGGCACAAAAGTCTTACCTAAAACAAAAGGCTAATCATCATGAGTACTTGGGATTCTTTTGTCTTGTCTTTAGCATTGGTTTGGTGAAAATAAGCTCACAATTTAAATATCTATTATATAAATTGTAATATAATTGTAATTAAGGGGGGGTGTATATAAAAACATATGGCTTTTTCTGTTTTGCTTGAAATTGTGATGCCCACCAAATGCAAGCAGTGAGGTATCAAACATTTCTTGTATGACCATGAAGAGTGAAAAAGAAACAATGATGTCATGGAAGTCAGACATTTGAAATACAGATTTAGAGAACAATTTAGTTTGGAGAAGGCACCTCTCTGGTGGAGTTCTCAGTGTTTCTGGATGGAGCCTCTACCACTTCTGCGGACACTGTGTTATTGCCTGGCTACTTTCTTTTTCTCGATATCTCAAAGAATTTTCCCTCATTGACACCTGTGTTTGTTGCCTCTCACTGACTCCATCTTCCTTGCACCCTCCTCCTACTGGGTAGATCCAGCCCTGTCCAAGAGCTGGAATAATGCCACACAGGCTGTCCACACTACTCGCATGGTTTAATGCATGCTATAGCAATGCAGCAGTGGTTATGAAACATCTTTTAAGTCAGATACTCTTCTACCTCTTCATGCTTTCTTTTATACAGTCCTCACTATCCATTCTCAACCTGGTTATAGATATTTGAATATATTAACCTTGCAGGAGTAAGAAGAATTTATCTGGCACAGGCCCAGAAGTTCAAGCATATATCAGCTTCTGAATCTGAACCACTTGTTTGTATTGACAACTTTTAGCAAGATTTAAACTATGAAATTGGATTCCCTCCTAAGTATCCCATAAACAATCTTTTTTTCATATCAACCTTAGAACAAAGAGGCTATGATAAAAATTAGCAGAAGTATGCTAAAAATTAGACCAAATGTTTCCAAACCTTCAAGAAAACATTATATTAACAACTCTATTTAAAAATTATTTAATGAAATCTTTATTTATTTATCATCCTTTTCAGGTTAGAGGGTCAGCTCTGACATTTTCTCTGAACTGCCTTTCCTATTTCTACCTGAAGTCTCACTGTATCAAAAGGTCAGATTCAGACCAGGTGTTGCCAGGCAAAAAAATCAAGAGGCTCCTTTAGTGAAGATGTTATGCCTGTCTCCTATAGGACTGAATTTAGCTCCATAAGGTCTCACTGGCAAAAAAAAATGGTGGTGTCATCCGCCCATCACAGCCAGACAGAACCGTCCTACTAAGGAGTCACTGAGGAACATCCTATTTCCCCCAGCGGGAGCAATCTCTCCTGAATCTCCACATGGTCAGCAGTATGCCATTAAAGCCACTTAGGATAACAACCACTGTGTAAACAGATTATCTAACTGAAATTTCTTGTCAGTATTGCTTTGTCTTCTACAATATACCATTCTAATGCTGTTTTATTACTCCACAAAGAGAAATAAAACCTGGAAGCAGCAAATCTAAATTTTTTTAATAAATAACATTTATTATGGAAAATAATATTTCAATGCCTAACTCAGCTTTTATATCTGTGACAGTATTTTATAGGATTGGTATTTGACAGTAAGGGAAGCAGTAGGTACGTGAAAACATGGGCATAACCTAAATGAGGATTTTGTACAACAGGATTTCCTATAAATTTTTCCAGCAGAAAGATGGTAGCTCTCCGTATGCTCCACTTGAACTGACCTAATCCTTACAATATATATTGCTGAAAACAAACTCAATTGATAAATATCTGTACTACAGCTTTCATTAATACACTTAAATAATACAGTACAACTGACTTAGGTATCAGCATCTGCACAATACCTCACTGGAAAACACAGGACTTCCTGTATTTCCTAAAATGTACAAAATTTAATGCACTTTCTGTGACGAAGTGAGGGACATGCTCTCTCCTGGCAGGCTGCAGAGTTCCCACACCAGCTCCAGTGTCCTCAGTGGGGTTAAGGCAGCACCTCTTCCCTGTTGCCCAAACCCCATCTGTCCCTCTGCTAACAACATCTGCACCAATATAGCATTTGTGGAGTTGCAAAGGGCTGCAAAGCTAACAAAATAAACCTCTTGGAAAATAAGCAGCTCAAGAAGGCTGTGAATCGCTCAATATCAGCAGGAAAAGTGGCTGAGAAGCATAAGAGTGGGATTTTTTCCTTTTGCACCTGAAAATATGTAGGCAAATCAATGCCTTCGTGTGAAGTCAATCGGGTTCAGCTCAACAAAAATGTTACTGACACCCCAGAGAAGAAATCTAACTGCAGCTCCACTCAAAAGCACGTAAACTGAGCATACCCTATGTTCAAAGAGCAATATATATGAACTAAAGCCTTAAAATCCTGACAGACAAAAAAAAATTAAAAACAAACAAACAAAAAAAACCCAAACAAACAAATCCAAATAACAACCAGTTAAAAACATAATCCCAGAATTAAAATTCTGAGTTAGATATCAGAATAGTTAGAATTACAGACTTCTTAAATAGATCTCTTTAAATACTGGCACCTTGAATATACGTTGCAATGTTGATTGCAGGCTGTAAAGTCATATCATTAAAAGTTTTTTTAGAAAATTTCAGGTACTCAAGCAAATGCAGATGGATTTTTCAGTGGAAAAGGAATAAATCAATTCTGATCCGCATTCTTCCACTTTGCATGTACTTTGACAAATCGTTTTGATTCAAAAAGGGATGAAAAAAGGGGAGAATGTCAAAGCTCTGCTGCAATATTTTCAAAATAAAAACCGATGCATTGTTTCAAGGCTGAATTTACTTGTTTATACACTTGAAAACTAAAATAATATAAAATATTCATGTTTTCATTAAATATTTGAAATAAGTATCCTATTAATTTTCATTGCATTTTAAATCCTTTCATGCCAATGAAAAAAATGTTTCACTGCCAAGGAGGGACATTCCCAAATGATTATTTTCTGCATACTAAGGAGGGTTTATTTGCAGTATACTTGGCCAAGAATTGTTCTTTATTCTCCCCCACCACCACCACTGTTCAAGTAACATTTTCAGCTTCCTGTGTGCTCAGATGATTTCTCATAAAAAGACTCCCAAAAAGGTAGAAAACACCTTAAATTAGGTGTTGATCCAAATACAATTTGGGTACCAAAGCATAACAAACCTGACTAACACAAACAGAGAAAGCACAAGGGACTCTCAGATGTATTCAGTGCTTTTACTGCTCTACAGAATGAAAGCAAAGACCAGTGCTCTCAGCTTTCATCCAGATGATGTTCTCAAATCAAGGACAGGTGGTTTTTTTCTTTAATTTCAACAGGAACAAGCCTAGAGCTGAACAAAATTAGAAATTATGGACTTGATGTAGATAAAATTATCTAGCAGCTGTTATGTGGAAAATTATAACAGATTATCACTGTGGTACCTACTGGCCTTAAAACACTTGCATTTATTAAAACATTATGAAGAGATAAGAATTGGAGTCAAAGTCTTGCAAATCAAATTTAGACACGCAAACATTCACTTCCTGGATGCCCTAAATGGCCAAACCTTCACAGAAGCCAGAGAAACCACACTAAGAAACACAGCCAGCACATACACTTTTCATGTGGCAATGTTACACAAAATATGGAATTATCTAATGCATGTGTATATATATGTATTTTATATATAATGTTCTAATGTTTCCTGAACAATTTACATTTTAATAAATAACTACAGTACAAGGTACTGTGTTCTGGAAGACATCTCAAATAAATCAAGTTTAGCCCGGTTTTATTTTGTCAGTATGAAGATGAAATGTGGCATAAAAAAATAAAAAAAATAATTTTATTTTAAAAAATAGAGCAGAGTTCATACATGTCCTGCAAATAAAAATACAGGACAGAGTCCTTTAACTGCTCTCATTTCTGTACATAGCTAATAATGAATCCTTAGACAAATTATTTGTGTTCAACCACCCAAAGTAGGAAATCCATTTTGCCATCAAGGTAACTGTGCAGTATTCACCAATGTGGCAAACAGCTGGGGAGCGTAACATCTTAAACCAGTGCTGCTGAATGCACTAAGCCTGACAGTCCTATGGTCACAGTGTAGAAAACACGGAAGATAATTATTTCCTTCCTTTGCCTGTCTGCATGGATTATAAATCCTTTAATCCTTTATGGCAGCTTTTCTCTCAGAGTCTCTCTCAATGAAAAAATCTGCTCACACAGTAGGATAAGGCCTGTAGGACCATCCAGGGCTTCTGGGCATCAAAGTATGACTACTCAGAGAAGGTGTGGTTCATCCACCCTCCTCATTTCAAATAACAAAGGCAGGTTTCTGTTAGACTGACTGGACATGGAGTACCAAACCTGGGTGCTACAAGACCCCACTGTTCTTTGACAAAAAACTTTAGGAAACAAAACCAAACATGTGCAAAATAAACATAACAGATAACAACTATTGACAAATTTACCAGAAAACACCACAAAGAGAAGTATTCAGAGCCTATTTAATCCAAACAGTAATCTTTCTAAGATTAGTCGAAACCCTTATTATTTTGCATAATTTCACTCTAACCTGCCTAGTTCCTTTTTCTTTCTGTCACCATCAATGGCAGAAACCATGTGGCACCATTGTCATTGCCACATCATTACCTGTTGCAGCAGAAATACAGCAATAAACAACAAACATCTTTGCTTTTTTTTTTTTTTTAAAAAAAAAAAAAAACAACCTCAAGGCAGGGCGGGGGGGGGCAAAAAAAAACCACAGGAGAACCGGAAAGATATTTCATTGATTTTGTCAATGAATATGACTACTATCATTTACCATGCTGGAAACGTGGAAGGTTTCCTGGCCTGTTTGTAGATGTGTGTGCTTGTTTTCACAAGGTTCTCCACCAAAAACAAAGCACCAGCAAGCCTTGTGTCTCCTGTAGAGTTGATTATATTAGATCATTTTATCTTAGTGACAGAGGGGAGAGACAGGCTGGGTGTGATGAATGGCTATTGTTATACCCTACCTGACCACCCTGGCGCCCACCCAGACATGCAGCCTGATGGCAATCAGGTAGCCTGACTCATGTGATATTTGACAAAGGATAGGTCAAGATCTTCCCCATCTGTTATCAGGAAAAGCCTTCTGTTTAGTTGCAGCAATCCTGCAGTGTTAAATTTACCACTGAAAAATGTGTGGAAATAACAAATGCAGTTTTTAGATTTCCCTGCTATTGTATTTACACAATTAAAAAGGAAAATGCAGCACTTGGACTGAAAAAAATGGCAGCTCTCTTCTGTCAGCACAGCCTAGCAAAAACATATGCTTAAGACAGTGTTCTTTATCATCATTAAGACAGTCAAATGTAAAGATCTCCAGTTAGCTACCCATACCCATGCTCAGCTGTCTAAATTATGTTAGCGATAAACTTATGCAAAACTGACTTTCAATGAAAAGTTTATAAAGGTACCACAGGCCTTGAAAGAAATCCCAGCATTTGGTTCCATCTGATGTATGTAGCTGCAGCTTGAAAATTCAGAAATGGGAGCACTTTCATTGTGAGAGAAATTCCAGAAACTGAAATACAGACCTGCACACTGGGAATTACTAATACATTAAAGTAAAAACCTTCTACTACCTCTAATGACATGACACTGAACACAGAATGTTGAGCATTAAGTGCATCTGTAAGATCAACCAATGCTTTAGTTTTGGATTGTCTAACCTGAATATCCATGGACATCTAAGTTTTTCAACTGGAACTATAACCCTGCACCCTTCTGGAAGAAGTACTGTAGTACCAGACCAGATGATGCATTTCCCTTTAGTCTTATAACCTGTGATGCAAGCTGATGATAAAAGAAGCACCTTCCACATTCAGCAGTAGAGTCACACACAGCTTGTGTGTGTTATGGCAGTATATTAATCCCACTCAGTATGTAAACGTCATGCTTCCAGGCAACTTTTCTTGCCTTTGTTAGAAAATAAGGTAAACTTTTTGCTACTTTTCCTGTATAGGCTTCATCATTTGACAATTTACCAATATTAACAGAAAGCAATTTATTTGAATAATTAATATCCATTAATAATTTATTACTAAGGATAGTAGCTTTTTCTTTTTTCTGTAGAGAGTTACTGCTGATAAATCAGGCAGGCATATACTTCCATACTCTTAAAGCTGGTATTGTTGCTAGGCAGCAAACAACAGCAGACACTTCGAAAGGTCTCACCAAACAAATTATCATGTTTTGGTTTTGTTTTGGCCCGAGCCAAACACTGCCTTTTTTTTTTTTAATAGTTTTGTGGGTGTTTTGTGCTTTGTTCATTTATAACTTGAGGGTTTAATTTGCTTTCTATTCAATGAAGTTAGATAAAACTTTTCCTGTATCTGCAGGCTGAGGACAAAAGCTGCCAAGCTTTAGTGTTAGTGAGCTCAGCCAAAAAGCAATGTCTGTTCATCAACTGCATCATGCACAACCACACACATCACTGGATAATTTTCAGCAAAGCTAAAATCCCCCATGAAAGCACATGGTAGCCAGCAGGCTGAAGGGCACAGGATCTGAGCACAAAGTTCTTTCTTAAACAACCACTGGATAGCCAAGACCCCAGCTCTCAACCCTTGCAGTGCCAACAGTTGAATTTAATAAAAGCTGGAAAAGAAGACTGGACCTTACTATAATTGCACAGAAACCTTCAGAAGTTACCTACTGTAATTATACCTCCCTATATGATGTGGTGCTTATGTATGTTGTAGCAGCAACTCGGGTACTATATCATTGCAGCACTCCAGTATGACAAGTGGAGTAAATCATCTCTAGCCTGGAACTATAACACATCACAGCCACAGAGTTCTCCAACACAGCTTTATTGCCCTTTGTAAATTATTAGACAATTAAGAGACAAATACTTCTGGCAAAGCCCGTGGAGAGAACAGCAATGAATTTCCTTGTCATTTGCTACTGACTGTCATGCAGTTTGCCTCTATGAGAGTGGCAGACTTAAATGAGGACCATGAATGCACATAGCTCCCTGAAATGGGCTTTTCTTTCTTTCTTTCGTTTCTGTAGTTAAAGCTGGAGCAAATCCCTGTGCTATGCCAACAGAAACAGCGACATACTAAGGAAAGAACCTCCCCTTTTCCATGCAAAGCAACATGAGCCTTGATATCCCCACTGAATACTGGGCACCAGTAGGTTTTGAGCATTGGTGCAACTGTTTGCACTTGTGCTTAGTGGACCATTGGTCCTTCAGCTCTAAGTAGGAATGTTCTACACCTACTTTGCACTTTATAGGTAAATGCATAGTGCCTAAGGCAGTGAAGAAGTGCAAATTCATACAGCTGGTAAACATGTAAGACCTTTATACTGCTTATGTTGTAGGATAAAGAACTCCATGAAAATGGGTAAACCAGCTCTTGTCAATCCAAATTACTCAATAGCAGAAGATGTTTTTCTTCTTTAACTAAAATTCATGCACAATCCATAAATCTGCCCTTAATTACCACAATCCCATGGAAAGAAATAAAGACTTATTACACAAACATTTTTCCTAATATTTTCTACTATTAAAAAACCTAAGGCCCATTTATATATTTTATAAGTCATACACGTCACTTCACAAACATCCTCACAATGCAGCAAAACTGCATTCAGTATGGCAATTTCCACAATTAGGGACAGAAAAGCACCATTTTTCAAGTTATAAACTTAGGTAACAGGATTTCTCAGTCATGATTAAATAGCGAATAGGTTATTACAACAAAGTAGGGAACCAAACATTTAGACTCCTAACACATAGATTTTTATCAGCAACATCTATGTAAGTCTAGAACCTAGAAAACTGTGATAAAAGGAAAAAAGTCTTAAGATTTACCCTCCAGTCTTTCCTTGGTAAAACAACACTCCAGTCAGAGGCAACTAGGTTTTACCCTGCAACCAGCAGCTAACTGAAAAGTTTGCAGCAAAATTGTCTTCCTCTCCCATTCATGTATTTCAGAGCAGACCAAGTTGGATAAAGTAAGATTTAACAGAAGGGCAGATTCTTATCAGTGAAATATCTACAGAGATAGTTTTCTAAGGCTCACAAACGTGGTAGCCATCATCATCTTTGCTCTAGCAAGAGCAAAGGTCCCATGGAAGTGTACTGTGAACTTTTAATATTTGAATAAAATAGAAATTCCAAGGCAGTTAGGAAGAGCATCCCACAGATATCAAATTAGTATTTATGAGGTCAAAGTTTCCTGTTAAGCATAACTGGGGGGACAAGCAAACCACTGTAAAAAAAAGCTGGAGCCCTTTTTTCTGACCCACGCAGCTTCTGCTACTTATCTTGCATCAGGTTCCACAATCAAATATCAAAAGACAAATCTGCTGAACAAAACAAAAGTGAAATCAAAGCTGATCTGCCAAATAACAGGCCACCAAAAGTGACAAGGGAAGAATGATGTTCCCTCAGTAGAAGGCCTCTTTGAAGCTAGGCTTAGCCACTCCAGCACTAGAGTTGGTGAACGAGACTGCAGGAGTACACTCAGCCTCAACAAAAGGTTTTTCACAACAGTGGTCCAGCTGAACTCAGTGGCAAAATTGAGTCATACCAAGGATGTACAGTCACCAAATCTGACGCAAGGGGGACAGTAAAGAGAAAAATTTTAGCTCTCAGTACTGTTAAACCATTATATTATTCCATGTTTGGATTATTAATGGGACTGAGATCTTATTAAAGTAAATGTTTATACCTCTTGCCAATATTTTTTTCAAAGGTTGTAATTCTCCTTTGCTTATACTGTATTTAAGATGTGAGATTTCATGGCCACTGAGGCAGTAATAATGCCCAGTTAGCTGGACAGTAATGCATTTTCATATCATTCATGCTCCCTTTTGCTCTATACAGGAGCAATTCCATGACTTGAGATAAGGAAGAATTAGCCTGGCTAATACTTGGTACAGATCCCAGACTTCAGCCACCCCAAGAAGACATGCTGTGAAAATTAGTAGCAAAACACTTTCCGATGGAAACAACTGCATCTGTAGCTCTGATAAAACAGGGAAACAAAAATGGATGTGTGCCTCTGATATAGAGAGGCAGACAAAGGTTCTGTTACTGCAGCTCAGTCAGACGTTTCTTGTATGACAAGCAGTATCTGTATAGCAACAGTGCAAAGCAGTTGTGGACAACAGCGCAGCATACGGAGCAGGCACGTATTGTACACAGCTTATTAAACTGTGGTCTCTAAACAAACATAAGCCTCCAAAGACAGCTTTGGACTTAAATAGCAAGTCCTGCATAACATCTTTTTTTTTTTTTTTTTCTGGAAAATAACTGTTGATGGCTTATTCCTGGAATTAAGCTGCATTCACATTAAAACAAACTGGAAAAATTACTTGTTCACATTTATTTTTGTTCAAAATCATGTCTCGTACAATGTGAGTCTCAATCCAGGATTCAGAAAATCCTGAAGTCAAATACAAAACTGCTCAATCAGGTTCATATTTAAAGTTCACTATTATTTCTTGGGGCACTGCCCACCAGATAAAAAGGTTTCTAATTATACTCTCAAGTGAGACTCATGCATCCTCTGCTTCTGGAGTACTTTTGGCTTTGCACTGATAGTCTGGGTCCCCAGGGGAGAATCACAGATTCCCTCACACAAAACCAAATGCTGCACAAACATCAAATTATGATGCAGCCCAACCAAAGCAAGGACTGTCAGGCAGCTCACATGACACACAGACAGACGTAGCCAATGACAACATGGGCAAGTTTATAACCCCCTTTTCTTAACCAGTAAATATATGTTCAAATACATCACTCATTGCACATAAATATTTATATTCAATTACTGAGGTGGCATGTGATAATCTTGCTAATGAACGCACTAATTTATACATATCCTATCCCTAGAGGACAGATCAAAACTTGCATGTTACTACAAATATATATTTACAATGAGCTTTGGAAATATTAATATCCAAATTACCACACCCCCAAATCCCTCATTAAAAATATTATTTCAAAATCTCCACACAAGTCTGTGTTTGTTACTGCAAATGAAATACATGTTCATTCATTTATGTCCTGTCTCACACCATAAGGGTTCAATTCTGTGACATTCATAGGTCCAAGATCTTCCATTTCAGCAAATTGATGTACTGTCTAAATTCCTAAGAGGACACCTATGTGTTAATGAAAACAATGCTACAATACATTAGTAATTAATAAGTAAATCCACCATTAACAAGAAATAAGTCTGTGTGCCAATTTCTATTCCACAGCTAATAAGCAAGGTTTTCATCCCTTTGGTTGACGTGGCTTTTACTAGTGCTCAAAAGCATGCTTCATACTTCATCTATAAATTTAATTTGCAAGGTATTTGATAACACAAGGCACAGGAAAAGAAAAATATGCTATTCATATCTTCTTTTCTGGATATATTACACTTTGGGGAAAAAAAAATATTGCAAGCCTAAAATCTACACAGGACTGGTTGTAACAAAATATCTCCTTTGAGCAATTTACAGGAAGTTATATGCTTTTGAAATAATCATATGTAGAAATAGTTAGAGACATTACAGTCCAATATTCTGCCTCATCGTTTTCCATGTGTTAGTTTAAGAACTCCAATTTCTATAGGGAAAAGACAAAACTACAAAAAATCCCTATACATTTAATTATACATTTTGACTCAATCTAACTTAAAGGCAAAGATTACAAAATAGAAAATAAAAGATAAAAAAAGAGGGAGAAATACAGTGATAGAAAGACTACTCTTGTATGATAAGATAGTTTGATTCAGCCTGTCCACACTACAGAGCATTTGATGACAGACTCCTCTTTACCAAAGCTATAAAACATGCTAACAGTGCTATTAAGCACCATCTTCCAACACAGGCATAAATGCTTTTAGCACAGCTTCATTTCATACCTGCCTAGTGGCAAATTTCAAAGAAGCCACAGATAAAACACAAGGAGTAGAGAAACAGACACTCATTTGCAGCCTGGGAGGATCCGGAAAGATCCTCTGTCAGGGGAAGACATCACCAAGTAAGGTCATAAGGTAGAAAGACAATGTCGGCCCATGAAAGAAACAGTGCTCCTCAAAGAATGTTAGGGCATACCAGAAATAATGGGTAGAGTTAGAGGAGAATTCACCAAAAAGCATTCTAAGATAATAGAGCAGCTACAGGATAACAGGTAGCTTACGGTTACCAGTGGCAGAAAGCAAAGGAGGAAATAAAGTGCTAAGTCTCAGCCAAGCAACTGGGGTGGTATTTGACAGTGAACCACAGAAGTAAACAGAGGACACAAAGTTTGAACAAGGAGAGCCTCAGAGAGTTCAGAAAGACTAACAAGAGGCTCCCAAGAAAATAGCAGGCAAAATCTATCAGTGATGCATGCCCAGCTGCCAGAATTGAGAGGACATTAGCTCTTTTCCACTTTCAGGTGCCTTACTGGTTTCTGCTTTAACATCCAGAAAAAGTGACATAACAGCAGACTGATAGCTCAGCAAACACCTTTTTCTGTATCCAGAGATGATTAATAAGCAAGTAAGCAGTATTGCAAGTGAGAAAAGACTAGAATGTCAATTTCTGGAGAATGGAAAGTTATTATTATGTTCTCCTAATGCTAAGTCCTCTTGCTGCTTCAACAGATTTCTGGCATGCCTCAGTCCAAGTAACTGTAAATATCAGTCTATGTGTTTCATAGCATTTGTGCAGGAACTAAAAAGCATTCAATAAAACTGAAAATATAAACAAGAAATATTTCTCTGAAAACTTCAAGTAAATCCAGACATCCCACTGATGAAAAAACATCAGATGACACAAAAAAAAAAAAAAAAAAAAATTCAAAGCAGAGTTGAACTTCTTGATCTTTTAAAATGATTCTGTTTATTTGATGAGTGTCTATTTACCAGTATGCTTCACACCAGTGCCTCAACAAATAGAATTTTCAGTGTACTCCATGCCTCAGAAATAAGAAAAAAGTAGTTCTAGATCATTATTTTTATTTCTTAGTGGAAATCAATTTTTCAACAATGTAAAATTAGCTCCAACTAACAATGTAAGTTTACTAGGTTTCAACAAACCTAGATAAAAACAAACTACCAAAACCCCAACAAACAAACAAAAAAACCCAGCATTACCACCAAGGATTGGAGGTTCCTAGCATTAATCTCATTTTCTCCTTTCCTTGTTTTACATAGGATCTGTGCAGAGCTTGAATGGATTAAAATGAATCCAAAACCTTCTCCTTTAGATTATTTCTATGGCCAAAATGTTATATGTCCCATTCCTGTGTATTTGCTAATCCCTTATGATTCGGTTTTGTTCCAGGAGACCACAGATGTTTTGCTGAGATCTCCTGCAAACAGATCTCACAATATATTACTAAATACTATGAATTAGTAACTCAATATAAAAAGAAAACATAGATAACACATTTCAAAGACTTATTGCACATAATATCCAAGCACAGCTTTAAACTTTTATATGCAGAAAATACAGATACTAGATACTTTATTGGAAAGAACACTTTAACCTTGAAATAAGTATCCTAAATCCACTGTTTTTGACTCACTCTCTACAAATAGCAGTTCCTGATAAAAATGAAGACATGCTTTTGCTACATGACTTCAAGGAGAGTCTCAAGATCAATTAGCATTTGTATTATCATTTCAGGAAGCGATATATAACCCTGGCCACTTTTTGAGCTATCTCCTGGAGAGTCTCTTATCCCTCTGTCAATTCACATTTGTCTGCTCATGAAGTTACTGGAAAGAATGACTCAACATTAATTTCAATCACAGCAGAGTGAAAGTCCATTCATAAATATTGCCTCTGACAGACCACTTTGCTTCTCCAAACCAATCTTGATTAACCAGTACATACACTATATGCCAAAGAAAAAGTATCAAGACCTTGCAACATTGCTTTAACTCAATACACAGACTTTCAGAGGAAAAAGAAAAAAAAAATTCACATTAAAAAAAAAAGATTTCATTATATTAAGGCTATTTCCAACAATCATGCCATCTTAGTAATATCCCTTACTGTAATCACCTAAGGAGCTCTGAAGATGCACTTAAAAGACAGGATTTCATTCATTTTGAGACACACCCAAAGGAATCTTAAAATACCAGTATCAGGCTTTTTGCTTTGTGAATGCCTGTGGAAATGTATCAGATCAGGATTCAAGTATTCATAAGTTATTCATAATATAAACACAGTTTGAGGGAAGTCAAGCTATTCTAAGAGCCAGTTTAAAGGTATACAGTACACCACTCCTCAAAATATAAAAGAACTCTGAGAATAGCATAATAGATATACAACATGTTCTATATAGACAGAAGATTCCCAAAAAATGAACAAATAGTCTTTCCATGTGAGATATGGCACAGCAGATGGTAAGTGAGGTTAGTTTTCTTGTAGATTAACAACTTTTCCCTGATTGTCATAGTGCCTCGGGGTCCTTTGAGCATTTAACAACCCAGTAAGATAACATGAGGAACAAACACAAGGACAGACTAAAGTCCAAACTTGAAAGTATCTAGGACAATAAGGATTATTTATTACTAAAGTCATGGAGGCTCAGGCTTTTTGTTGTTCTGAAAGTCAGGCCTAAATGATTTTCCAAAGTGGCAAAGAAAGTTTGAGGGAACAAACTTCCACCTCTACCTTTTGTGTCAGTGCACAATCACCCTTTAGCTTCTTGTTTCATTTTGTCTTCATACTTTGAAGTGCTGCAGCTGCTAGAAGATGATGAAGCCATGAGCACCATTTCCTAACAAAAAAATTGCAAGGACAGCTTTGGTGGGACTGTCAGCTACAAAATTCACCCTACTGTTCAGATGATCTGTAAAAGGCAGTTTTAAAATAATAAAATAAAATAAAAAAGAGCCACCAACTTTGAATAGACATCCACTTTTTAAACACAATCTCAGATACCATGCTGTCTTCATAGTTTGACCTCTCAAGTTTATGCACAACAGTTACTGATCTGACCTGGATTATTTATTTTAAACTCATCTGGTGTAGACAGACTATTAAAAAGGGCTTTTAATCCCAACCATAAGACAACCATAGTGATACTGTAGCATGCTAAGTTCCTGCCCAAAATATTCAGAGATGCCTTGCAGCTGTTGAGTCGGTTTCAAAATAATATATTTGTTAATTTAATTAAAAAATCAATGCAAGGTGTTCTCAGGAGCCTATATGAAATAAAAAACACTGGAGTACAAGGACAATATGCTACTGAACTAATTACAAATAGATCTAAAAAGCCCTTTATCCTAATTTAGTGATAAAATCTATTTCCCCAGTCTCTTTTAGTCAAGTGATATTTTCTGTTGAGATATTTCCTCTGTGTAAAGCAAATATTCCCTAAAAGCAATTACTGGTGTCGCTGGAACAGGTATTGAGGAGCAGTGAAAGAGCCTGCTGTGGTTCAGGCTCTCTTTCTGACCTGGCACTGGATATTTGCTCTGGAAGGGGTCAAGCCCCACTGCTGTGACTGAGCTGGAGCACACTGCACATTTTGCCTCCAGCAGTAGAGAGCAGCTGTTTACCAAAAACATTTAAGAAACCTGCTAATCCAAACGCTTACACAGTAAATTAAGCCATAAGATTGAACACAATCCCCCACAAACCAATAGGTTTGGCAGCATGGGCCCTGCATACTCTTCCCTCCCAGTAGTTTCTATGAGGCACTGGCACTCTGCAACTAAATTCATTTTTCTTGCAGCCTAGAATTTACCCAAGTGAACAGTGATTTCCATTTCTAAAAAGCATCTTAATGGCCTTGTAGAAAACACCTTTCACTCAAGGCAGTTTGTGATCCAGCTGTCACAGAAGGCCATTTGTTTTCCAGCATTCCTCATGCCTCTAAGACACCTACTTTATCAAAGCAGTATCCACCCTCTTAAGGTATTTTAATTCATCTGACCTTATAATATTCATAGGCTACAAGATACAACTTATTTTTCTGTAAATACTGATTTTATATTTTTTTAACTCCTAGCAAAATTCCCTTAACCATGATCTTTTCCTGCATTTATTTTAGATCCATTGCATATTCTGCTTTTTGTAGGAAACAGAGCTACCAGCATTCTTAACAGATCTCTCTTCAATTTTTATGCTCTTTGACTCTAACTGGCTTTCTATCAGCCAGCAGCCATACCACAAGAACAGACCCTTCCCCATGAAGTACCTCAACTGACTTTAAGTAATTCAACTGGAGATTATAAATGTCTCTTTGAACAATTCAGCAACTGCCACATAAATATCTTAATTAGTGAATAAATGGAAGATTCTCCTTCACTTTAAGGGAGTGCACTGGAAGTTAAATCTCTTCAGCAATGTATTTTAAAAACATTGGTTACTGAGTCACAAGATCGTCTTCCCAAGTAATATGCAGTGATGAAAATTATACAATTACTTGGCCATACCCTTAATGAAAAAAACTGATGTAATTGAATATTATAATTTTCCTCTCCTCTTTCCTTAGAATGGTGTGTGCCTCTCCTAGAAAAATCCATATCCCATCCCACGCAACACTGGCCTCAAGAAAACACCACCAATTCAGACACTTGTTCAGCTTTGATTTCCAGCTGGTAAAAACCAGAAACTGTATTAACACTTTTCAGAGCCTTACTGAAGCTTACCAGCATTCAGTCTTATTCAGGAATCTGTCCAACAGAAAAACTCCCAGCATCTAACAGAAGAGACATTTCACAGATGTTAGTCAATTGATTAACTATGCACTTGCAACATAATAACCACATACATGTGATCAGGGAATTGTAACTTGCAGTTCTTCAGCTGTTTGACACAGTTTATTGATTAGAAAAACAGATTGCCATTCTCAGAACTGTAACATAATATTTTAATTACTGCCATATACAACATCTGACTTTCAGCCCACTAGGATAAAATTATCCACATAGTGACTAAATCCTCCTCTTACCCAGAGTCCCCAAAAGCTGATTTATCAGTGATGTCTACTCAGCCATGATTCTGCAGCCTTTCCTTACTCCCAAATAAGACTCATCTGCTTTTATCTCATTTGGATACAGGAAGACTCAATTAAAGGTGTTTTTAAGAAGCAAAGTTGTTGGATCCTTTCTATTTCACAGTAGAAAGTGGAATAAAAGACCTGTAACACAAACACTACCTGTAACACCTTACATCTCTAGATTGCCCTTTGTGTTATTTACAAGCACATACATAGCATCTAGCATTGCTGTTTGTCCCACAGGATCTGATCTCCCTTGCTATAGAAAGTAGAAATTATTAATCTTCCAGTAGATTTCAACAGTTACCATAAATTCCATGCACAAAAGACTCTGCAATAGGTAAGATTTAGAGTTTACTTGTTTTAACATTTTATTGACTTTTTTACCTCCTCTTCCCCCAGAATTGTTTAACAATCTGTGTGGGAAGAACTGATAAGTGAAATTTTAACACAGAAGACAATGGAACTGATACCTCTCTAAGCAAGCTCCCCATGCCTTAAAGTGACGTTTGTGCAGAACCCAATAACCCAGAACGATTCCTGCAATGGGATTAGTCATTAGATAGTGTTATAAAGGCCATGCTATAGACACCCTTATACAATATCCATAACTTTCTATAGGAAATACACATGGAAAGGGAATAGATATTATTCAGATACACAACACATTTACTTCTTGCATATAAGTTTCTTTACTGTGACTAATCTTTCTGTTTAAATAAAAAGATCAAGCCCAGATATATAAATCTCGTTTTCTTTTCTGCACTGGGAAGGCACATGGCAATTCAAGCTATCAGAAAATAAGTTTTTCTAATGAAAAATACCTAAAGAAATTATTTCTTTCACCTAGAAGGAGCAAAGGCTAAGAGAAAAGAGGAAGAAGGCACCTCTAAGACAGTGATTTCCAGCAATATAACTACTTTCAGCATATGCATAACACCATGTGCAAACTAAAAGCATGTATCATATGCAATTCACATCACAGAGGACTTTGAAAATAACCAGATCTTAAAAGAGAACATTGTCCATTGCTGTATTGTACCAGTAGTTGAGCAGGAACCTATCTAAAATCTAATCTCTAAAGCAAAGGGTGGATGATCACTATTTAATTCCTCAAGGGAGGTGCTGCCATATGGAGAACCTATGTGAGAAGTTTCAAGGCAGCATGGGTGTACAAGTGTGACAATGGCATATGCTGTGTATGAATAAGACATTGAATACTAAAGCTGATTTAAGATGGGAACCTGAAGAGACTCAACTACCTACATGCACTAATTCCACAAGTCATTCACATTTGAGTGAATTATAGAAGGCCATTCTCCTACTGGAAAAGTATTGCTTCAACTGATACTGCTCTGAAAACAATCTCACGTGGCACATTTCTCTGAATGTGCTCTGTCACCCATCCACCCATTTGTCCTTTAGATAATCTGTGCAACAGACTGATTGCCTCAGGCTCTGGTGGATATTCTTTGGTTTGTTAACTGAGCAGCCAGTCAGTATTACCTTAAGGCAGCATAAAGGAGAAAGCAGCCTGTGTCTTTGACCAGTAATGTTGTTTTGCACACTTGTATTCCCACAACAGCCATAATCAGAAAAAACCGAGGATCTGGGAACTGAAGAGAAGTCAAGGAAACCAAGAAATACTCAGTGTGCATCAGTTTGCATTCTTCAGAGCAAGGGAGATGAGCACAGAGCTTTTAGATCCAGGTACCAGAATTTGCAAAGCCTCCTGTCTATCTCCCTTCATAGTTAAATAAAAATAAAAAATAATAATAATAAAAAAAAAACCAACAAAAAACCACAACAAACAAACAAGCAAACAAAAAACCCACAAGAAAAAAACCCCACCACCCACAAAACCTAAATGTAAAAGCATATTACTACATTTTTACTAACTTCAGTTTCCTGGTGGATTTCTGCATCAAGAAGTTAAGTTTCCAGGTTTGGGGTTTTTGGGGGTGGTTTTTTTTTTTTCCTTATAATTTATAAAACCCAGAATTGCCTCCCTGAACACTCCTACTATTCAGAAAGAATGCCTCCAAAACCACAATTATCTTTAGTGGTGCTCCCCAACAAATAAGGATGAGGGGCATTACTCTGTTTTCTTTTGTTTCTTTGAGAGTTACCATGAGTCTTACCAGTAAAGGATTCTGTTACAAGCTCTTGGATTGAAGTGCATGTCCCAAGGGTGTATAGAATTCAGAAAGTGACCAATGTTCAATGACCATGGATGAGAACAGAGTTTAAGAAGCATACAAAGGCTGTTATATAACCTATTAATTCAACGGCTTTACAGCATTTTCTGCTCTGCTGGGTACAAATGAAAGGAAAAATTACCTATTCCAAGCCCATAAAACTTGCAATCCCTAAAAAGGGCTGGCAGAATCTATTCTGGGAGATAGTGTTCATGTAACTAAGAGGGACAGTTTCTTCTCTGCTGAAAATTCCAGCTGGAATTGAAATGGAGAAATAATTCTGTTCTTTCTGGAACCAAACTGTGCTCTACAATGATGAATTTTCAGCCACTGTCTCTGTAATTTTTGCTCACTAAAAATGTACCTCAGCAACAGAAACTCTGCTTTTGTCATGGAGATTGATTTCAGGTTAGACTCTGCTTTAGCAAAGGTGGCACATTGCAAGTCTTTGGACTTATGGTCTGTCTTGATAGAAGGCAGATGAGAAATAAAGTTAAGGACAGTTTTACTTCAAGTAAAGGTAAGGAGCTTAGAAATAACTAAAATACAGAGAGGAGCCAAACTAAGTATTCTGACATACAATGCTGTGCTTGGTTGATCACTAAATCTTTTTGCATTAGAATAAGGAAAACCATAATTACCACTGAAAAGTCCATCCTGGTTTTGGCTGGGAGAGACTTAATTTTCTTTCTAATAGCTGGTACAGTGTTCTGTCTTGGATTCAGTATGAGAATAATATCGATAACACACTGATATTTTAGTTGTTGCTAAAGGGTTCTGACCCTCAGTCAAGGACTTCTCAGTTTTCCCTGCTCTGTCAATGAGGAGGTGCGCAAAAAGCTGTGAGGGAACACTGCCAGGACAGCTGACCTGAACTAGCCAAAGGGATATGCCACGCTACAGAGCATCGTGCCCAGTATATAATCTGGGGGTGTTACCCAAAAGAGGGAGCCAGTCACGGCTTTGGGTCAGGTTTGGCATCGGTCAGCAAATGGTAACCAATTGCATTGTGTATCACTTGTCTTTCCTGAGTTTTCTTTCTCTTTTTTTTTTTTTTGCTACAATTATTATCTTTTACTTTCTTTCAATTATGAAACTATTCTTCTCTCAACCCATGAGTTCTATTTTCTTATCTTTCCTGAATCTCCTCTCCATCCCATCAGTGGGAAGAAAAAGGAAGTGAGCAAGTGGCTGTGTGACACTTAGTTTCTGGCTGGGTGTTAAACCATGACAAGAATCTGTGAAAAAAGTGCTTAACAAACGATTGCACCTCAGAATAGGTTAGTGTCAAATGGCTTCGGAGTTCATGTTTATAAGGAATAAAACATGGTTGCAATTAGAGGGAGTCCAATGAGTTAGTAAGCTCAGGATTAAAAAAAAAAAAATTATACATACATAAAAACTAATCTCCTTGTGAAAACATCTACATTGTCAGCTGGCATGTTTTCTCTTGTTCAGAACAAAACTTTTTCAGAAAAAAAATCAAAAATGATGATTAGGAGATCTATCCTATAAAATTATATTAAACTAAAAAACAGATAAAGTTTTCATTTGATAATTTTACTTAAAAGGTATCTTAAAGGCACACTAGCATTAGTGACATTAAAATAAGCAGCTTTTTAAGTAGTTACAAACAATAACAAATTGTTACATTTCACACTATTCTAGAAAAACAAAATCATAGCATTAGCTTGCTTATCTGTATTGAGGGCACAATTCATCAACTTATTAATTAACAATGAATACAATAAATTTTGCAACCAAAAAAAAAGTTACTATGCCCTTTTAACACAGACAACAATCCATGCCCTAGTAAATGTGAGCTCATTGCTCAAAGTCCCTTTTTGTTTTTAAATAAGGGAACAGCAAAAAAGCTTTACTTATTGATAAGTTGATCCCTGTAACACACTGCATATACAGACACTTTTTTCAGGAGGACCAAGTGATATCTGCATTATACGAGAGGAGTTTCACCCCAACTTCAATGTGACTTAAATAAAACCCTTAAAGTTCGCAGTAGCACAGATGCAACAGTCTGCCACATTTCACAGGCTTACATGTATTTGCACCTGCTAGCTAAGGTAATAAAACACTTCCTCCTTCCAAAATAGGACTTCACAAATCACACCATGTGAATTAACAGAGAGCTCCTCTGGGTGACGGAACACACCAGGTATGACAGGAACTATGTCTGCAACAAGCTCCACAGCATCTCTCAAGCAAAACATTGTTAGGAACCACTGTTTTGGGAACCATTGCCTAAATGCTACTCTGCAGCCTTCTCAACACTCAGAAAGAATTTATATACACAAACACACAAATATTCAGTTTAAACATTCTCAGGATCAAGATAGAGAATTACAAACGGCAGAAATAAAACCAAAACCTAAGCAAAATCCACAATTCAAGTCCCAAAGTGCTCATGTTCTACATATGTATTACTCTTAACCTAACAACTTGATTTCTACAATCAGTATATGAAAATAGGTAAAACAGTGTCTGGAAATTCAGAGAAATGTGCCTTACAAATGTTTTTTACATGTAACATGAGTTAATACTTTGAGAGTTTAATGGCATGGTTGAATTAACAATACAAGATAGCTTTAGTTGCTTTTACTTCAACTTCCACAATTAGTCTGATGAGGTAGCATGTGGGCATACTTGTTGCAGAGGCGTTCTTCCTCATTTCAAGAAGTAATTGCCAACACATTCCCCTACTCCATCAATAAAGGTCTTTTTTTTTTCCATGTTCAGTCCCTGCAGTGAAATGGCACACAGATGACAGCGCTCAATTAAGTTCAGAATTAATGTAGCATGAAAGCACAGTCTTACTGAGAAGGCCAAGTGAAATTGAACAGGAGGATTGCAGGTATTTTCACCATATTTTACTGCAAATGATCAGTCGTTTTTCCTGCCATAGAACAGGTCAGCAGGGCAATAGTCAATAAAGAGTACCTTTGGAAAGCAAGTGGTTGCCTTGAACTTTTTAACATATTAATTCAGCTCTAATTTTTAATATTCACCAATAACAAAGTTGATCTATACACTTGTGTTGTTGTCAATTCAGTTACTTCTGAGAGGAACTTTCATTTTTCAATCAACTCTGTGGGTTATTGGAGTTAAATTTTGAAAAATTTGGAACAAAAATGTAAGAATGAATCAATTATCCAAGACCATTTTAAATTCTATCTAGTAAAACATATCTTTCTTATTCTTTTTTTAAATAGTTTAACATGGACCACTGAATATATGACTATTTTATGAATATGAAACTAGACACATTTAAAAGTAAATGAATACAGGCAAAACATTTTGTCTATGATAAGTGTTTTGAAAAATGTGATATTCAAAGCAATCCTTTTCTTGTAGGAAGTTTCAGGTCTAACTATTCCCATTAAAAAAAAAAAGTTCATTCTTTTATTTTCAGTCAGAAAATGAACCATCTCTAAGCAATATCTGGCAAATTTGTAGTCAGACCAGACCTGATAGCCATTGTTTCTCTACATACAGGCAAGTAGTAAATAGAATAACTAGAATTTCAATACAAATTACACCTGATTCTCCTTGTTTTGAATGTACATAGGAAAATTACAGAATTTGTCATTGATTAGCATGCTAACATCTCCAAAATGCATGAAACAATAACTCTTGCCCCACAGTGTGTTCTGCATAGTCAGTGCACTACCCAATCACACAGACCTTTCTCAGATTTCTCACCTTCCTAAGGAAGGCTAAAATCTTCGAGGGCCCTTTTAAAGCACAGTGTCCTCCACCTTGTTTTCCTTAGCACCCTCTCTTTTTCTTCAGCTACAGGGCTGTTTGGCATCTGATATCAGCTGATATCTTCCCAAAGGCATTTATACGACCTTTGAATTTCAAGTGGTACCAGGAACCTCTCTTGCTGAAATCATGGCACCATCACTTGTTTTCGTTCCCAGGGGTAAAAGGAAAAATCAGTGGTATCAAAGGGAGCATAGTGTTTAAGAGGTCTGTTGAAATTTTTCAGACAGAAGCTTGTTTATCTTCACTAAAATTTCAGAGAGGCAAGATAATTTGAAGTGCAGTGTGGTGAATCAGAGACTGACAGGTTAAAATAATTGAAAAGGAACTGGAGTTTTCCTGTTAATTGCATGCTGCAGGAGAAATCCCATGCTGCAGCCTTGCATCGAATCAGTGAACAGAGACCCAATATTTACTATCAATCAACATTACAAGCATTTAATAAAAAGTTCCATAATGGAAAGGTTGAGTGAGCTGAGATGGATCACTTCCATTAACCAGCTCCTCTCCACAAACTACAACTCCGTTATGGAGCAGCAGTCTCCAATTCTTTTAAAGCTCAGTTTCCTCATAGAACAAACAGTTTCTGCAGGACATAAGAAAAAGACAAAAAGCAACAGTACAGCTTCAGCAAAGTACAAGAAGTGTATTGGAACAGAAGGGGTTGGTTTCTTTGCCTTTTGTTTGTTTGAATGGGGGAGACCTAGACAAGAACTGAGAAAGGCACAAAGAAAATATTGCCATAAAACACTTGACTCAAACCAGCTGTGATTGACAATAAGCTTTAAGTTAACCTAAGTAAAACTGCTGAACACAGGACCTATGTTCCCATAAAAACCATTTCCTTGCAGAAGAGTTTATCTCTGGGTCATGTGCCTGGCAACATGGGTAATAACAAGTCTCATCATCATTGTATTCCTACCTGTTTTCTGAGTTAGGAGTATCAGAAGTCTTCAAATGAAAAATGTATTTACCCTTTAGTAGAAGCCCTTTAAACTCAATTGAGGATATGCAGGAAAAAGGAAGCCTTCAAAGCACTCTAATGTACAACACAGTTTGTAAATATCAAGTACCTACTAACTTTGCCACTCAGAGCAGACTGCTAATGTCAAGTCCTGAGTCTGCACCATTCCACACTCAGACAGATGTATCTGGAAGCCTATCCCCATGGTATGGCTGTGCACATTTGTGGTACAGATCTCTGCTCCAAAAACTCATATTATCTTACATTCTCCATTTATTCATAGATACATTAAAACAAGTGAAGACTGATGAAAGGTGAGAACGTAACCCAGAATAGAGAAGAAGTGTATAAGCACCTACAGAAAGCCAAGATTCAAGCAACAGCTCATGTCCACAAACAAGATTAACTGCGCATTAGCTATCCTGTCTGCATTACAAATTAAATGTTTGCCTAAGCTATCTAGACCACAGATGTTTTTTGAATTATTGTCATCATATGTTTTCTTCATTATTTTTGGCAAGAGAAAAGAAACTTTTGAAGGACTCTCAGAGACATCAGTCAAAAGACTGATACTGCCTGTTCTTGGCTAGAGTTTAAGCAATGACATTAGAAAGGATTTTTAAAAACTTGTCTGGCATTAAGATGAATAATCAAGTGGTTAAATAAATATTTTAAATGCTAGTCTATAATAACACAAATTTATAAATACATGTATTTGAAACAAAACTAACACAGGCGTATAGAGAATATATTAGCAAAATTCCATACCCTAACCATCATGTAGATTTCTAGGGATATAACTTATCCCTGAAATAATGTCAGTGAAGTAACTGTACTATAAAGACATGAATTTGATTCAGTCTTTGTCAGATATTTATTTTTCTTCATTTATTGCACAAGGAAACTCAAGTAGTTCAGTCAGGTTTGTGATTGTTTTAGAAGAAAATTAACAAGGAGAATGATTTTTCAAAATATAAATGCTCAGAGTATATTTTCATTTTCATTAAGTGTGTCATTAGTGGAATGAAAAACAAGATACTTAAGCATTGTACTAGTCCAGAAGAATCAAAGTGAAATAAATTATCAAAGTGAATGAAAATGACAATTCTAATCACTAGTCCAGCAAGTCCACAGGTAGAGCAAATTACTTAATTAATGTTTTTCTTTTTTAAAAAATTTATTAGTAATGTAGAAGAACAGCTATAAACAATTTTATGAAGTTTACTGGTATATTTGTCCTCACAAATAATTGATATCTATATAAAATATCTCCAAATCTGTAGCGAATATTGGAACTGATTGCTCTTTTGAGTTGCATCAAATACCTAATAAAAGTTACAGTCCTGAAAGAAGAGAGGATGGCTGGAGGAAGACAAGTAAATCATACCAGACACCTGAAAATGCCTGGCTGCTCACTTGCAACTCTTCAGCAATCCATTTTGTTTATATCACAGCCATTCTGTGGGGATCCTGGGTATCAACTAACCATCAGCCCTTCGTTTTACTTGTCAGGAAAATTATTCTGATTAAAATATCATGATTTCACACACAGACTATGAGACTAACTCAAGCAATCATACGCTTGCCTAGATGCAGCAACATCTTTACAACCAGAAAAATTATCCATCTCCAAGATACTAACAATGATACAAAAACCAAATGCTGGTTTTCACTTGTATTGCTCCTTTCTGTCATTTGAGATCAAGACAACCAAGATGATCTGACCTAACTCTTCTGGATGATGGTTCCCCCTCTGATAGCCTGTACAGTGCATTTTCTACTGCAGTTTAATGAGTGCAGCAAATTAACTCAGTCTCAGGACAGTAACCCACTTTTTCTGTAACAAGGGTATTCTCAAAGGTAACAGTCAGCAGGCAGCTGTGGGGACAAAATTGGTCTACCTGAGGCTGCTTCCAGCTCTCAAGTGACAAATGTGAAATACTATAATTCCTTTCTCTGTATTTCTGGCTATTATTTTTTATTGGACTATTTGTAGCTGTGTCCCAAGGGCTCATCCAAAACGAGGTAACAGAAATAATAATTTCTAGAAATCCCTGTGCATTAATCTTTACATTAATTGAGGTTTCATACTGCACTGCTGCTTCTGCTTTAAGAAAAGTAACACAGTGTCAACATCAATATACTCACACAGCAGCTGTGACTTTTCAAAGCAGATAATTCATATTGAAAAACCGAAGGGTAGTGGCAGGTGCAAAATAACTGAAAATAAGAAATACAAAATGGTGGTTCCTTTAAGATATTTTTGGTTTAAATACTTCCCTCTGCATGGGTAGAGTGGGAATGGCTTTATCATAATTCTAACAACTGATTCTGAGTCCTGTGTTATTAAATGCAGACACTTACGTCATCTCTTAGAAAGGAAACATAAACAAAGGTTTTTACAATTGCCTCAACTTTGCTTTGTAACAGAGCACATCTATTCCAGGTCAGGCATCAGCCAAGTACTGCATGTCTTCAACATCAAAATGTGGTACTTTCTTAGGTTTCCAATCAGAAAAGGTCTTTGGCAGCCATGAATCCCTAAAGATTGTTTAAAAAAAAAAAAAGTGTATTTTTCTATACTAGGCAAGAAGGTTTCACAATTTATCCATCTTTATCACCATATGGTCAACTTTTTCAATGCATTCTAATTAGGACTACATCCTAATTAGATCTGTATCTTCAGCAGTGATAATTGTGCAAGTGAGTCTGCTCACCAAAACAGCTCTCCCTGGTTTATTTGCAGAGGAATCTCAGAGGCCGAGAAATGTATTTCATCATGTGAGGATTTTGAGCATTTTTCCTGGTCAATAGCCTAAAGAGAAACCAGTTGCAAATCAGGGTAGGATGATGTTTGCCTTTGTGAGGGCTTAACACGTTGCAGAGTGTGATTAGAAGTAGTGCAGTAGAATACAAGTTGTGTCCAGAGGTTTCCTCTTCTGGAGGCACATCCCCTCCCTTCCTGTGCACGTGGAGATTTGAGTTTTCACAGAAAACTCTCAAAGTCCAGACCTGCCTCTAAGGAACCATACCTTTTCTGCTGGCTTATTGCTCCAAGTTTTGAATTCATCCATTCAGTTTGTCCTTGGAAAAAATACAAAAATCAGGTGCAAAGAGCAAGCAAGAACAGACATACAGGAGAACTACAAAACTTAAGTCTACTCTTCACTCCTGCCTAGCTGCATCTATAACACTTGTGTGACTGCAACTAACAAATCCAAGCAGAAAGATGAGCTGCATCACTGCTAAAGCAAGGAAATTCAGACGACAGTGGCTATTCAGAGCAGGTGCAGTGCTCCAGCAGCAACACAGCAATTTTAGTCTAGTTCTGGAGCATCACCAGTACACAACAGAGCATGCCAGCAAAGCCACAGTGCGGGCATGTCCTTCAGCTTCCCACAGGTGGCTTCCAATTCTATAGTAAGGCCACAGCTGTCTTCTCATATACCATTCACTGCTGAACATCAGCACAGGGAAGTCATCAGTAATGAAAAAAAAGCAATTAGGCACCAGGAGAAGTTACAGAGAGGCTAGTGCTGCCTTTGCAGAGGATCCCAAACTGCAACCCAGGAGACTTCATGAGTGACATTAGCCTGCCACTTCCCTTGCCTGTGACATCTTTGTCACAAGACAAATGTGGATAATAAGTAAAAATATGCCTGTATTTTTTTGTAGTACAGTATTTGTAATCCTACTAAACTTATTAGCATTACTGTTGGACTTTATCAGCAAACACACTTATTTAGAACTCCGTCATAAGTGACAAAGGTTTAAGATTTTGGTTAGATTGTTTTATTGGTTTGTCACAGCTGGTTTGTTGTTTTTTTTTGGTTTGGTTTTTTCCAAATTTATATTATTTCCTTTATTTTCCACCCCCAGATCTTTGTCTAAATTTCTTAAGTGCTATAAAGGCTATTTTATTTACATGCCTTGAAATGAACTACACATTTCACACTGCAATATTTAATCTTCCATGATATCGAGAAGATGCACTCTGTTCTTTGAAGACAGCAGTACATCTTACACAATATTACTAGAAAAGGTCATGAAAAGATCAATACATGCCTCGTGCTTACATATCTTACTAGAGAAAATTGTCCTTTAGAAGCAATATTAAAAATCCTCCCCTAGAAGGAAGCAGAATCATAAGGAATAAAAGTGGTAATTAACAGAAGGCAGATGGAGTGCCTTGAACTTTCAAGGTTTGATCCTGTGCAGCCTAAGAGAAGATAACAACTCTAATAGACATTTAACACCAAGCACAGATGCAAGCAGAGCTGACTAACTAGGAACAGCGAGGGGGGCGGTGAGCTGCATGTTTACTTGCTGACAAGTGGATGAGAATATAATCAGTAGATTAAACAAAACTGCTTCCTTCTGATGCCCCACCCATGTGGGGTTTTTTCTAATAATTGCATAATTGCCTGCTCCTTCTAAACACTAACTGCACCTCAGACCCAGTGAAGATTTTACTCAATCACAAAAGAACCAGGTAACAAATAAAATTTAAAGTTGTGGTGCAGGATATCAGTTGGTCCAAAGTTTATTTTAATGATGTCTTGCTACTGCTGTCATTCTGTGACTTCATTTTTGGTTTGAGGTATTGTAACCAAGGCCTTGCAGTTTTGCCACTATAGATAACACTTGGAATCTATTCCCTTCTATCATTTAAAATTTTTCAACTAAAATGTTCACCTTTCTTCTTGCATGGTTTTGATCACCACAAAATCTGCATTATTCATGTCCTTTTTGTGCACAGAAAAGTACAAAACAAACCAAGTCCGATATCCAAGAGGAATTTTTGTTTTGAAAGTTGGCTTTACTGCAGTGTAGGAACCTAAGCCAAAATTAAAATCATAAAGTCACATTCACTTACTGCCTAAATTACTCCAATAGGTTAGTTTTAAACATTTCAAATTCCCCATCTGCCTAGAACTTGGCTTCTGCACATGCATGTCAGGCAGGTGAGAAAGACTGAAAAATCCAGAACTATGCATCTGTACCTTGTTAACACACAAAGCAAATTACTTCCATATACTTTAACTGAAGGGGTGGTCCAGGAGGCATTCCCTCAGCTCACTGAACAAGCTTAGCTCCTCAATATAAGGGAGATTTACCTATCAACTTCAACCCCAGTGACATGCCTCATTCGTTCCTTTACAGGGTAGCCTATCCTAGTGATGAGAGCAATCACCCAGGAAAGAAAAAAGCTCTTTTTCTTAATACTTTATATTCAGAAGTGACTTCATAAGACTCATCACCACAAGGACATATTTCCTCTTACTGCACATGAAAGTCTTTCCATTCCTTTCCCATTGACTCTATTTGCATCATGAGAGGCCCTTTTGAAATTCCTAGGAAACAGACCAACTTCAACAGGAGAGGTGGATAATACCTCCACACAAAATCTCCAGTCACACAAGGCACAGGTCCAGTGAGGATGGGGGCAGAGCCCTCATCAGCCAGAGGCAAGGAGCGCAACACTAGTAACCTACATGATGTGGATATCACTAGTCAATCCAGTTTAACAGAAGAATTAAAAAAAAAAAAAAAAAAGGAAGAAGTGTTAACATTGTGGGGTGTTTTTTTGTTTCATTTGCTGAGGGATGTTTGTTTCAAGGGTTTTTCCTGGTTGTGGTTGGTTGCTTTAAGTCACTGCAGGATTCCTAGTTAAAAAAAATGCGTATGGGTTGGGCATCTTCTGGGAGAGAAAAAAAGTCGTAGTGTTTGTTTATGCAGCTCATTTGGCTTACTAGCTCCCTTCATAGAGTACCTCAGTAAACATCCATCTCCATCTGTTGAATTTTGCATGTCTTGCTGAGAAACCGAGGTCCCTTCTCCAAATTTTGGACTCTAAATTTTCCTGGGAGGAAAAGAAGGGCTAAAGCAACGTGTTGTTGAATCCTCATCTCTTAATTTGTTCTCAGTAACTTGGGTATCTCCTCTCAAAGACACTAGGGTTGTGACCCGTATGCCCATATCCAAAAGAGGAACAGCTTTCAAAACTGGATATTCAAGCTTGATACTTGAACAAACAGATGGTGTTAAAACAACTGCCTCCACCTGGAAGCAGTTTCAGTATCTGGTTGCAGATGGTAGACCCCAAAGCCAGGGCTATGAAAGTGGCAAATGTCCCTATCCCAGCTCTGCACCTTTCAGGAGTAAAGAGGACTTTTATCTTTGTTTCCAAAGGAATGTTACTTTCCACGCATTTACCTAACTAAATAACAGGTCATTTTCCACAGGGTCTCATTCATATTTTATTACTACCAAGTGACCAATTGTCAGCATGTAGCCATGTTCACTTAAGTCGTTGCCTAGAAACTGCTGTGTTTTTCCGTTTGAATCTTAACTATGTTGCAACAAAGATAAACCAGGAGATACAACCACCCAGGCAAGTAAGCAGGAGCCTGCCTTTAGTAGTTTACACCTATTGTTTCACTTCCCATAATCAGTGGGTTTTATTAGTGAAATAATTTTGGCTCAAGAATCCTGTAGTGTGACTGAAAAATCAACCTATTCTTTTCAGAACTCTATTAGAAATCATCATTTAACTTTTGTCTTTTCTCTTGGAACCTGAAGTCCTGACCTGTTTTATTACTACATGCTGGAGGTTTTGTTGTTCAAGTTTAAACCAAGAGACAATTGAACCAAGGCTGTTTTTAAGATTAGGTACATCTGTCCCTAGCAAATACAGAAAGAGTCTGTTCTGTGTTGTTCTTTTAGTCTCAAAGGAGTTCAGGTGCCTCAGAGTGCAGGTTACATTTTAGCCTTTGTCTAATTATCATTTATACAAATCAAATATTGATGTCTATGATATTACTAAATAGTTGCATTATAATTGCTAACTTCACCTCATGGTTATTTAAAGCAAGCACCCAGCAAAGACTGATGGGAAAAGCCTGGGAAAAATGAAAGTGAGCAACTCTCTCCTGGTGGGAGAACAGTGCCTTCATTCACTTCAGTGATTCAGAGGAAGGTGGGGGAATTTAAATTAGGCAAAATATTGATTTTTAACTTCCATTATTTCTTAATCTTGGTAGCAACTCAACGCACCTTTGACACAGATATTCTCAGGCACTGAAAAGGCACAAACAGTTGCCCTTTTTGTGTTCCTCACTGCAGCAAATCAGACACTGAAAGCAATAGAGAAATCAATAACAACTGCACATAACTTTCTTGCTGAACGTAGGCAGCCCACACACATGTGCCTGCGCTGAAGGTTTCTTTCTGGTCCAAGAGTCAGGCTGAGAACTTTGCCTACACAGAGATCTGTGACTCCCCAACACTTTGGAAAGCCATCTCCTACCAGAGACTATCAATTGAGAGGTCTCAATGACCATACCCCAGGCTTGGTTTCCCAAGACAAGCCTGGGTAGTCTCCATTTCATTACTAATAGATATGGACAGATAAAACTGGGCAAAATACTCTGCTCCTGAACCTGATTAAATAGATTTTATTAAGCTTCCCTCATCTCTTCTGGCTTACAAACCTCACAGTCTGTATTTTTATGCAATTTCAGGCTGCTAGAAGATTCTGCAGCTTCAGTGGAAGTGAACTTTCCCTGCATCTGCATTAGACCTCTCTAGTCATTCAGCAATTTTTCCATTTGCTTTAGTTACATAACCACTCTTGAAACAACATATGGATTTACTATAGGAATTCAGTTACACTATGTTTGAAAGTGAGCACAATCATTTACCTTGAACTATCTCACTGATAATTCTAGCTAATTCTCTAAGAGATGGTAATAAATATTCTATCAAGATATGGTCACTAGAACAACTCCCATACCTGAGCCCATGTCTTCGCTGAGAATTACATTGTCTGACAAACCTGTTTAGGGTATACATGGAATACTTGTGCCAAAAAAAAAAACTATATATGTTATTACTCTCTATACAGGTGCCTTAAACTATGTGAGAGTGAGTTTTAGTGTGCAAATTATATCGTCTTGCTTTCAGAGCTAGTTTATGCTGTTAAACCAGTACATCTGGTCAATATTTAATTTAAAGCAGACAACGATGCAGAGCAAGGCTGATTATTTGTCCAATGGTTGAAGGCAAATAAGGTACTAAACAGCACAGCATGAAGACAATAGGAAAAAAAATACAAATATCATCTCTTTAAAACAGATGGTTTCATTTCTTGCTTGTCTAGGTGAAAAAAAAAATAAATAAAAACAAAGTCAATGCAAAGAAAAATGACCAAACTGTGAATGAGCACTATCTCCGGTGCTTGCTAGATATGTCTCAAAAAAATATTATCTGTGAATATATCATCTGGATAACTTCAGTTATGGTGCACAAAAACTATAGAGTATTTTTTGAGCTTGAGATTTTTTGGTTTTAAAAATAAGTTCCAGTTCTGTACGCACCTTAAAAAGAATGAGAAACTCACATTGAATGTTCCTAGTATTCCATATGGATTAATAAGCAAGGCTGAGAATAAGGCCAAGAGTAACATGAATGAGGCACTTTGCGGTAAAGTGCAACAAATACATTAGCAAATATTTTCGTGGTTATTTCACTAATGGTCAGGAAAGCACGGTAAAATGGCTTTTGAAATATTCTAGTGATATTCCTTGAAAACATGGTTCTAACAAAAAATGGTTTGTTTTTTTTTTTTTTAAAAAGTTTGTCCATGAATATTGCTTTTTCCCCTCCCATTTATCCCCCTTGTTATTTACCCATTTCCATTTCCCCAGAATAGTCTCCTTGATCTCTATTCATGTACTTTCTTTCCCAGACACTCTCTCTCTTCATTTGTTCTGAGACACAAAAAGTAGCCGGCATATTACCCAAACTTATCAGCTTAGAGATAATAAGTTTTGACTGGTATAAAAGACTTCAGATTCTATAAAGTGAAAGAGAGCGTGCAGGCTCATTGAAGGTTAAAATATTTTAAATAGGCCCACTAAAGACATATAGAATGACAAAAATCCAAATATTTCAACTTCTAAGGAATATTCATTCTCCCATTGCCTTCCATTACACATTTTGCAACCAAAATTTGTCAGGTTTAACATGCTTCCCCCACCCCCAACACAAGACAACTTTGCTTAAGAATCCAATTTGTCTGCCATTCATCAATGCCCTCCATGTGAACCTCATGGCATCACAGAGACATTTCTATCCTCTGCATTCACAGTGCTGGACTCTCTTGAGCCAACAAACTGTCAAATTAGTGCCAACTCATGACAGCTTTATGATATGTAATCTTGTTCACCAGCAAATGGTCTGAGACCCCCTGCTCGCTACTGCTGTCAAACAAGAAATGCTTTTTTGTGTGTCTCTGATATATTTATATTTTGAAAGCAGGTCCCAGCTGGGAAAGTATAGGTATAAGCAAAAGTATGCATAAGCTCTCTTCATGTATTACTTAAAAAGAAGATTTTAGGCTTTTGCTTGAAAAAAATTAAGTTACAGAATAGAAAATTGATTAAAAATTAAAGATGTACTTTGTCCTGCTGATTCAAAATTCTTGTTCAGATTCAAAATGCTTGTTCACCTAACAAGTAGCAAATCCTTAGTTCTTCAACCTTCAGTCGCAATTGATGCATGGATAAAAATATCTTGTCAGGTTTATGTGGGCTTTAAAGTCCGTATATAAAAAACTGAGATGCAAATAAACTATGTTTACTCAAACATATTCACAAAGAGAATAATTCACAGGGAAACACTTCTTAGAATTTTAGGATGGTAAACACTAGACAACAGAAAAACATGGAGAAGTTTGTAAAGTAACACTATCCCTCTTCCATAGAGTTCTTTGAGACAGGAAATTAGTATTTCCTTTACATATATTTATAATAATTTTGTTCTAGTCATTACAATATAAAACATGAGTACACTAGCCGAAAGTTGCATGTGTCCTGAAATAATCAGCTTTTACATCCCTCTTTGTATAAGTGACCTGACAGTAGCTGCCTGCATTTCTTAATTGGTGGCAGAATTAACCACAAGAAATAGCCAAAGGGAAAAACTAGCATGTGAGAAATGCTTAAAAGCAAGAATGCTATTTTCAATTTCCTTCATTTATAATTCAGCAGATATAAAGGGTACAATTCTACGAAGTTCCCATGCAGAGCACCCTAGTGAAGTCAGTGGAAACACTAAGATTTACAGGAACAAGTCCTGTAAACAGGGTCAAAAAAACTCCCTAACAACTGAAGGGGACACACACACACACACACATAAATGGGACATTAGGGAAACATCAGTGATGACTTTTGCTTTGAAAAATTAGTTATACAGTCTCACCTTCAGAAAGCTCCTAGTGTAACACAGTTGCTAGTTTTCTTCTACTACCTGTTCCTTTGCTCTACAGAAAACCAGAAAACATTAGAGCTTTTGAGAAAAACTATTCCTAAGTATAATGTGCACATCTAGGCTTGGGCCAATAGGTTTTAACTAATAGAGCACTCATACATACATTCACACAAGACAAACTTTCCTCACCATCCCATTAATCTAGTCATGTTAGGACTTACAGAGACTACAATGCCACGTAAAACATTCTTGACCTTCTGGGTGAGGTGCGTCAAAAGCCTAACTCCAGACCTCAGGCACCAGGGTAACCCAAGCACTGCACCTTGTCACGAGACAGCTGGGAACTAGGAAACATTCCTGTCACTCAGTTCTTCACCTTCCATTCCCTGGAGAGGAAAGCCCAGCCTCGCAGGACTTTGCTCCTCCAAAGGGCACTCAAGAAACCCAAGGAAGAGCTTTTCCCACCACTAAGTTGCCCCTCCCACTCAGTCCTGCTCTCAGAGAGGGCAGGTGGCCCTTGCTGGCACATGCCACAACAGTAAGCCCAGCAGTGGCAGCTGGGCAGATGCAGTCAGATTATCCCAAGGTTATTTTATTTTTTGTCAGAAATTACTACAGATTGTCTCACGGATGAGGATTCTGTAGCTTTAAGATAAAAAATAATTAGAGATATTCATCTGTTATTTTATAACTGAAGCTACAACACTTCTTTTGGGAGGGTAGTACTTTCTAATATGGCTGCTATCAAAGCCCAGTAATTAACAGGAGAGAAGAATGTGCACCTGATCCCTTTTCAGCTTTAATTCATTAGAAAGTGTTCCTTTTTCCTGTACTCTGGCCAGCTAGTGCTGTGTAATACAGTCTGATAGTAGTTAGGTGTCAACAGAAAATGACAGCACAAGTAAGCAAGTTTCCATACAATATCTGGCCATACAAACTAACAAATTCAAAAGTACAAAGCACACAGTTATGCCATCCTTGCTATTTCTGGAAATGAAAATATTAATATGAATGATGATAGAATTTTGCAAAATAATTTGTTCACTGGAGCTTCAATTGACAGAACTGTTGTCAGGTACTAATTCAAGTGACATACTGGAAAGATAGAATCTCAAGAGGTATTTATGATACTTTAAATTCTGTCTTCAGATAAGAATTTTTAGATCATAAAGAACAGAACATTATATTTCCTATGTAGTAGTTCCTACCAATATCACTTAAAACTACTTGGATTAATTTTAAGTAAAATATCAAACTCATTTAGGCTTATATAGCCAGGGAGTTAAATGCAACTAGGAATTCACCACAGTGCAAGAACCGGAAGCAATATGCCTAAACCCAGGCAATGTAGGCAGTAGCTCTGCATATACATCTGCCTGCCTACGAGCAGCTAAGACATGCTACTTGGTCTTTCCTGTCACACACCAACAATCCATCTTTCCCATTTACCTGCCATCTAATCAGAAACAGACAAGTGACCTTTCCACTTGCAAGTTAACAAGTTAGAATTGCTGCTCACTTCACAGAAGGACAGCCAGAGACTTAAGCAAATATAAGATCTACAAATGCATTTGAATAATGCAAGGCATAAAGTCAAGCAGAAAGATGCTTTTTTATTAGTCTTCTTTTTTAGCAGAGCAGTCTTATGTTGTAAGTTACATAAATCCTTGTCACTCTCTCTCCAGCATTAGCAGGCAGAAAGTCACCTTTCCTCTTTAGTGCCAGTTTTCAGTCTAACCAGAAGAGAGGAGAGGAGGCAACCCAGCTTCTTGACACAATAAAAAATGAAAGCCAACCTCTGGTGTTCCTGCTGAGATGTATCCTTTCACCCTTACTGCGTGCCCAAAATGGATAAAGAGGCTAGAGTTATTGCAGTGTATTCAATATATAGTACAGCTTGTATTTATAAATAATAAATATGCTCAAGTATACTTATAAAATATACTTATTCATTGTGCTCTATGATCCTTCCATGAAAGCTGCTGCTACAGAGTTGAATAGAGTCATCTGACTACAGGCTGTAGCATACAGCTAAACTTGAACCTTTCTGTGCATGGTCTCAAGCTGATGAAATTACATGATCACAAGTTGGTAAACTCATGTTTGTAGTTAAGGGAAAACTGCACCACCCTCAGTATGAAATGTACTCAACCTTTAATGTTCACTACAGTTATAAACAGCAGCATTCACAAGTGTCACTGTCGACTGTCAAATAAATTGTAATTAAAAAGAAATGGATCGTTATTGCAGATTTTAAAGAAAAGTACTCTAAAAATCCTTCAAATCCCAGTCTGCTACAGAAGAGTAGCAATCACAATATGGTGTATTTGTCCTTTGGTGACACCTGAGAATGACTCCTGAGAACAATCTGTATTTATCATGATTGCCAGACTCAATTATACTTCAAGTATGCCTTGGGTCCTGAGAGCAGGTAAATTGCTTTCATGGCAAAATCAGTTCTGCAGGGAAATCAGATCAATAAATCCCTCAAAATATGCACAGTTTCTTGCTGATTTTCCATTGCTTACTACTCAATAGATGAGCATTAGACAGCTTGCCTTTCCTTCATCAAGCATGTAGTTAACTCCCTCTAAAAGAAGCAATCTGCTCTAGCGGATCAGAAAGAGCCACATGCCAGGCATCACTTCACCACTTAGAACTGAGTTTGCATTCAGACTTCAGATCAAGAAATGAAAACATTAGTTCTAAATAAAGAAGAGCATGACTCTAATTCATACGTTGTTCATGGAAAAGCATTAAAATTAATTCTCACCACCATCCTAATGCTTCACATTTGTTTTCAAAAAGTACTGTTCAGTATTAATAACAGATGCTCTATCCAACTAATCCTTCACAAATCCTGTCATTTGTTTTGGCTTTCAAGCTTGCTGTTCCTAATGGACGCTTTTTCCAAGTAATGCACAACCTCCTAGATGCCGTATCATTGCAACAGAAAGAGGTGCCACTCTTCTATTCTTCCTCCCCTGTACACAAACGCATTCTCTGATGTGCCTTTCCCAACCTATTATTGTACAGTGTTAAAAACCATATACACACACAACAGTCATCTTTCTCAAACCACAGTGTAATTAGGTATGCAGGTGAACAGTGAGTTAAAAGTAAAAATCTTTTCATAGCTAAGACATTAGAACAGGACACACAAGACCTGCAATTAGTTCCAGGCTGAGATAGGATTCTCTACAACATTAGGTAAACTCCATAACCCTCCTTCAGCTACAACTTTCTGATCTGTAAAATGAGAATAATCACATTGTCCATATGGTTATTTTATTTTTTAACAATTTTGAAGCTTAATGTTCTGCACTTGCTGATGTTCAATATTGAACACCTCAGAACAGACACTGATAGATATCTTTAAATATTTCAAGGAAGAAAAAGAAAACTGGAAAATAACCCTCATAAGTTAGGCAGGATCAGCTCACTTTCTCCTTTTCACTGATAAAATGTGTAATACATTACTATAAAAACCTCATTCTCTGTCAGTGAGCAACTATATATTGTTTGATTTTATAAAGCTATACCTATCTATAGATAGGTACCTATATATGTATATAAAAATTAAAAAATCACACTCAAGCAAAATAGATCTTGGCAGCCTGCATGAAGATGACTTTTTGAAGGAATATCCTTTTGTAAAATCAAAATGCTATTCTACTTCATAAGACAAATTTTCAGAGAAAAGTAGTAAGCAATATTGAGCTAATAAAGAAATAAAGACATACATAAAAAAATATTCTGATATATACAAACATGCATTATACTCACACAGAGAGGATGTGTATATATACATGTGTGTTTAAAAGTCCAGAGCAGGATTTTCCATTCACTAAGTAATAGTACTGTCAAAATTAATCATTGCTGTCTTAAAATAAGTTCGTAAAAGTACAAATGGAACGCGCAAGAAAACAAAATCTGTCCATCATCAGAAGTTATAGCCAGTGCAACAATATTATGAATGTCCTACATGTATATCCTTTCCATTAGTGACTCCTTTGAGTAACACTGATCCAGGAAGGTGGCATACAATCTCCATTTTATACTGCAGTCATCAATAACTGATGGTTTTGTAGTGCATATACATTTATACATACATGTGCTCAATAGAAATTCCTCTGCCACCATTCATGTACAATTCAAGGTCAGCATATGCACAAAGCATATGCTGTGGCTGAAGTTAAACCTGTGTTTGTGTCCTTCACCCTAGACAGTTTAAAGAACTATCAGACGGAAATAAGAATTCTGTTCGATCCTGATTTGGGCTGGATTTCTACAGGTTCTGTGTGTAACCCATTACAGACTGAACTCCCACAAGATTGGGTAGGAGATCTGAAGTTAGAATTCAAAAACAAGCAAACAAACAAAACACCACCAAAAAAACCACACCCCACACCTGTCACTACCAAGGGCACACCGGGGTGAGGTGCGTGCATACACAGAAAAGACCTGAGTATCATTGACAACTATATGCCATTTTCCATGCGTTTCACAGTCTCCAAGTTAAAGACACCAGAAAAAGACAGGGTTTAAGTTTTGCATAGGTCTCTTTGGTTTTAAACATCACTAACCATTGACATTTTACATCATATAATGTGGAATGCCTTAAGGAGAAGCAGTGGCATAACACACAAGTACATATTTCTCTAATTCAATCCAGTTTCTAGGGCACCCAGAGTTCTTAATTTCTGATGAACTCCCCCATTCTGGTGTTCTCTGAGGTAGGTGAGACAAAGTTTAAGGGACACAGTGCACTAATGAAGAGAGATGACTGCGACTGCCAAGTTTCCTGTTTCTGCAAGTACTGGCTTTGCTCCTGGAACAGAGGGGAAGAACAGTCTGTCAAAGCACTATTGTCTCCAGTAGCTCAAACATCTGCAGAAATGAGGGCATTTGCTCTTGTTTTCCCTTTCCTTTCTCCCACTTCTTGGCCGCTTAAAACTATGAACTCTTGTGATGTCTTGTGTATGCCATACCACAATACTGACTTAAATCTCACAGCAGAAAGTCCTGGTTATTTAGTTTTACTCAGCTCACAACACTAAGCTTCTATAACAGCATTTCAAAGCATTATACTGAGAAGTCATAGAAAAAAAGGAAATATTTCTTTTGATCCCAAGGAATAAGGAAAACATTCACATAAGATTTTATAGCACGTGACTAGTTTTCACTGTTGAAATTAAAGCTTTGGAGAAGGCTATAGAATATAAAAATCAAAGCCCCACGTGGTTTAAGATGATCCAAAGTCAAGCTAAACATTCCTAACAGCAGTTTCTCCTGTAAGTTTTGTTACACATTATTGGGAACACTAAGACAGAGTCTTTTTTATATTTGCATAACTAATATGTTACACCGGAAAAGAGATTTGGTTTTAAATTTTAAAAATAATATTTTAAAAGCACACATAGGACTTTAACCACAAACACAGGATTTATCTTTTGTGAACATCAACATTTGCTGAAACAACTTTCCAATAGCACCAACTCTCCCCAAAATTACTATTTAAGCATTGCAAGCATGGAAGTAAATTAATATAATGAAACTGATTTAAAAAATTCTAAACTGGTGTTTTATGTGAAGCAAGATATACATATAATCCAGCTTGCTACCAAATGGTATGCTAGCTCATGTTCTGAGCATCCTGGTTGTAGTGAAGTTTGTTTGCTCCCTTCTGAAGGTACATACACCTCCGTTTCTCAGCCATTAAAATAAAAACTAGTATTTAAGAGCTGGAACAACCTGGCACGTGAAAAGGTGAGTTAGTCCTCATATGGGACTAATTTAAATAGATCAAGAATGGATATCCACCTGAAAAATATGCTCAACCACATATTATAGGCTCGTTGAAGAAATCACAGGATTAAGGTCTGTATCACTGACTTCTGCAGCAGATTAGACTGTAAAGATTCCTGCTGTCCTCAAAATGTATTCCTCAAAATTAAAAATACCACAATAAAACCACTACACCACAAAAACTACATACAAACAAATAAAAAAAAAACATCACCAAAACCACATACACCCTACACACCTGACTCATTTTCCCATTCTGTAGTTCTATTTAAGAGTTTAATTGGCTTAGATGGGGGAATGAACATAATCTTTGTTATAATAAATTGAGTTTTCATCTCAAAGAACTTTTAAAGTATTATCTACAGCACTCAGACATTAAAAGAAAAGTGTCTAGCACACATGCCCTGACTGCATTAGATGTGCTTTCCAAGCTTAGATATAAGAGTTTAGTTCCCTGCTCATTTCTCAGGTCAGAAAGGGCTAACAGTACTTCAAAAGGTAGTGCATACTCTCAGCTGGATAAGTTGTTCACTGTGGGGGGAATCACAGTCCCAAAGGAAGCTCCTTTCTTCTATTAAAAGGAGAATTTTTGTCTGCTAAGGGAGGCAGAGCTGTGGGAGAAGGTTTTTAATGAACCCGAGTAGAAATTGTGTGAATTAGCAGCTGCGTCACTGGATCAGGAGTCAGGAGGGATGTGCTCTATTCCTATTTTTCTGACCCTGGGCAGATCAGTTTTACTTAGTAATTACTGCACAACACACAACAAGTAATCAGCAGCCGAAAAATCTTGTAATGCCATACTCACATAGTACCGTTAGTCATTTTATGTTGCTTTCAGTTTAGTAGCAAACAAGAGATGTGTCTCAACCCTTCTGAAAACAAAGTGGAAAGAGAAAATCCAGGACCTGGTTCCCAGGGTGCCACATGTGTGCAGTGTGGAGGAAAAAATGAACAGGAAGACAGGAAGTGAGAAAGAAATCCAAGAAGCATGAGTGGTCTAGACATACTGGCCAAGAAAGGAATAGCATCCAGATCATCCTGTTTTCAGCTATTTCCCTTTCCATTGGGCTAGGAAACCCTCTTTACCTTGTGCTGTTTCTGTGGCATCACAACTGATGCCCCAAGGTTGTCCAGTTGCTGTTTAACCCTTTACAAGGAGAAATGACAAGCAGCAACTACCATTGCCTCCTACTTGGTCTCTTCCAAAGAAAAAAAATGCCTCTTACTTTCTTTTTAAGACCAGTTCAAAGCAACACAAAATATTCAATCATCAGTACTTCAGAGAAACCAGAATAGTGACACTTTTTAAAAACAAAACAAAACAAAATAGAACACAGAACTCATTGAGTACTTTAACACACAAACCCATTAAGTCAACTCACAGAATTGTCTAGGACTTGGCTGCTCACAATATCAAGCATATTTAAGGAAACCAGTGCAATATAACAAATTGTACATGCAACAGGTCATATCTTGGCTTCTGAAAGCAACATGGATGGCTTAAAGTTTGGAAGGTGGAGAGGATTATTAATCCTCTAAATACTTTCTTATTATAAGATAATAAACCACCTTGCCATACATTATAAAACACAGGCTAAATCCCAAAGCCTAATAACATTTCGAAAGGCATTCTGCATCCTCTTCCCTTCTGGTTTTGCAGGGTCTTTCCCCAGCTGGTATTAACCCAGCCAACCTTTCTCTTCACATTAGCTTCAAAAGCTGCCTCTACACTGTCAGCGCACCCTGGCTAAGAGACGTCTGTTCTCAACCTTCACCTTAACCAGTAAAATTTCTAGTTATACTGTCAATATTTTCCCTGGGTCAGGTCAATATTTGATGTCTTAGCTTTGCTCATAAGTGAAATTAATACTGCAGCAAGAAAAAGCCCTCTGAGTTTTATCAATTTCTAAACATAAGCTCGAAAAGGAAACCTCAGGTGACTTTTGAAAATGGAAGGAAAATATCCCAGCTATGAACTTTAGACAGTGACTGCAATTTTTATTAATACAGTATTTTTTTATTTGTAAGTATAGGTATTTAATGTTTTTCAGAAAGCTACCTCTCACTATTAGGATACATTAATCTAATTTGCTGCAAATGAAAAAATTACAGATAACATTTTTGCTTTCTTTCCTTTTTCTGCATAAATTTGCAGAGCTACAGAATTCAATAATCAAAAAGTTTGCTACAGCATAAATTCTTCATCAGAAGAATTACCCAATACCAGCATTCCCAGTTGTACCTGACATCTAGCTGCATTAATAGGTGTTTACAATAGTTCTCATCAATGGTGCCTAATTTGCCATAGTGAAAATAAAAATGCAAAACAACCAGCCCACAAAGCAATTTCCAACTACAACTTCACTATGCAGAAAAAGGTGCAATGTCCTGCTGTGGGGTAACAAAGCCCTACAGCACATCCTCAGTGGACAGGAATGGCCTCAGACAGTGATGAGCTAAGACTTGGCAAGCACAGCTCTAAACTGGGTGTCTCAACACTAAAAGCACACACACTCAGAACACGTTAGCCCTGAGCACCCAAAGATCAAAGGCAAAAAACCTTTGGCCTGAAGCCCTCTTCTCTAGAAACACATCACCAGCTTCAACACATACAAAACATTAGCACATTAGTTTAAATCCAACAGCATGAGAAGACCTTTGAAAAATGCTTTTCAGCTCCAGCCTGGAAAAATCTGATTGCTCAGCTTAATTAAAAGCTGTTATCTTTTTATACCATTTGGGAACAATTACACCTATAATATACTCAAACTATGAATTTGTAGAAATCTGATATTGGGTTGTCAGTGTTAGCACAAATTTTTTCCATTCCTTTAGTAATATTCATCACCAACACACAGCCATACTCCACGCAAAATTATTGAAAAACTGCGAGAACATAGAATATGTTCAGAAGAGATACATTTTATTTTTACTATCAAGTAACATTATAGTGGAGTTTCTAACCACTGAAATACTGCAATTATTTTTTTGTGTGAACGAACATAAAATGTTCTATACTTTTCCTGCCTATATTTACATGAACTTTGTTGGTCTTGGCATTTCCAACAAGCCAGAAAGGTTAAACCCCCTGTCTCAATAAGAAAAGAAACCCATTAAGAAATTGCTAGAACTGATGGATCACGTGTGCTTTCTACTGCCTTCAGTGTAACTACCAGCATGCTTTAGACAATGAAAACTCTCCAGTCCTATATTATTTCAGTAGTATCTGCAAGAATTGAGTGAATCTCTACCACTTCTCCAGTAATATGATAAAAATGAACCATAATCAGTATCCTGGTACAGTGACCAAAGCCAGTGAGAGCCGACATCACAGGGTAGAAGCCAGGAGAGCCCCAAAAGCAAGGGCTTGCCTATGGCATACACCAGGCTAGGCTGCCCTAGCTGCCTTTGGCCATTCCTCACATCTCCCATGTTATTTCGTACCATGAGATTCCTTGCCAAAGCACAAAATAAAATGTTGGCCCCTTCTGCACTTTAATCCAGTTTATCAGGGACACACTTTGGCAGGCAGATACTCTAGTTTCATGCTTCACAAGTAAGCAAAACAGAGAACAGCAATAAGCTTCATGTGTAAAGTCACACCTCACAGAATAAAAAATGGCTCATCCTCCATCTCACAGAAAGAAACCAGCCTGCCTGCTCTTGTTGACTCGAAGGCTGGATCACAGGACCAGGAAAGGGGAGCCACAAAAAGACCCATGGCAGTCTGTCTGTTATAGGCAAGAGCTCCAGCCATGCTGAGGGCTGTGCAGCAGAAGATAACCTGTCTTGGTGGTTTAGTAACACCCCACATCCAGCAGTGGCTGAGCAGCCTCTGGGAATCCTGGGATGCCAGTAGCCCCTGCTGCAGGATGGGCAGCAAAGGAGCAATGCCTCCTCAGACACCAGAGAAGGAAAACTCACATAACAGCAGTACCTGGGGAAAGAAGTAGCCTGCTTAAGAGTGTACAAACCTGATTTCCTTCCTCATGTCCTGTCCTTTCCTGCCTTCAATAAGGCATTGATTTATTATGTTACTTGGCAAGGAGCAGTTTGTTCAATACAAGGGTAATTAGCTTAAATTCTTCTGTATAGAAGCTTAAACCAGCATTTGTAAGTGACCTCTAGTGGGTCCTTGTTGCTGTCAACAGCGTCCTGACAGGAGGTTAGAGGTTCGGTGAAGTAAAAAGCAAAGTCATGCTGCTTATACACTTGGTGTGTATACATCCAAGCCCAGACAGCCTACTTCTTCCAGTTGCAGGGGAACAGACTTTTGGGACTTCAGCTACCAATTCAAGCCAAAAAAAAAAAAGAAAAAAATTAACTATATCAACAAAATTTCCCTCTTTTCTTAACACGGAAGGGAGAAAGGGAGACCATTAGCCTTGCCAGAGCAGTCCACATCTCTGTCCTCAGATCAAGAAAGCTGTCTGAGATTACAGTAAGAATGTAGCAATTACTGAACTAGTGCTCTGAAAAATACAGACTCTTTGCCTCTTGGGGACCTTTTCTTGTGCTTTCAGCAGAAGACTTCAAAAGAGAAATGGAGATTCAACATCTTCATTTCTTTTCATTAATGAAATACTCCTAAGGGTAAACACCTTTTAGCAGAAATTACAAGTTACCACCAGCATGACTGATCATCATAGACAATGCCTAATACCGTGTCCTGTAGCAAGCCAGAGATTTTAGCTCTATCACATCTATTTGTGCTAGCATTTGTAATTGAGAACTCAGGAAGAGGATTTAAAACAGTTTGCACAAAAATGTAGCAAAGTAGCAATCCGTAATAAACCAGTTGCAATCCAGCTCTCAAGCTTTTTTAGGGAACGTGTAAAACCAGTCGAGGCTTTCAGCCTGTTACACAGAAAAAGAGACCCCAGGCAAGGCCAGACACTTATTCAGAGCTTTGCTCAAAAGCCAGAGAGCAAACGGGAGTTCACTGAAGACAAATACATGGAAGCAAACTGCTTCAATGTCTAAATTAAAAAGGTGCAACAAAGACAAGTGAAGGGTATTGAGGTTAAAAAGTGGTTTATAACAAACATTAGCTTTGAAAAAAGATATTCTGGCAAACCTTTATTGCTCAGCTAAATACAAATAATTCCTTAAACAGGATAGCACATAACATGACTGGGCTCAGCAGTGTCAACCTCCTCCGTCAAAACACATCACTGAAGTCAGAGCCATTTCTCAAAGCATTTGACACAAAAAAACACTTCCACTCTGCTGGGCAGGTGGCTCACTCTGCAGTCCCTGACTTGGTTCTATTCTCACATTTCTTTACCCACTCAGGGGTTGGGTCTCCAGGCCAGCCATTTCTCTGCAAATATCATTTCCCAGAGGAAACAGATGAAAGTAAGGTGGCCTGTTTCCACCTTAGATTTATGACACTCTAGGGAAAATAAATCTTTATATCTAAGAAGAAGGGGAAAAAAAATGCAAACTTATAACAAAAACGCAATTTAATAACTCATTTTTATAAGTTCATCAAAGTATCACGGCTTTTTTCTTGGTTGAGTTTTGTTTCCTGCTTCCACCCCAGTGAAAACTAACAGAAAGATAAGACAGTAAAAGTTCATTTTAAAAGTACTTCCTTCTTCCTGGCATAAAAGATTTAGAAAGGCAAAGTATTTCCTGAAAAAAAAAAAATTACATTTGCCTGCTATTTCCTAGTAACAATATTTATTCCAAATTTTCCTGGACTTGGACACACAGCAATATGGGTACTTAAGGAAGAACAAACATAAGTCACACCATTTCCTTTATCCTTGACATAGCCTATCAGGCATCATTCCTGCCCCAACAGGCAGACAAGAAGCACCAGCCACACTGTGCTGCTGCTCAGGGATCACCAGAATTTTTGTGTGGGCAGGGGCATCTCAACAAGATAAAGAAGAGAGCAGAAAAAAACAAATGTACAAGGTCTGTCTGGCTTTTCTCACAGCTCCAGGTCTGCCAAGTCGCCTCCTCATGCTTCCAATCTCTGAGAACAGTTACTGCTCCTGCAGCCATATTTCTAGATTTTCCTCCTGACAAGCATCCCTTTGCCATTCACTCAGGTAAGGCAAATGCAGCAACTTCTGCACCAGAAATTGCTTCAGAGTTGCATCATATTTGTAAAACAGACAACAAAATAAATACTCATCCTTGACTCTTACAATATATCTTACACTGATTATAACAAACCAAGATGCTTGGGGGAGCAGGGAGGGTGAGGGGGTGCACCCTTCTGTTTGCACAATCTATTTTATCCAGTGCACAGCATTTTCTACAGTTGCATGACCATATTCCACAGGCAAAATGCAGTACAAGTATTCTTAACACCGAAGGAAGCTGAGATTAAAGAGCCCTCTACTGAAAGTTGTGTTTTCTCACAAATTTGCTACACTTCATAACTTCCATTTCTCCTCCACATCTCAGCACAGTTGCATTGATTACTCAAGTAATAACAGCATTGCCTCCCTCCATATCTAACACCGTGAAACAGTCAGATACTGGAGATATTTACTATGTTTATTTAAAATGCTTTCTCATTCTGCTGATAGCAACAGTGCTCACTAAGCCTGAACTTTGAATTGCCCAATAGAATCAGAGAACAGTCTTCAAGGCCTACCTTTAGCTAACTAAGCTTACAAAATTGTACATGTCCAGGTGTCCTGCAGGCAAAGAAGAAGAATATGTAGCTCTTCCTCCAAAAAGCTTACAACATAACTTTTTAATCACTTTACTTGGGAGAAAAAAAAGAGTTACAGAGTAAATAGAAGGTTGGTGTTTCCAAATTTTACAGAATATCAATTCAATTCCTTTCTAGTACAAAACTCAACATAAAAAGAGAAAAATATGGGAAATGCTAAAGTCAATTGCAGCAAATTTTCCACTGATAGCAACTGAAGCATAAACCACACAGTTATCTGACACAGAGAAGGTTAAGAGGACAAGAGAATGAATTGGGTGGACATGAAAAATTGAAGGAGTGACAAATTCGGAACTGATGTCAGGCCACACATTTTAATTGCGGAACTGCATGCCAGACATTAACAGTGCCGGGGTCATCCAGAGAACCATCAAAGGGCAACTGGGGGACAGTGGGCACTGGGGTGCAGCAGCTCTACATAAAAACTTACTAGTCTTTATTTACTATACTACAGCTGTGTTATATGGAATAGCTATCATGAACTGTCATGCTCCTTCAAGACAAGGGAAAAACACAAAGTAATCATACCATTGAGGCTGTCAATCATAAGCAAAAAAACTACAGGCATTCAAAATAAACTGCCCCTTTGGAGCTGAGGTCACCTTGTCAATATCAATCTTCTCATTTTGATGCACATTAAGAGTTATTGGAGTGTTCCCTTTCATCCTATGACTGTGAATTGACCCTACTGACACTACTAAACACAATATGGTCATTTAAGGATGTGGTAATTATCGGTAACTGCACTAACAAAGTTAGTAACACACAGGGCCTCATTGCTCTGGCTGGTATTGCCACCTGGCCTTTATTTTAAGAGATTTATTCTAATTTCATATGCCTTGATACAAACTATATTCACATCAATCTCTTACTTAGTTATTTTCACAGGGGGCTCCATTGAGAAGTTATACATGAAAAGAGTATTTTCATCTGAAAATAAAAAAAAAAAAACTCACAAAACCCTTGCTTAAAGAATTTGAATTAAGCCTATAAAAAACCTCATACTACACAAACACCTTTAGTCTTCCAACCTTATTGTAACACTATTGTACATTCTCCATCTTCTGTCAAAATGCAACAGAGGAACAACCACGGCTGGGTCAAGAGTGAGACCACCTGCCACGTGTGTCACAGCCTGTCACCACAGGGTCACACAACACCTCTGATACACACAAACTCATCAGAAGCAAATCCCACCAAACTGCAGCTCCTTTTCTCCAGGACTGCTCTTCACTTCCAAAGTGAATTAAAAGGTAAAATTGCCTCCAAGACCCAAGATGGGGAAGGGCAAGTGCCTGAAATAATCACATACTGCTTTTTGCATGGCTCCTGAGGAGCTGCAGCCCCATGAGCCCAAGACATGACCAGGCTGGAACGCAGAGCCAGCCCAGGCACACATCAATGACAGACCATGGGGCTTCTTCGTGCAGCAGCTTCCGTCAGCCTGAAATTGCCTTTACTGATTTACTGACGAAGATATATAGTACGATCACCGTAGAGATGACTTTTTGTTAAAAGGAAAGAGAAATAATCAATAGTAGCTTGGGCTGGAAAGGGGCCTTGGAATTGATTTGGAGATGACATGCTGGGCTTAGGCCCAAAGCAGAGATCCTGGCCAAGCAGAGTCTAATGCTTTTAGAGTTCATTTAAAGATGACCCCAAATTAAATTTCCAATTGTGGGGGCCTAATTTGCTCCAGATTGTTTAGAAACACTGTTAAGAAAGGAAAAAATATCAATCCCAACACAAATACTCTTCTGAGGTTTAGGAGCTCAGCTTAATACATTTTTAATCAGATCTTGTATTTTACTCGATGCTTGTTCACTTTTGTTGCTATAGGTTGTCACATTCTGCTAACCCAGAGTATCAATCAGGAGGAAAGTTTCTCTGACAGCTTGCAAACACTACTGTTTTCTTCACACTGTTTCAATTCAGTGCTACTTCTGCCGTACGTAGACCCACATTTTTAAAGTTGTTTCCCACTGAAATAGATAAAAATGCTGTAGCAAGGAAGACACAATACTCCACCTATTTAAACTAAACATCCAAATATATCTCACCTTATTTTGCCATACCACAAGCCAGACTTGAGATGTTACCTGGCTTTAGAGATTGCCATACATTCATCCCTCCAGACTGCAGCAGTCCCATCACATCAGACTCATCTGCAGTGCAGTCTTACCTGCAAACTGCGCCACCAGCATTTGCTTCACAACTGTGAGAAAAGTGAGAATAAACCCCACGCTGACAACCCATCAAAAGGTCACTGAATCTCACTGCACTGTGAAATGCCACTATAGAAACACAGTAAAAGATTCAGAGCATCAGAAATGCAGCAGTAACAAAAAACCTGTCATCTGCTGCCCAGAGTATTTCAGTAGGTCCAGCAACATGAGCAGTACCTTTGCAGAGTTTTCAACACCAAAGTCCTAGTGTTTACCTAAAGAAAGTATCTCTCTACAAAGACAAGAGTGCTGAGGTGAACATGGAGGGAGGAAGAGGGGAAATAAAGGTGAAAAACACTTCTTTCAAGTGAGTCATATTCACTTTGTTATTTCAGCTCTATCTTGACAAACAATTAATGCTAATTTTTCACACTACCATTCATTTGGCAGAAGATATTTAAGTCAATACAAAACACAGATCGGATTTCAAATTAGCAAGATCACCAGTGAATTATATGACAAGAACGATAGCAAGCCTGTGCTGGCACCAGGCTTCAGCATGCCACCTGGTATTCCAGATTGCACTCATCGCAGCCTGTGCTGGTCCCCACCACCTGGTGCATTGCAAAATGCCTCTTCTGCAATACTGCAAGGCTTTCTGAGCAGCCCTCTTGGAGGGAGGGCCCTTCTGTTTCCAAGGTCACCCACATTTTCTAGGAACAGTCTTGCAGAAAGGCTGCTTGGCTGGATCAGACCTTTATTTGCAACTCAGCACTGTAAGAATTACATATCATTTTAGCCTGCTGACTGACCAGTGCTCCTATCACTGCTCTCCTCCTCATGACTAGGACTACTTTCTCATGCCCATTTTGCTCATTGAAGGCAGCTATACTCCTCCTTGACATGATCCACAGTGAGCATCCCCCACTCCAAAACTGTGTGCAGGCTTCTCTGCCCAGAGCAGCTTCTCCTTGCTGCCTTAACTTCACTGCATACAGCACTTGATGCATTGAGCATCAATTCCCCCCAAGAAAAGAAGTGAGAGCGACCATTGTACCCTCACAACTTAACAGATAAATAACCTTCACGAATCACCTCTTTTTTTCCCTTCCAGCCAGTTTATATAACAGGTTATCCCCATTTCCTGATCAGAGCTGGGACCATGGAGCAAAGTACGCCCAGACATACACAGAGCATACTTTAGAAAGCCCTGCTATTGTTAGGTTGAGTGCATCTTGTGCTGTATCAGCTGACCAAAAAGTAGAACTTAAATGTAAGCAGACAGATTTCCTACTCCAGAAACTACCCAGGGGAAGGATCTGTTGCTATATTTAGAAACAGATAATTTTGTAAGTCCAAGCAATAATGAAATAATCAACTGTAGAGCAGGAGAGGTCACATGCCTGATCTACATTGACGAGAAGAGGGAAATCATACCAGGGTTGAGACTAGATTCTCTACAGAAACCTCACTTTTAGCAGGAATAAGTCACCACTATTGTTGCTGCAGCCAGCTCTGCATTGCTATCTATCTTCTTTAAAACTGACAGCAAAAAATTCCAGGGGCAAGGGCTGAAGAAAAATGGGCAGAGGCTGCAAGCCTGAGCCAGGGCTTCTTGAGGAGTGCTCACAGAGACACAGCCACAATGCCTGGTGCTCCAGCTCTCACCACCCCAGGGACACAAAGACAGATGGATCCCATACTAGAACACAGCACTCAGCAAGCAGCACCATCTAAAAATATCAGCCCAGCCTGTCCATCCCCTTGCACTGCATATAGCAAGTAACAGGACTGATGGAAAGTTTGCCAAAACAATATATTTAACTTAAAAAGTCTGATTCTTACATTAGCCAGTGACTTTTAAGGAAGTTTCCAGAAACACTAAGGAATCAGCAGTGCAACAGATCCTTCCTACTTACCTCGTTCCATCAGCATCTTCCAAGTGCAGCAACTTTCATGCCTGTGTTCAACCTTTATTCGGACCAACTTCAGCCACCTGACACTGAACAGCTTTGACGGTGAAATACCTGTGAAAGCAGGTGTAGCAGATCAGTTATCACTCTCCTTAATCAGAAACACCTGTGCCTCATTTGTTAGATCACAGAACCCGAGCAAATTTTCTGGGATCTCGCTAGCATAGTAGTGGGGAGGGGAGCCAAGGCACTGCCAGGGACACACAGAGCCTACCTGGGGGAGGTGCAATGCTGGTGCAGCAGCTGAGCTCCCAGGGCAAAACAAGCACAGGACTGCTAGAAAGAGACTTCACAGAATAAGCTGAGTTGGAAGGGACCCACATGGTTCATCGAGTCCAACTCTCTTAAGTGAATGGTCTGTATAGGGATTGAACCTAAACCTGTGACCTTGGTGTTGTTAGCACTGTACTCTAACCAACTGAGTTAATAAAAGATTGGTGGAAGGTCTGATTGCATATTGGGGAGGGAGAGGGAGGGGAGGATACATGTACTGCGATAAAGCCTGCCAAAATGAAGTTAAATCATTATTATTATTCTTTTTTAAATATCCCACATTTTAACTTACAGGATAAAGATATATGGAATTACTGCTTTGTGACTTACAGCTACAATGTTCTAAATCCAACACTGGGAACATTAAAGGACATTGTCATGCCATTTCTGTTTCCCACCTTAGCAAAAAAAAAAAAGATAATTTATGATCTTTCTGCTACCAGAGTAGCTTTGAGGCTCCTTACACCTACATGAGTAAAACCCGTGGAGACTCCAAGAGGGGAGGTAGAATAAAAACGCAAAATATATCAACTCTCCATATTAGCTATGGCCGGAAGGAAAATAGGAGGTTCAGCAGACAAATTGCTTTACTTGGTATGCAAATTATCCATTCCAAAAGACAACTAGTAGCATGAAAACATTAAGTGTGTGTTAGAGGACATTAGCAGAGGAGCAAGAATTCACTACCATGACAATGCTAGTTTATGCTTTTAAGTTTACAGCAAATTAGCCATGCCTTTCTAAAGCTTATCAATACCTCTCCGACTAAAGATGAATCCTTCAACTCCTAAATATTGGCATCTGTGTCTTTTCATAATAACAAACCCTAAATGAGATAAACTAATACTTTTCTGTAGCAGTTAGGAAAAAACACTGATTCAAATTATGCAAGGGTAGCTTCAAAGACAAAAGTCCACTTACCCTTGTCTCTCCTAATATATGCTTATTTGCTTCAATGAGAACATTAATACTCAAGAGCAGCCAGGTCTGCTTCACATGCTCCTGCTTAGCAGAGAGGCTGCTTTGGAGTCACAGCTGAAAGCCCCGTCACGCAGGCTACACCTCAGTAAGGCACAGCGTGTGCACATGTCCAGGGCACACACGCCAGCCCACAGCACGGATATGTGTCCAGGGCTCCACTTATGTCAGTAAGGTGAAGGAGGAAGAAAGGATCTCAGAGAATGTCTTACAGGCTTGAATGGATTAAGTTACTTGATACTGTGAAAATCAAAGAGAAATCACTTCTGGGCTCAGAGAGCAAGAGGCTGGGGTGGGTTCTGCTTTACACAATTTGGCACAGTCAAATGAAAGGCACATTTTCCTAATGAGTCCTTTTACACTTAAAACAACAGGATGAATTATGTCCAATATATATTTCAATTCAGTTGTTGAGAAGATTAAAGTGGAATCTTTTAGGTTTCCAGAAGTGAAAGGCTGGCTCACTATCTTTCCCACTTGCAAAGCCTCAGGGACCAACAGACATCACTCCATCTGGGAGACAAAAATCTGCCCTTCCAGCTGAGACCATAACCCAAGAGTATTGATCAAACATCCACCTCCCTTCCACATAATAGAATTTCCCAGTGAGCTAATTGTTTTTTCTTCTTTCATCTCCATAAATGAGGTCAATGGCAAGGGCAAAGAAGAGAATTAGCTTTAAGTGTTCTTGGCTTCAAAGCAAGAAGAGGCAAAGCTTCCAGATTTTGGAGAGTGCTCTACAGGGTTTATAAAGTACCATGGGATCTTCCAAATATCTGAACTTAGAATTGCTTCAGCTTAGGACAAGGCTTGTCTGCACTGGCCAAGGATTAATGCTTTTCTACATCTGCTGTTACAGTTTGGCAATGCCACTGGTAGGTCAATGATGGCCTTCATGCTGTCCCTCCAACAGTGACCAGCTCTCATTCACAGCTCCTAAAGCACTTTGCAAGAATGCATAAAGCTTCACAACAGATGTGAAAGCAGGTAAGCACCGCACTGTGTGTTGGTGCCTCATCCTCATTACCATCTGCCTGTAGTGACAGAGCTGAGCAGCACCTCCCACCCTACAGCCCTGTGTTAGAAGCGCAAGTGAGGAAAAGCAGAGTCATGACAATGCAGATTTGTGCACGCAGATATACACCACCATCAGGCTTACAGAAAAGAAAACCGAACCAACAGCAAAAATGCAAATAACAGAATTAAAACTGGACTCTTGGGAGAAAAGTAGGTCCATTGACTTTCTCTTCCAAAGCAGCAATGACTCTCTGAGGTCTGGCCCTTAGCCCTCCTCACTGTTTTTCCCCCAGAACATGGGCATTCCCTCGTGCAGTATAAAAATGCTACAGGACTCTTTAGTATCTCTGCAAAATAATATTTTATAGCCTGTTAGCTCACACAGAGTTAATAACCATGATCAAGATTGATGGTCTGAGACAGTCAGCTGCAAACTTCTGTTTCTCTGGGTTGGAAAGCAAGAAATTTGCTGCTGAACTCTTCACAGAGTTACTTCCCATATTTTGGGAACAGACAGAATTGAAGAGAAGTCCTGCTGCTAGTATAAACAGCAAGAGCAAGTTCTTCAACAGAAAGAGTAAATAAACAAGCAAACAAACAAAAACACCAAAAAACCCACCTCAACAAGCATACCTTGTACTTCTTTCATCTCTGAGCCCCAGCCATATCAAACCAGTAGCCTGGATGTGTGGTAAGGCCTCTGGCACACTCCAGGCTATTGCAGCATCTGTCTTACAGCACTCAAGTTATAACTGCTTCATAACTATCCAAGTACAAGACAAGGTGGCAAAGTCAGAGCAGGACGGAGGCTCTGGGAAGTGTCAGGAGAGTTATGGCCTCACCAGACCATGTTCCTACCAGCTAGCAAAGAAGACACTGGTGCCAGTCAGCAGCTCTGCAGGATGGGTGGGAGGAGGGCTCTCATCTCTGTGGGCAGCCAAATTGTCACAGGTGGAAACCATTTTGTGCTCTCCCAATCAAGGCAAGACAAGACTCAGTTGTGGAATTCCCAGCTGGTTGCGGTTCCTTCCGAAACAGTGATACTGAAGCTGTAGAAAACAGTTTTTCTTTCTGGATAAATAACTTTTAAGCCAAGCTCTGATTTTTGTGGGTTTGTAGAGACCACCTCTGAAGAGACAGAAGAGACATAGCAGATGTTACTGGTCTCAAAATACACTGTCCTGAGGGACCAGCCCCCATTAACCAAGAGCTCCAACACAAGTAGGGTCAATAGTAGCACAATGTCCAATATTTGTAAATGAAATTCTGAAATACAAAAAAATTTTTAATCTTTCTGACACATCTACATATGTTTTCACCACATTATGGCCAGAGAGGACACCTTATAGAATATAAAACTTCCCAAAAACATATGCAGTTCAGCTCTGGGAGTAATTTTTGAAAGTCTGTTCCTTCCTGACTGTGAGCAAAGGTTATTATGTGTCTAGAATAGATACAGTCTAGACAGATGGAGCATCATGGAGGGAGGAGGGCTGAACTCATGATCTGTTTGTTTCCTGAAGAGCCTTTTGTAATGAACTTTGTAAAAAGCATTTTGTAAATCCAAGTGAATTAAATTGCTTTATATAGTACTGGGATAAACAACTTCTTGACAATTAGATTTTTTAAAATTACTTAAACAATGAATGTTGGAAACAGATGAAAAAGCAGGAAAATTTGGATGAAATCATTTAAAATTGCACACATTCCAGTAGGCTGGAAATTAATCCTCTTCCAAAAAGGTGTTTGTCATTTAAATCATACAAGCAAGCTCTTCAAAGTCAGGGGTTTATTATTTTTAGGAGTGAAGATTTCAATCTTTCTTTTTAAGCTATGACCAGTGTCAGAACACAGAATCATCTACCAAGATCCCCAATAATCCATCTTGCTCCCTGCATTGATTACTGTCTGTAATGAACAATATGCCCCAGAAACTATCACATGATCTGAAGACGTCTGAATCTTTAGCAGTCTGCAGTCTTGTAATACTTGCAGCCTTTCTTGCTAATTTTTGAAGGAGCATACAACACTACAAACACATGCTGAAAACTTGAGCATACAAGAGAATTCCTGTAACATAGTTGTGTTTTTCTTTGGCATTGTTGTTCTCATGGAGAAACAAAACAAATATTTGTTCAGACAATTCGAAGTAAAAACCTACTGCAAATATATAATTTGTGTTTGAATTAACTTTTGAGTTAGCCAGTCTTTAGCTAGTTTTGCTTACATTCAGGCTACGGTCTTCTCCTACTTAAAAAAAAGAAACAAAAAACAAACAAACATGGGAACTCCTTCACAGATATTATCCACGGATAATTTAAAATGAGGCTTAAATGTCAACATATTTATACCACAAAAAGGTGAAATTAGTAAACAAATGATATTCCAAATAACCAGCTTTAAATATTTAATTTCTGTAGAACATATGTTTGTTTCATAGTTTCTATGAAATCTGCCCTTAATAATAGAGTAAAAAATAATTACAATAACATTCTTCAAATATCTGTGTTTCAATAGTAACTGTACTGAGTAAGGGGGGCTACAGACAGTTTAATATGGTAGTAAAACCAAAAACTGGCTCAAGAATTTTCCCCCTTCTCTGTCTCCACGAGTTTTTGCCAAAGCAGATGACACACCAAGCTGTGCTACATGGCAAACTGGAGCAGAGAATTGATCTGAGTCAAAAGTACCTCCCCTGTGTTTTTTCCTTCAGACACCACTGAGGAAACTGGCAGCATTCACTTGGGATTACTATCTAAATGCCCACGTCCTTAGGCTATACTCTGAAACCCTGATTTTGCACTGGGAAACCTGGCATTTACCAACAGAAATTCAAAGCCAAAGAGCCAGTCACTCCAGACAGCATCGTCACAGATGACTCGTCTCACGTTCACTGCTAAGTTATCTTGCTGCCAAATAAGTTTTCAACACAACAGTCTTCTGGTGCAGGAATTTAAGAACCTCCAAAAGAGGAAAACATAACCCAGAGGGAAGAAAAAAAACAATTGAAGAAAACACAAATCCAATTATACCCAGCAACATCTTGGGGAAAAAGAAAGGAATGAAGGAAAACATTGAGGATAGTTCTTTATCTGATTATATACAATCAGCATAGAAATGCTTTATCATCCCCTACAATATAAGCAAGCTGACATTTTAGTACTGTATAGAAGCAAATTTATTTTTTTTTTTATTAAAGAGAGGTCATTTTAATCTATTTCTTCTATTTCCTTCATTCAGGCAACTGCTTAATACATTGATCTTCCATGCATTTCCATTTTCTCCACCAATACATTTCTTATAATTGGAATGAGCTGCTCTATTAAGCATCTTAATAGATTCTATGTTCTCAAACCCAATAACTTCAGGACACTACATTAAAAAAGACAACAAATTAAGCTTGGTGTTTGTGAATGTGAGACCCCATCAAGAGTGACCTTTAAAGTTACAGCAAGGACGCTGTTTAAAATTGGTTGCAGAGAAACCCATATTTAATATGTCCAATTGCATTAGTTTGTGCCAATGCTACAACACTGAGACTCTTTGTAGTTTGTTGGTGGACAGGAAAAAATTACAGTCCTGATGTGAAGTGGCAATGGACACGTGCAGATGTCAATGGATTCACTTAGAGCTATGGGTGAAAAAAACAGGACCTCTGTATTTAGCTGTATCACCTAACAGAGATACAGCCTAGCCTGAGCAACGAAGTTTGGTCTTAGATTTGTATAAGCAAGCAACACTGAGCATTACACACAGATCAAAAGTATTTTGAAAGTCTAAAATATTTATCAACTGAATCCAATAGCTATGACACAAAATCACATTTAGTTTGAAATACAATGTGAATAAAGTTTTTATTTGCAAGCCGTTACAAAGATGTAATTCCATTTAAAAATAGCAAACAGTATACAATAATTCTTTCTAAGCTCATTAGCCTGTATGATTTCTGCGTGCTCCCATAGCTATACAGTTACCTTCACATGTATTTTATATCACTTCTTAAGTCAGTCAGAGAGGTTTTCCACCACAGCTAAAGACCAAGGTGACCTTACAATGTGTAGGGTGACCACCTGAACACCCAATGAACAACTGGAGCCAGGGGAGGGGAATGTCCAACAGACACACTGCAAACTGCTGGAGTGGGTATTTGCCAGATACCCACACCACAACCCAGCCTCTAAGACAGGGCAGAGACTCTATCTGCTTCATTATATGGATCACCAAGTTCAGCTTGAAATCATACTGAAGCAACACTAAGAGTTAGGAGGAATGAAGTCTAATTCTAGTAAACTGAGTCTGGGTAGTTAGATCAAAATGGAAAATACTCTTCACCTAGCTTTATGTTCCCTAGGAAAGGTTTTGTTTAAAAGCCATCTCCCAGTTGCCCTTCTCTTGGCATTAGCCTTTGCTAACTGCTTGTACAGATAGCTCCGTGGTAACATCAGCAACTCAACTGCCCTCTTGGTTGCCCATCAACCCCTCACATCTCTATTTTTAATTCTAAGGACTGTTTCTTTGCAATTTCAGTTTCTCTTCCAAGTTACTCATTTCTGTAGCCTCACAGGGTGAACTGTTGCTGTTGAAATCCTCTTCCTCACAGGCAATGTCAGCATATCCTTCTAGGTGAAATACCTTGGCATACAGTTCAATTTGTATTATACCCCATGGATGACCTGTATGGTACCTTTTACCAGATTACTTTTTAGCATGGAAATCATTGTACAAAAGACTTTGCTTTCGTTACAGGTTTTCATGTTTGCCTCAGGCTTAATCATGAACACACTGCTAATTATTTGCACCTCCTGCACCACTAACTAGGTTTATCCAAGATAAGAACAGTTCAGCCCCTTATTCCACCACCTGCCAGTGCAGGACTGTTGCCAGCGATTCCCTCCGATAACCCAGGCTTATTTAGCAGCTGAGGAGCAGCAGTAAATATTGCTCCTCTTTTCCTAGCTGGCAGTTTTACCTGGAGGCTATGGTGAAGAACATGAGGCATGGGGCAGGCATTGACCTCCCCTCTCCCCAAGGCCCAGTGGCAGGAAGCACGTTTCTGTGGACAGGGTGCAGCCACAGGGTTTGAGTAGCTTTGGGGGTTCCTTAGGCCCTCACTCTGCCCAGAACAACCCTCCCAGCTCAGGGTCCAGCACCAGAGCAGTGCTGAGTGCTCAGCACAGCAGTCCTCTCAGCACAAACCACTGCCAGTCCTGGTCCTGGGGGCACAGCTGCAGCATTTCATGCTAAAAACAGGCCAAAAGCACCATCAGAGATCGCTGTTACTATTAGAACTAAGATTTAGTATTTGGGGATATTTGTTTACAGGCTTGTGGTAGTTTTGTTCAAAAGCAGCATTAATATCTCTCCCAGCCATGCAAGAGCTGTAGCACAGTGGTTATTTTCAGGCTGATACAGCAGCAATTCCAACCTCCTGTTGTGCAGCACTCCCTGCACACTGGAGAGGCGCATGCACAGGGACCTTCTCTGCAGTGCTGTAAATCCCTGACCAGGAGCAGTCAGCACATACAGGGGCCCTGGTCAGGGTTTCCTGTCCCACCGGTAGCAAATTACAAAATTTTCTCTCCAGCTGAAGAAGGCTACCTAAGCAGTACAAAACCCAAAAGGAAGTATAAACCAGAACAAGTATCTTGTGCCGTCTTTGTGGATGAAACATTTTCATGCTCGGTTTGCTGAGTGGTTCCTTCCACAATGAAAACAAGAGCGAAGTCCACTATTTCCCCATTTTTGTCTCTGGCAGAGCTATTATGGACAAACAAAATCTAAATTATTTTTCATTACATATAAATAGCAAATGTGCAGTGGCAACTTCCCAGGCACTCATAAAAACTTATCACGTGAATACATGGAAAATGCAAATACCAGCTAAGGTGGTTTTCTCACAACAGCATAAAAATGGGATTAATAGGAAACACTTCCTTGATGGTTTGGATTAGACCTAGCCTAGCACAGTCTGACAGAGGAGGAAACAACCCTGCAGAACAAAGTCCTGAACCATCCTGTGCTAATCTGTGGGGCAAAATGCCAACAGCTTTGCTGTGAATCTCTGAAGACAGCAGTTGTCTATTCAGCAGAGACTCTTCAATTATTCAAACAGAAATCACGTTTTCATATTCACGTGACCTCATCTGAAACACAGGGGAAAAAAAAATTACTGACAAATTAATTTGAGTCAGGCGTCATCCTAATATCATATAGACAAAGATGGGTGCATTACAATTTCAATATCAGTACACAGAACATTATGAGATTAATTAAGAAAATCCCAAAGTACTAAACGTTCACAAAAAAAGTCTACAAACCCATTCAACCGAAAGTTTTTGTGTGAGGCAGCCTGATGCCATATGGGATCTCACATCTGAGATAGCAAATATTACAACACTCTAATAACAATGAATTTCAGCTTGATGACAAAGAGTAAACTCATTCAGGAAGGGGCCCAAGAAATTACTGATGTTATCTGACCCAGTGCCTGTTTGAGGACAAAGTATTAAAAACAGGTATATCACAGTTAACTACTTGATGCCATATATGGCATAAAAAAATAAAATCCTCCGCTCTTCCAACAGTATGGTCACTCAAAGCTTTCTGTCATGCAAAGAAAGATTTCAACTCTCAGTTAATAGGACTGAAACCCACTACCACCTCTTCTCTCCACTCATCTTAACTCTAACACTGTGTCATCAAACCAAGCTGCCTGGACATAGGAAGATGCTCCCAGAGGAACAAGTTACTCTGTCAGTGCTTACCTCACAGAAAATCACAGAGTAGCTGCACACATTTGGGAAAGGTCTGATACTGTTTGCCCAGAAAGCTGCAGTCACTGAGGGATCTACTGACAGTCTCAGTGTGCTAAAACTGGCCAAGCAGCAGAAGGTCTGGATGGAACACTGTTCTGAAGATCTGCTTAATACCTAGTCAGAAGTGGAAAAAACTGAGATGCTTTCATGCAGGACCTGATGATCTAAGCACAGGAGCAAGCTACTGAGGGCATTTGCCAGCACATCAAAGACAGAGAATTTCCAAAACTCCTACACAGTAATAGTTGATATCCACACCTTTTAATAAAAGATTTGCCAAGGGCAAAATGGCTCAAAGTACTGCCAAGACAGGAACATATTTGAAGATATTCTCCCACAGAAATTCACTAGTACGAAGACAAAACACAAACAATATTCCATAATTGACATTAAAATACTTTATTGGCTAGATAGAATATGCAGTATGCACTGAAATATACTGAAATACAAAGTCCTTGAGAATATTCATGTATAAAACCCACAATCCATACTTCTACATCTTATTTACATACATTGCCAAATGTATTCAAGAGTGTCAATAAGGTCGTATTTGTAGTTCTTTCTTCTCTTGAAAGCACATTTACTGTAGTCCAAGGCCTTTTTTTTCTTCAACAGAAAATTGCACAGCTACCCTATTTCCTCATTTGGCCTGAAATCTGATAAAATTTTACATACTCTTCTCTCCCTTGCTAGATCCTTTCAAGCTTGACTTCTGCCTCTTTTTCTCCCTTTGTCCCAGTATGCGATAGACTTTTTTCTTAGCTTCCTTTTGCCTCTTGAATTTCTGTTCATCCTCCTTCTGCTTAACTTTGAGATATTCTTTAAGCTGTTCCCGATGTTTTACTTTGGCTTTCTTTATCTTGTAATTATTCACTGTACTCAAAGCACTGAGTAGGGCTGATATCTAAAACAGAAAACAGACATTCAATACACACACAGCTCAGTTTTGGTGAGTAAGAAACAGTTTAACCTCAGCAGAGACACATGTAATGAATCAGATATTCAAGGCAAGTTCCTAATTATCTCTGCACCTGTTACCCAATTTCTAAAATGGTTCAATTATTTATCTTGTTAGGAAGTTAATCAGAACTTTCATTTTTGTGAACTCTGATTTTAGTTAGATACCGCTTAAAAGGCTATACCTAATTGCTACTACAGAACACTTAAACTGCAGTTTGGACCTTCTTGCCTTTGCAAGCACTCTAATTCTCAATTTTTGAAGCAGAATATTTGCTTCAAATCCTGTCTGTGTTAACAATGCATGGCAATGACAAGTCAAATTAAAAACTGCAGCTGCCAGTTTAAGTCACCCATAATATGAGAGCACTAAAGCTAAGTGAAATACCTTGCAAGTACTGTGACAAGGACAAAAGTCATATTTAGGTTTCAGGTGACCTACTAGTCTAAAAAAATACACACCATCCACTCTGTGACAGTTCCATATACATACTGTGTGCCAAACAGGAACAAAACAAATTGCAGGTGGTAATTTTTCACTAGAAGCATATATGTCTTTAGCACTAGCAGTAGATTCAAGTGCCAAAACAAAAGTTAGAAATGTTTTAAACAACACATTTACCCTTCATGAGTCCTTGTTTCAGAATACGTGATAATTACCTTCTTTTCATGAGGCTCCCTGATAACAGCTGGTCTCCACTGGTCTTTTGGAGTCTTGCCTTTCTTCTCCAAATTCTTAGGCTTGTTCTTAAAAGGCAGTGCCTTCTGCAGTGCTTTAGGAATGTGGAGCTTATTGAAATGCCTCTTCTCCCTCACAATAGGCTAAAAGAATGAACAGAGAACATTGATAATATTCTTGATCTTTAAAAGCGGTTATTTTATTTTCATCTTTCAGGAGGATAAAACCCACAAAACACCACAACCCAAAAAGAAACAACATCCCTCCAAAAAAAAAAAGGAAAAAAAAAAACAAAACCAACACCAAACAGCAACCAAAACAAATCAACCAATCAAAACCAAACAAAAATCAAGACAAAAAACCAAAACAAACCAAAACCCAAAAACCATTTTCGTACACACTTGCACTGATCTGTGCATGGTATGTTCACCCCAATTACTACTGCAGAAGTCTCAGTAAGCTTCTGGAGAAGACTTCTACCCTGCAGATTACTTTATAAACTTTCACTGACCCTCAACAATCTGCACTCCACTGTTTTATACCCATCTCATGCCAGGACTGTGCCTTGTGGATAATATGAAATCACATAAGCATATGTATGAACATGTATTTACACTGCTCTCAGTTTGCACAGGTCTGAGACAGTGCAAATTTGACTATGATCACCAGTTCATAAAAAAAAAAACCCACACCAAACCAAAATAACAAACTCCAAAACAGACATATACCTTATAGAGAGAATCCTTGTTTTGTTTCAGTTTGATGCCTCGCTCATACCTCAGCTGCCCAGTTGTCTTCATTCCACTCCAAGTATCTTTCTCACCTGCTGGCTTCAGCAAGGATGTTACAGGGTTATAAAATGTCGGGATAGAAACAGGGTACCAAGTCCTCACAAAGACAATATCTGAAAGAAAAGGAAACAATACTAGACTCTAAAACAACAGTTTATCACATCTACTCTCTCAGCACAGATTGCTTGACTAGAACAGATACATAGACCACGAGCTAGTATTGTGTTTGTTATATATACCAAATGTCTTCAACTTTTGGTAAAAGCATGTGGCTATTTGTACACTTGGATTCTGCAAAATCCCAAAAAGGCATGAACAGCACATATTCCTGAAGAGCAGGCAGCTAATACCGTCCTATTCACTACTCATATTAGAGAACTAGTAAGAGTTCATATATGTGTATGTGCCTAAACAATTACTGACAAAAAGCCAGTTTTCTTTGCCTATAAAAGAACTAATTTGATTTTACTTTGTACCATCCATAATTTCAATGCATTTGGAAAATAGATCATATAAACCCAAATAAGTATAAATTCATATTCTGAATGTCACAGTGATCCTCAGCAAACACAGGAGATAACTATCCCCTGCATAATTTCCTTAAAAGATTACAGAAAAAGTTAACTGCAGCTACAATGCCAGTCTTTGGATTTCTCAGAGAAATGTCCTTCTAGCACTTGTACCACTAATTTCCATTCACCATGTTCAAGGAGAAAGGCACGCCATGCTGTGTAAAACACTAAACACTTGAAGATATGTGTCTTCAACTCAAACCTTTTCATTTGCATACTATATGACTTAGGAGTACAACAGAAAGAAATCCAACAAAAAATGTACTTCTTTTTAATTTCATTCTGCATCTCACCAGGTATTTCATGTTCTCTGAATTCACATCTTAATTATCAGATTCCAGAATTCTGAGACACAGCTTTCCAATTTGTGAAGGAGGATGAAAGTTGCGTGATAACTTACATGGAAAGTGCAACTTACCACTCATCAGCAACTTGTCTTCAAATGTTGCTCTGAAAGCACCTACGGGAGTTCGGAGGGCCTTTTTGATCTGTCCTCGGATACCACTCACAGAACGGATCGCTGCTCCTTCAAATTTAGCCACTTCCAACTGAGAGTTAAACATTCCCTGAAAATGTGAATTATTCACCATCATTTAAGATGCTAAGTTTTTCCCTGTGAACTATGTAGGCCAAAAAACTAAGTCCTACCAGCATATCTTATAAAGAAGCAGGAACCTAATGTTATCTTTAGACTAAGAGTGCTGATCATGCCAAAAACCCACTGAGCTGACTTTAAGGTAAAAAAAATCACATTGAACGTGAACCAGGAGACTGTTCCAGAATTTTTGTCTGATTAACAATAACTTATAATGGTCAGTATCTTTAGAGACACTGAGGGGAGCTCAAAGAAGTGCAAGGAGCTACTGAGATCCAGAACAGTATGCAACAATAACGGAGAACAACTGCCTCAGCAAAGACAATCCCAGGTTTCATCCCTAACATCAGTACATGTGGTTTAACAGTATACATACCTACATACCCACCTTAATAAAACAAGTGTTCTTAAAAATTTTGAATGGAAAACCGGTTAGCTTTAATTTCTTTACAATAGTTATGGATTTATCTAAATCAAGTACAACTCCTGTCGCAGCAATCCGGAAGTCAGGCTGAAACATGCAGAGATGAAAGACACTGTTGATTGTGTATTTATCACAAAGTGAAGAAACCATTTAGAATCACAAAATCACAAAACGGTTTGTATCGGAAGGTCACACAGATGGCCTTTAAAGGTCACCTAGTCAAATACCTCTGAAGGATGTTGTGGGGTACCTGCACTCCACATTTCACTGCTTTTACGAGTTCAGAATATCTAACTTTTACAGGAGTATGGTCGCATAAAAAATGCAAATTGACTAGTACAGACTAGTTGAGGTGCTGCTGACATAACATTCCTACCATTCACTAATGAGATTTTCAGAACTGCCATTCTAATTACCTTGGAAGCAATCTAACAGTCCTTGTTATCTACCTCACTGTGTTCTCTGTATGAAACCAAATCTTAGAGTCTCAAAGGGGAAGTGCTTTGAGCATCGCTCTAGGTCACTATATTATGCTGGGGGCACATGGCAAAAACAGTCTTTTAATACATATTACACGATGACTGTGCAATAGGAAGGAGATAATAATCACCACTCTGATTACTGTCAAGCTCATTACAATGCCATACAAAGCCTTCCTTATACACAGTCTGCAAACATAAATCTCCCTTTGAGTAACAGACATGCAACAAAGACCATATATGGCAAATACTGCTTTAACACTACTTTTTTTATTTTTTTATTTCTAAATCCTAATCCAATCCTATTCTCGTATCCACAAATATTTTCACAAAATGCAGAGAAGTCCCACTGAGGACAAATTTTTTCAACAGTACCTGAAAACCAAGTAGGTATAAATCCTTCCCCAGAAAATAATAAAGGAGTATTTGTTATTTTTAGTGCAGCAGATGAAAATTGTTTAAAAAACTCCTCTCCATAGTTTCTCACCACACTACGTGTTTCAAAAGATTGAGTCCACCTAGTTTCTCAGTTCCTACAACTACACTGCTTTACCATATGTAAACCCTCTTCCCCAAATCTGTATATTCTACCCAAATACCCATGGAAAACAGTACTCAACATTTTATGATAACATACCGTTGTTCCACTGACAGACTGAACTGCCAAAAATCCCGTTCCCTGAGGAGTGATGGGCCCTACAAGAAAATTAAATTTAAAAACCTCTGAAAAACTTTACTACACAATATCTAGCCTCTGTTTAAATTCAAAAAGCTTACAAATACATGTCAAATCACATTCAATGAATAAAGCCAAAGAAAAGTTTAAAGCATTCAAAGTACTACTCACATATAAAGCCCCGTGAAAGTTAACAGAATGGTTAACAAGAAGTTACTCATGTAATGGTTGGGCCCATAACATGTGCCAGTGTCTCTCTGCACACAGCCAACAAATCAGGTTCCTCTTTGATATGACACAACTTACCAGAACACTCAGAATTTGATTAAAAGCCAAATAATTCACAAGTCGTTCAAATAATTCAAAATTCACAAACATTAAGCAACTATCTATTTTCCCATACTATTCGGTATTATTTGGTGTTTCATGGCACAATTTAAAGACTTGTCATTCCAAAAGCTGCTTGCTGTATTTCCTGATACATTCTGTAGAGGTCGAGACATTTACAATGACATTACACGGTGATACAGCATAGTAACCTCGGAGTGCCCTCACCCCAAAAAGCTGCCCCACAGTGCATGTGTTGTGGTGTGTACTTCAGGAGCCTGTGACGCCCATTGTGATCCTCAATGTAGAACATGGGGATCGTCTGGAAGCGCCTCCACCCTAAAGAGAGGATTAAGGGATCACGTGTCTTCAGTATCTTCTTATACCATCGGTGCTTCTTCAGGCGCAACTAATTACAAAGAAAGATGAACAATGCTATTACAGGACAGCAACATGAATTCTGAAATTCAAGCTTAATTTTCAGGAATGACTGAAAGCAACTTCTATCTACACTAGAATTTATTGTTCAGTAAGCTTTCTATCTTCAAACATCCTCATTAACATTGGGTTGACTGGAAAGATTAATCAGTATTTCACTCACCGGGAAGTCATGTTTGTATGCATACAAGCAGGTATTATATTAAAAAACATATCTATAAATATGCTAGTAACTTTTCTATAGTCACATATATAAACTGTGAAGCTCAGAGAACAATTTATGTTTGCAATTTAGAAATCACAGTATCAGCCCTAAGATACTTCTGCAGATGAATGCTAAACAATAACCCTAGCTTTTCCAGCTCCAATTAAGCCTGTAAAAATTCAGTATCTGCTATGGTAGAGTTGGTTTGTGTCAAAAAGAAATTCCATATTCAAGAGACACAGAACAAAGTTTCTCTAAGTGTTTACTATATTTTTAATAAACAGAAAGTAGTAACTCCAGACACTCTGAAGCACACCTGTACTGATACAAAACTCAAAACTTTGGCTTACATACCTGTACATATCCGACATTTCCTTCACTGTTGCCTAAACCACCCAGGATAATAGGATAATGAGGGTCAAAATTCAGGACAAATTCACACGGCACATTCTCAATCTCTATTCGAACATACATCCCAGGCCGGAAACCCTCGTACTGCACTCTGGTCTCATCGTCTTGATCTTCAAATTCCGCTCGATTAAGCTATGTGACAAAGAGAAAGTCATCATGTGTTTCACAAAATTCCAGTATTAACAACTTGTTCGTGAAGTGCCAGTTCTATTTAAAACATGCTAACATTTATATAAATCTTTTTTGGGAAAGATCTGATAGGTTTTGCGACTTTTTATTCAAAGCAAGATTTCTACCACCATGAATTCCTTCCAATTTGAAATCCCAAGTGGGCCTGTTAGTCTACTTGAAAGACAGTACCCAAGAGAAGCAAATGATTGAGTGACTTCTGCTATACCTTTCATAATGAAGACTTTGGGTTTTAAAGATACAACTGTCAAAAGTACATTTTTTATTTAGGAGCCCAAATACCTTTTAAAGTTAACATGTCATCTTCAGAGTGTGACTCTATGAGCAGGGTGGGCTGCTATCTTACTCAGCAGCTTAAAAGTATTTTTGCGCATCCTCACACTGTATTGTCAAAAGCTCTTCTGTACCATATAAATGCAGATATTGTGCAAACATTTAAGATATCCTTGCGAATCACAAGGAAGTCTCACCCTCCTATTCTACCTCCTGATGTTCAGATACCAGTAGTACACTATTTAAGCACAATAATTACTAAATTCACTTCTCAAGGTACTGAGATACAGCAACAATCTGCTCCAAGTTTATTTTTCTAAAAGCTTTTGCCCATCCCCAGTTTGAGATCTGTGCCCTTCCATCCCACAGTAGGAGCGTTGCTGGTATGCGTTTCTGTAACAGGCTTCAAGTGAACAGTTGTAAACTGTCTTGTATTCTTTTACTGGAACGTCCTTATTTACGCTTTAAGTGCTCTCAGTAAATCAGCATGCCAGAGTTCATATCATCACTTATGACAGAGGCTAATGCAAGAAGATAATGACTAATTCAATGACTACTTAGGGCAAAATTTTGTCAGAAGAGAAAACACTGAAGTTATTAGCAATGGAAGGCAATGTTCTTCCAAGTCAGTCAATTAAGGTTGCAAGTTCTTATCTAAAAAAAGAAAGACCTGGAACAAAATCAACACCTCATATTCTGGATACAGTTACACTGAAGACTCCTACCATACATATAGAGCAATAGTTACAATTATTTTTTGTTCAAAACAACCTTACAGTTGGAGGAAAAAGACTGTAACACAGAACTTAATTAATAACTTTGAAAAAAACCCACACTAAAAATAATACCAGGAAAATATATGGCACGAATTAGTATTGGAAAGATTTTCACCTTCCTGCACATAAAAGGATGCCTTTTTTTTTTCAGTTGCAAACTTTTAAAGCAGTTGAAAGTTTAGATGACACATCCTGGCTTATTCAGTTATTTAACTACTGTCCTCGGTTTTAGTTAAGCTTTCAGTTGCTTGGCTTGTTTTTCTCTTCAGTTAACACCATCAAGAAGTTCAAGCATAAAAAGTCACTAGCAAGTACTTGTGCGTACACAAGCATCATATGTGTCTCCACGAAAAAAACCTCTGGGGGTCAAAGTCTCTGGGGTATTTTTGAAGACATACAGCCAGATAAATTATCAAGTTAACAGTTAGTACCTGTGCTTGTTTATGCATTTCTTCTTTGAGATCATCAAAGTACGTCGAATCGCCTTCATCATACTCTGCATCGAACATTTCTTTCAGTTTCCGTTTCTTGTCCATGCGCTCCTTCTTCTTTTCCTCCTCCTCAGGATCTGGTTTGGACATTTTTTCATCTTCCTCTTCTTCTTCACTTCCAAACTAATCAACAATAAGTTGTCAAACATGCAAAATGGTTCAGTGACATCAACCCACTCTGAGCAACAGTTTAACATACACTATTAAGAAATACTTTTCCGAATGCAAATCATTAGACACTTGAAAAATATTTCAAGACAGATAGTAAACTATTCATACACGGGGCTGGAAATTCAGCAGCGACCAAAAGATCTCACGATCTAATCATAACCCTTTTTACTGAGAAAACTTTTTTGACTTAACATTCATTTTAACAAATGGGAACAGACCCCAGAACTGGCCTACCTGCTACTCTACAGCTAATTTAAGACTACATAATGCAAGAGCAAAAAAAAGTAATTGTTGATAGCAGTGAGGAACACTGTGCTGGAAGGTAGCACTCTAGAGGCCAGAGAGGAGGAAATTTGTTCACAGACCATTTGAAAACTGCCAAAATTATGCCATTACCCTTAATTTTATAATGAAATGCAAAGCCATCAAGTTGCTCAGTCTGAAAAAAAAAAAAATTGATTTTTCAGTTTGAATTGTTACAGCCACCTACAGCTCTGTTCTTGGAAGATATCCAAGCCAAAGCATAAAATTGCTTCCACCAGCCTCCTTTATGCAGATAAGAGGAATGACTAGGAAATGGTGTCAAGTTCCCACAATTTTGTGTTTAAACAGAGTGCTATAATCTTCTGCATCAGATGAGATGACACAGTACAAACAGTTATGATTACATTTGGGTTTAAAATACTCTCATGCCTCCAGATCCTCCAGCTCTTGATTAAGCCTGACACCTACTGTCAAATAAGTGAGGTGACTTCTCCTACATAGCTAACTTTAAACATAATTCATACTCTGACTAGAAACATGCCTTCTAGATAAGTTCCAAAGGCAGTAATACACATATCTTTTCTTTATTGTTACCATTGATTTCTTTCCTATTGACTCTATGAAAATAGAATTTATTACATAGGACATCTATCACCTGATCAGAAACTCATACACATGTATATTGCTAAAGAACATAAAAATGCAGATCAGACCTCATCTCTTTCAGCAGCATCCTTTCCTTTGTGCACAACACCGGTTTCAAGATCTTCAAAGTCTCCATACAGTTCTTCTGCAACAATAAGCACCCAAGATATCTGACTGTCAGTTAACGATTCTGCTGTATTGTTCCATACCATTTCTCACATTCTCAGTACTGCTCTGTACATTAGTTTCAGTCCAAATAGCTTTTCTTCCCTTCAACAGTTTTGCAAGTCTGTTCTGCCCTCTCTACAGCTTCAGCTGAAAATTCTCATCTCAACTCCAGTGGCTTGTTTTTTTTTTCAATACGTTCATGATTTAAAAAATGTAAATAAAGTTTAGATCATCCCAAAGGACCACATAGCACATTAGTTAGCACCGTAATGACACAACACCCCAGCAGAAAAAGAATTTGAAAAAAAACATGCAACTATATCGCTAAGGCAAAATACTCTACATACATAACTAAAAAGCCAAACTTTTCTTAAAAATCGTGCATTTATGAATCAGTTTTAGTAGTCTTACACATACCATCTTCCTCCAACAGTTTTGCTGCATCTTTATCATCTTCCCACTTTCCAGTAACAAAGCAGTCTCGAATACTGCTCATAACCTGCAAAATAGTGTCATTGCCTTGTACAGCTACAGCTTGACATCAACTGAAACATTCTCCAATGCATTTCCCACTTCCCCACCAGAGATACCACCTCAGAGACAATCTGATAATCTCACATGAAGCTCCACATCAAGACACCAATATCAAAACTACACAATGCCTCAGCAAAACCAGGAATGTGAAACCAACTTAACTCTTGTACAGGGGAGTTTACACTAACATGGTCTCTACCCTACACTGTATTTTCACTCAGGATTCCCCTGCTTTTTACTTTCTGGTAAATACATAGCAAACTATGATCCATCAGGTATTAAAGAGAGCCAAGCATTAAATTGATTTATTGTAGCTTTCCAGTCCTGTAAGCACAAACCCTGGAATCTGTTGCTTCTAATGACAGCAAGTAGCAGTAATTAGACTTGGGCCACAGTTCCCATAGATCTGTTTCAATGATAACTCAGTAGTACTTTATGAGACACAGCGAGGACATAAACAGCATAGGATATGCAGAAGCAATTATCCAACGGTATTACCTCTTCTAAATCCCAATCTTGTGGCTTTTCTATCAGAAATTTGGAGCAGTCAAGAGCATTAGCCTTCTGTTTGGATTCGTTGTCTGGACGGCTGACACGAAACAAACCTCCAAGTTCATCATCTCCATCCTCACTCTCATGGTCCTCATCCTCGACAGCTAAATCAAACATACAAACTGTGATGATTTCCCCCACAGCACATGCGTTACACTGATTAACTCACTACACTCATTAACTACCTCTCCTCTGTCTACCTGCAGTAATTTGATGAAACAAAAGACGTAAATTAAAAATAGTTTTAAATACAAAATCCTGAAGAAAAAGGTACACGAATTCAGTTATTTGTTTAACTGGAATCATCTGAAAAAAACATTGCCCAGTAAGTCAACACAGGATGTTTGTTTATCTATGAACAGGAAGGACATTAAGCTTGTCTGTACATCAAGAATACCAGACTTGAGAATCTGTCAGAAAATCTTCCCACTCCTGAACTGTGGAAGGTTTACAAAAGCCAAATTCTCATCGTGTTCTACAAAGGTTTTCCATTATGAGGTTTGTACGCTCAAGACAACCACAGGAAAAGTTGTAAATTAAACAGGTCAAATTACATAAATAGCAGTTTTCTCTTTCTTTTAAGCCACCTAGTTATTTTTTCCTTGACAAATACCTCATTAGTGACATGATAATACTAAGCCATGTCTAAGAGAATATTCCACAGTCACTGCAAGACAGAAATTCCTGAAAACAGCCAAGAAACAACATGGCTTTATGAAACACAATTACGACAATGGATTTGTACAGTATCTACCAGATGATTATAGAAATGACCATGCTTCAAATGCTTAGGGGAAATAACTGTAACAGAAAACATGAGTAATAACTGAGTAGTATGGAAAATGAGCTCAAAATTGTTTTTATTGGAAAATTAAAAGCTGTCTTTATTTCAATTACAAGTATCCACAATTAAAAAGTCAGTTCACTCTTCTCAAGCCTCCCACCAAAAGACAGTGTTTAAATATTCAGACTTGAAAACCCGGTACCAGCTAAAAAGCTACCATATATTAAGACAAGTTTTCAAACAGATTTGTACCTGTTCCGTATACAAGTTTACGAAGATTGGGGGTTGAACGTTGCTGTCTTAGAAAGGCCTCAGCTGCCTTCTGTGTAAGGTCCTCCTTCCACTTAAGTGCACCTGAAAAGGGAAAAAATTTGCATTCTAACTCTGGAAAAAAAAAAAGAATTAGGAGCTACAAAAATAATATAGATGAGGACATGACAACAGGCTTAAGAAGTACAGACACAACCCACAGTTTCTTTTTCTCATACTCATACGCAGAAACATAAATTGTGGCTAACAAATTATATCACTGTTGGTTGTTTTTTTATGGCAAGTCCTAATTTTAGGACAAAATTTTAAGAATTTATTAGCAATAGTAACAGATCTGATTATATTCATGATGACACACATCTTCTTCAGACTCATAGAATGGTCTAATGGTTGGACGGGACTTCTGAAGGTTATTTTGTCCACACCCAGTGCTCAAGCAGTGTTACCTACAGCACGTTGCTCAGCAACACATCAAGATGGCTTTTGAATATCTCCAAAGATGGAGATTCCACAACTTCTCTGGGCAACCTGTTCCAGTGCTCAGGGAGTAGTTAATGCATTCTAGTAACATTCCCCCAAGAATATTTTAGTTTTTCTAGATGTAACAGAGCATCATAATTTGTTTTACACACACAGCAATACAAAGAAAAATTAAAAAAAAAAATTAAGTTTATAAAATGAACCACCTTGGTTTTAGAGGAAGGAAATCTGAGACGTGCATACTACATTGCAAATGAAAGACTTACTAGCAGATATTCCCAACTTTCCTAACAAAGTTTGTCATATACACGAGAGGCAAGATTATATCATATTTACTAACGATCCAATTAAAAATGGACAGTAAAAATTAAACATAGTCTACCCATTGTGTCAGCAGAAAGATCTATTTTTTCTTCATACTCCTCTTCCTCTCTCAGTAGATTCTCCACATCATCCTCATCTTCTACAGCTTTACGTTTAGCCTGCCCAACACTATCAGGTTTCTTTGCTTGAGTGTGCTGAAACCCATTGCCATTTGACTCTTCAACTTCTAATTCATTGTGTGACCCTCCTTCGTCATCGCCCCCATCAAAAGAAGAGCTTTCAGCATCAGATTCTGATGCCTCTTCTGCTGTGCAGTTTCCTGAATCTGTAGTAAGCACTGCTTTTCTTTTCAGACTGTGATCTGAGATTTGTGATTTCATTTCTTTATGTCCCCTATTTACACCATACTGCTTAGATTCAGTTTTTTTGTTTACAGCCTCAAATTCACTATCTGAGCTTTCATCTTTGCAAGTCCTTTGTTCTTCATCCTCCTCCTCCTCCTCATCGTCTTCATCTTCCTCTATCTCACTGTCTTCAGGGGCACTTTTGCTATCTTCTTCAGAACTCATCTCAAGATCATCATCACTGTCTGCAAATGCAGGCAGTTCATTCACAGCTTCTTCCTTAGCCACCTCTGTCTTCATACGTTTGACTCTCCTAACAGTCATCTCTTCCCTTAATAGCTCTCTCTCACTTTCTTCCTCAGCATTTTCATCATCGCCATCACTTCCATCCTCAGACATTGCTGCTTCTTCTTCTTCTTGGTCATCTTCCTCATCACTTACTGCATCATCATTTTCTTTCTCCTCTTCTTCAAATATGGCCTTCCGACGTACTCTTCCTGTCTTCAAATCCAGCTGCCTCTCTTCTTTTGGCATCACAAATCTGTTTTTCCAAAAATCACATTTGAGGTTAGATGCTGAAGTATAAGAAAATTTTAACGAAACAATGAAACTTCATGTTAATATTTTTAAATAATTGGATGATTTGTTTTTCCCCCAAACAAAGCGAGGTGATGGAGAACAATAGAAAGGCAATGGTGTTCTGTAAGTATAGAATGCCTCTTAATTCAGGAATACACCCTATGATTTAGCCATAAACAATTCCAGGAAATTTCTTCATTTTCCATTAAATGAAAATAGGTTATACAATTAATTCTACTGAAGATTATGACTGACATTCTCTAAAACTCTGATGAAAAACAGAAGTATGCTACTTGGGCTATATCAACAAGAAATTCCTGAAAAGCAGGACTATACTATTTGCAAAACTTTCTAGTACCAATTATTTTTATCTCAAAATACACATGTGGTACATGAATAATCTCAGGAAGAACTGGGCAACTATGCTCTACTGGGAATTTTTCTTAAAGTAGAGCCTGAAACTAGAGATCCATTCATGCTCCAACACTGCTCAGCATTCAAAACTTACTCTTGTCCTACATCTTCTGAACCTAAGGGCCTAGAGTCCATGAAGAGAGAGACCTTGCTTGATGCCATCTTAACATCAATGGCTGAATGTGTGGAGATGAGGCTCTGAACGAGTTCGTGATTTGGTCTCACTTCCTCCTGGAAAGCCAAGATTTTTCACTTTTCATTTAAAATGAATAAACAAATACCTAATGAACAGCTATCAGCCTACCTGCCTAAACCAGCAGAAATATGCATGAAAAGAATGCAGAGATCTTAAATAAACATTTTCTCAGAATAGCAAGGTCTCCCTTCCCCGCTTCACATTTCAAGAATGCATACAATATCAAACCAACAAAAATTAAAGAGGGACTCCTTCACAGTATACAACCACGACAGTAAATACCAATAAGCATACACAATCATAGACCCAAAGATATTTAACATTTAGCACAATACAGAGAAAAAAAGCTGAATTCATTTGTAGGCATATGTTTTCCATCTCTCCCTTTGATCAGTCAAATCCTGTAAATGTTATTCTACAATCACCATGCCCTGAGTGATAATACCCCAGGTACCAGGCATTTTCATAAATATTAAGTCAATATTTGGAAAGTTATTACACAAAATTCAGTGCTTGTTATTAACCAGTCTTCCAAATGTTTTGCACAACAGCAGATAATAGAAATACCCCTTCTCTGAAATCCTTGGATGAGAGAAAAAGAAAGTAATTACCCACTATAAATAGATAAGGATTGGTTACTTTAAAGCTTATTTTTAAACACTTATTTTGACTCTAAGAATAAAAACTACATTTTGCAAGAGCATTCAAATCACCATCAGTATTCTCTTACCTCTTCTTTTTCATGAGCGTGGCTTCCACCAAGGTCAATATAAACAGCATCTTTATCATATACAATGCCCCCAACTCCTGAAAGAGGGGCATAGACCAGTTTCTCTTTCTCATTTAAAGAACGTTTCTTTTGCTGTTCAGGGAGAGCACAGGGGTCTGGTAGGAAACTCACATCACTCACAGTAAAGTCTCCTACACCTGGGGTGACAGGCAAAGGAAGCAACAAGGTTTGCACAAAGCTTTGATTCTGAAATTTGTGCAATTCACTATGAAGAGATGAAAAAACCAAACCAAAACAAAAACAGTGTGGCATTTAGTGATTTATCAATAGCAAGCTCTGTACCAGACATCCAATTCTTCTGCTTCACCACTGAACTTAGAGAAACATACATAAATTCCCCAGAATCCTGCAAAGCTTTGGGTTTGTTTGTTTCCTTGTTTTTAAACCAAAAAACCAGCAACTCACTCTTCTGAGCAGGTCTGTAAATTTACTATTGAAATATTTCTCGATTTAAATAATTCACATAAAACATTAAATTATTCATTGAGCATGAGAAATATTACATAAGCCGAATTTACTTTTCATTATTAGAGCTGGTATGTTTTGCACTTCAAAGACCTTTTAAAGTGAACCACCTTTGAAAAACTTCAAACACTCCATATTGTGTTTAACACTGCAACAAAATTGCACAAATAAAACCAAAACTAACTACAATGTTTATTTTCATAAAGACGTGTTAGGAATAATAATTTCCAAAAGCATAACATGTACTTGGAAAGGTGAAAAACCTATTTCACAATATACAGTTTAAAGACAGAAATCATTGCATGTTATTCATAGATCAGTACAGAAGGAATTTTAAAAATCTGATTAATTACCGGGCATATGAATTTGACTTTTGTTTTTCAGGTGTGCTCCTCTCAAGTATCCATAGAGTGATATCTTCCTGTCACATTTGGGATTGATTCGAACATCTTCTGGGTTTGTCAACTCCTCCATTCTACACAACATTCAAAATGAAAGTTAAAATATCCAGCAGTCCCAAGAGTCACTTTTGATAAAAAGGTAATTTAAGAAAAGAGAACTGCTGCCACTGCATGCTTTGCAGACTCTAATAATCAAAGTAGAATGATCGTTTAAAAAAAAAAAATCCATGGAAAAAAAATCTTCCAAAAAGTTGTATGACCATGTTCAACAACATATAGCACACTGTTGTACATATAGTACTGTTTATACACTTTGCAAACACAACTCTCCTCAAATTAATTTTGCCATTAGAGGGCAAAGCTGAATTTCCTGCAGCCACACAAGACCTACTTTTCCTTAACAATGGCAATGAGCAACACAAAAACTACCACAGAAAATGAACATTTGCAGGCAGATGAGGGGGAAACCCGTTCCAACACTGCACAAGGCAGGCAAAGCAAACACACAGCCCGGAAGAGAATGGGACACATGTCCTGCCTACACATCAGCTGAAAACTGATGCAACAATCACAGTAACTGTAACAGTTCCACTGCCTAAAACAATGTTACTGAAAAACTAGGGAATAGCTTTTTTGCCTTTTCCCTATCTTTGTTTTGTGCATGTTACAGAAGTTTTTAATGATTTTTGCATGACTCTTATCTACTTCTCAGACAATTTTTCAGAAAGAATTAGAGCTTTGAAAGAGGCTCATTCTAGATACCTTGGATTTTTGTGGGAGTTTAGGCCTAACTGTAAGCATTCTGGAAGTAAAACATGAAAGGTGAGGTAACTTCCCAAGTAGGCACAGCCACCATCCAGATTACTTTCATGTTCCAAAGACACTGTGAATCAAATGCTACACATGGAGATGAAGCAGAAGAGATATTGAAGGAAACTTGGAGGACTAATTCACCAGCTTTTGTTTAATTGCTGGAATGCTGTTTCTTTTCCACATAAATTCAATATAATCATCAATAACTAGGATTATTTTACCTTTTTTTTCTGTGTTTCAAAAGTGTTTACAATATACCAGGGGTATATACATGATCTGACACAAGTGAAAACTGAGTGGCTAAAGCTAATGGCCCAAACCTGCAGAGAAGGCTTCAACTTCCCACAGCCACCCTAACATTAAACACACATTCACACCCAAAGCTGAGGTCTAATATTACAGCCTTTTCAAACAGCAGGTGCTACCTACACTGCAAGTGAAGAAGAGAGAGAAATGCACACACCTGTCTGCGAGAACATATGGGTGAGACGTTTGCCAGGTAAGAGGTCGGAATTTCATAACAGAGATAAAACGCCCCAAGTTGTGAATCTCCTGCTTTTGATATTCTCCGTGAACCATCCCAGACAAATAAAACAACTTAGCACCCTAAACACATTCAAAAGATACAAAAACATAAATCATTTGTAAATCATAAGTGGAAATAACAGATTAAAACTGGTTCTAAAAGGTCAAACTAACTAGTTTACTTCAACATGAAAATTGCCCCCTAAATCTGAGGGGGCAATTCACATCCAGAAGATCTCGTACAGACCTACAAGCAGATCCTCCTTGCACAGCACTGCATAACAAACATTTTTACTGGTACCGTGGTGAGTAGTTTATCACACTGGGATAGAGAATAGTTACATAAGAATTTTCACAAATAGAAGAAAGATGACATAATCTGATACAGTATCAACATTGTTCACTTCCAGTATTTTCTAAAAGGCATAATAACATAATAAACACTTAAGTATTCCCCCACTTTTAATTTAGCTTCCATAAAGCAAAACACAGTAAAAAATTCCATGTTAAACGTCATACCGGGTACACTTCAGTCCAGAATCTGTGCTTTAACTTCTTTTTAGTCTTCCTTAACTGTTTGTTGTTCTTGAATGTATCCAAGTGGGTAAGAACTCCCATAATTTTGGGAAATCCATGTACCTGACAAATGTTCAGGAATTCAAATGTTTCCATCTCAAATCCAAAGCTGGCATCAATAAGCATTAGAACCTGAAAACGCAACATCCACATTTCACTGTAGCAATACCATGGAGTACACATAAGCTTAGTCATAAGCATCTTGGGAACCAAAATCTTGTGAGAGGTTTTGTATTTTATATTCATATAACCTGAAAACCCACTTTAGCTTTTTAATTAAAGTATGGATCTTAGCTGCTTTAGAAGTTAGTGGGGCCTAGGAAATAAAATCTCATCTTCCAGTCAATCAAATCCCCTTTATATAGATTTGATTTGCTCATTGTCTCTGACAAAACTGTAGAAGAATAAGGCTGCTCTAGAAACATAATAACATACAGTACTAAAATAAGATCTGAACAAGTGTTTACTTGGTGAATTTAAAACATGCAAAATTTAGTATCCTTCAATATTCTCTGGAACACCCTAGAAAATTAACAGCATTCTTATATCTGTGTCTTGGATGCACTAATGCCTCTAAGGTCAGTTCTTTTGGTGAAATGAAACACACTTACTTCACACCTTGCAATTACTGTTAGGCAACATTAAAATGCACTGACAGAGGAAAACAGCAGCCAACAATCACATGAAAAGGGAAGCAAGATTGTATTGGGGTCTGAACAATAAAGAACTTAAAACACAGGGGAACTGCCGACAGAGATCTCCAAGCAATTATGTAATCTCAGCTCCCTAACAATAAAGCCAAATAGATTCTCAGCATCCCTACATGCACACAGAATTTCCCGCATCCATCACATCTACTAACAAAAAAATTTTGCATTGTTTAATACATCTCTCTTACTCAGGTAGAAAATAGGCAAGCACAACAGATCAGTGCACACATATATTTAGATATTTATATAGTTAATAATCATAGGAGGATCCCAAACCCTAATTAGCTATGAATAATATACACCAAATTCACAAGTAAAGTAAAATTCTAAGGATCATGCACTGGATTCCCAAGACCAATTACAAGTAAATTACAACGGTGACTACACTCCATTGAAATCAGTTGTTTTACTACACAATGATCTTCAAATATGGGGACCTCAGAGTGCATTAAAAGAACATCTAGTAAACTAATACATATTTCTTTAGACATTAGTTGAAAACTTCTGGACTAAAAATCATTTTCAGATTTTATATGGTTTAACCAAATTCCTTAATGAAAAATCACTGTATCACCTTGGCTTGTTGTAAGATCTTCCATTAAGTTTACCAGTTGCATTAGCAATGAAATTCAGTTCCATTTTACTTCTTTCACGTCCTCCCCATTACCACACACACACAAACACACACACTTTCTTCTCCCCCACCTCCAGGACGAGGAAAGTCCTAGGGGTCATTCCAGAACATGAGGTTTGTCAACAAGCTTAAGTCCTGTTGTCTCTGAAACCAGAAACAGTTTTTCCTCTGATAGCAATGGTTAGAGAAATCAGACAACGGTGCAGTCCAGTCAAAAGTAGTATTTTCAACAGAATTATAGTAGAAACCACAGGGCATTGCTAACTTACCAAATCAGCAACTTTAGCCAGGTCAATCATTGTGTTGATGTCACATCCACATTCAATAATAGTTAGCCTGCGTTTTTTACCTGAAAACAGAATTAAGAATCAAAACCTGAAACAGTGGGAGCAAACCAATTAGTACATTGTTTTCTTTTCAAGTCACATTCCTGAAGTTGCTGGAGCGTATCTGGGACTCCAGTTCTTGTCTAACATGTAGATCATCCAACAAGCACCACTGTAGAAGTGGTTTTGCATGTTTATAATTCTGCTAGATAACCTATTTTTATTTGAAAACATGCTTTCAACCTGATCATTTTAAAGGAATCATAGGTTATTTCTTCACCTTATCAATTGAAACGTTCAACCCTCGAGTCCCAGAAGACCAATCAGGAAATCAAATCAAATACATGAATTTTTCTTTCCATTTTTAACTTCCCAAATTTGCCAATCGTTCCTTGCAAAAATGAGAGTCATTAATTAAAGTCTCTGAAGAGTCCACCTGTACGAAACATACAGTTATCTGTCTACAAGCAAGATCTTCCACACAAATTCGTGCCTTGAGCTGCTGTGGGCTGTGCACAAAACCTCAAAAACAAATCAAGACGAAATGGAAACTGGGACTGAAAACTTAAAAAGGAACCGACCAGGGGGTGAGGTAGAGAAATGTAACTGGAACCGGTTAGGCAAAGTAATCCTTGACTTAAGAAAGAAAAGTGCACAGACACAGAATTATAGGACAGGGAACCTGAAAGAATATGAAACGTGTAGAGGTTAAGATCAAGGCAGAGAAAAACAGCTCAAAAAGGAAAACAGAATCCAGTAGAAAAGGAAAACTTGTGATAAGTATAGGGAGTGGAGGAAAGTGGGGAAAAAGTCAGAAAGGTAAAAACAAAAAACCGCAAAGATAATTGGGATCCCAGCAGAACGAAAAACAAGTTTTGAGGGACAAGTCCCCCAAAGCCTAAATCTCACTTTTGCTCTACTCTTAATAAATATGCTTGATCATACTGATGAGCCAAATGATTTTTTCAAAATTATCAAAAATTACAAGAACATGAACACATCCTATCTCTAAAAGCAAGACAAATAAGGAGCACAAAACAAGCATTTCTATTTCTTTGTTCTCACCTGAAACAATTGTAACAGGACCCCGGATTTCAACCAGCTTTTGCCTTGTGAAGTTCTTAATGAGACATTTTATTACAGTGCTCTTCCCAACCTTGGGAGGGCCAACTACAACCACCACCACTGGAGGTGGCTCCAAAGGAGTGCGATCGACCACAGGAATGTGATGTTTTTTAGTCTTCAAATCCTGAGTTCTGAGAAAAAATTTGTAATAAATAAATACAGGAACGTAATAAACAGTAACATTTATTATCTGAAAGCCTTCAGTACTTGCAAAAGCTAGGACACCAAGGTTCACCCTGAGCCCAGATACTAACACATATGTAGCACTCCCACCAAGTCCAAGGAGCTATACATTTTTTTCCATTGATGAACACAGCTGCACCACGTAACACAGATGCAGAAAGCATCACCCTTCTGACACAGGCATAAACTACAACACAACCTGGTGAATGACGGAAGCTATGCAGACACACCAGTGAAAATTACACTCCCTGCATTCCTACACAAACCAACAAAGAAACTCCAGCCAACACCTGTCCATCTAACCAATTCGCATGTCTATAACCAATTCCCACGTCTTACCGATGGAAAGTTCTGGCCATCCGCACGGCAGACTGGACCGTAAAGGCTTTGGGGTTTCTCTTCCGTGCATTTTCCTCATCTCCTATTCCCAGGTCATTGAGATAACGTTTCCTTTTCTTCTCTGCCTTTGGCCCGCTGTGCTTTGCACGATGCTTCTTCTTCTCTTTTTCCTCCATCTTATTCTTCCAACAGCTGCTTCCAACCAGTAAGACGCCGATTTCCTCTGTGGGACTCTGGGCCCCGCTGGCGCAGGAAGAAAACGCAGTGAGCACACAGCACACGGGCGGGAGCACAGCTCGCCGGGCCAGCACCACCCGACTGGTTCGGCACCCGGGCCCTGCCGCCGGCACCGCAGGGCGAGGGGCACGGAGCCGCCGGCCGGGCCCTGCGCGGGCCCTCAGGGCGGGAGAGGGCCCTCCCCGACACGAGCCGACACCGAACACCTGTCCCCCTCTGCCGCGCCGGCCCCGCTCCGCACCCGTGCCGGGTCAGGCCAGGCCGGGTCCGGTCCCGCCGCCCGCTCCACGTGTGCGCGCACCGCCCGTCCCCTTGTAGAGCCCCCCCCGGAAACACAGGCTGCGCGCGGGGTTCCGGGCGCGGCCCCTGCGGCGGAGCCCTATCAGCGGCGCACAGGGTGTCCCTCCGGCACCGGGAGCCGGCCCTGGGAATGGGGCGCTGCTAGAGAGCGGACCCCTATGCACGTGTGTGTGGATAAATGTCTCTCCCGCAAGGCCACGGCAGCGGGGACAGCCCCGCTGTGAACTGGCTGGTGCGGGCCCAGCAATCGACGTGAGAAAGATAAATGAACCCTTGCCAAGGACTTTGGGAGGGCAAACTCCTATGAAGGGCTTTTAAGTGCGATGGACTCAAATCACAGAAATCGGCAGAAACAATTAGGTTGGCAAAGACCTCAGAGGCTGCCGAGCCCCGCGTGTGCCCGAACACCCAAACACGTAGGAATGACAGCCACCGCCTCCCCGCGCGGGGCCCGAGCACCCTTCCTGCCGAGGAACTCCTCCTCATGGCCAACCAGAGCTCTCCCGGTGCCGCTTCAGGCTGTGTCACTAATGCACTCCCACGGGGCTCTCTGCAGGTGCCCAGCCCCCACCCACAGCGACATGCCCAGGCAGGCATGGGGTGAGAAGTGAGCCATTGCTTTATCTCAGGTCGGTGCCCACACCTGAAGGTGTTACAGGTACAGGCCCTGCCTCGTGAAGCGAAGAGCCCTCTTCTCTGGGGTGGCATAAACAGGCAAGGGGCAGGGCTGCTGAAGAGGTGTCCAGGTCGTGAAGTGCTCCCTCTGTGATGCTGGCCTGATCCTGCCTCCCAGGCAGGCGGCTTCCAGTGAGGATTTGCAGCTGCAGGGACCATGGCTGTCACACTGGAGGAGGTAGCTTGGAAGAAAGGACTTGCAGGATCCCACACAATGAGGAACTCCAGACACCTGGCATTGGGGTAGGCCCATGCTGACTCTAAACTACATCAGTGAATGTGGGACCTCACTATCTCTCTGACAAGTTATGTGGAAGAAAATGCAGTTTTCAATATTTAGCATGCAAAATCTTCCCTTCTATAAAGAGGAGCATTTTACAGGCAGTAGAAAAGTAGTTCAACACTTGATTCCTGTCCCACCTGTTCCTCAGCATCATCTACTTGTATGATAGCAGAGATGCTGTTGGTATGCAAGTCCAGAGGAAGCTACTGATACCATTGCTGTGAAAGTACCTCCTACATGCTTAATAAGCATATGATTTGTGTTCTCACATTCTCCACCTCATAGCAAGGAGAGAAAGTATACAGGAATGTCACTGCAGTGTTGCATCCACCTGCTCTGCCCAGATTTTTGTTCTTTGTGAAATGTATGCTGGGTAGATGTGTTAAAAGCAACTTGCAACAAAAAAACCCAGTAATTTACAGAAGAGCTCTATGCTGAGCAGTAGATAGCTCTGTGATAGGAAAATTATTTTTTTTTTTGTACTTACTCACAAGAAGTATTCAGAGTGTATTTCACTTCAGTGTTAGAAATGTGGGTTTGCTAATAAGGGAAGATGAAGACCAGCTGAAGGGGTTATAATGCAATGCTCAGTACTATTAGAGCAGCCAGGACTGGCAACTCAACACCACAAACACCTACCACAGCTTACCTCAGTGCAGCTTTGACAGAATAAGGATATCTACAGCAACGGAGGAAATAGCTGGATGCACTGCAGGGACCAGCCTCACATGAGACCTGTAAAAGTAATTTTCCCATTATTTGCCTCAAACCCCTATAAAAGGAGTACACTGAGATCAGTAGGGAAGACATCACAGAAAGACCCTGTGCTACCTACCAGGTGCCCACTGACTCCAAGGAGGAACCAAATCCCGTCCTTGTTGGTTAGTGGTATTAGTCTTTCAGATGTCCTTTTTTCTCTTCCTCTTTAGCTCACTCTGTGAAGTAAGACAGTTTTGCTACACACTTTTGAGCACCACTTTCTTGTCTTCTTCATGGGTAAAATTATTCTTTTTCTGTCTGTTCCTTCTCATTAAGGAGGTCTCATGAGGGAGAGGGTATATATAAAGAAATCTTAATGATTTTTTTTTTCAAAAAATTTATTAGTCATCTATTCAGTCATAAATACAATCATCTCTTTGTCCTTTGCTCTCAGATACACCTTCTTGTGTTCAAAGTGCCTTGCAGCTATTCTCTGAAGCTGTGGTTCTTCTGTAGTACCATGAGCATGCAACAGTCCTTCAGGTCAGGCAGAAAAATTACAGCCACAGCTAAAAATTACTGACAGAAGTCAGGATTAATTTTCTGGACTTCATGTGTACACATCTCCATAGGCAGCTTCTTCAGAAATATCAACTTTATTAATAAAATAATGTTATGTGATTAAATTCTATTTTTGTCTTTTCTTTTGTTCTATATACAAAATAATTAAGCTAATAACATGTATTAAAATCTAGGCACACTTAAAATATTCCAGAGCCACATTTTAAATACAAAAAGATTTGCATGTAGAGTTTTCATCATTCTAGGCCTGATGCTGGTGCTGCTTTAACACACAACCATAGCAGCTCTCCAGACATACATGTGAAGAACGCTTCCATGATTAAAGTGGTCTTGTAGACAGCCATGGATCTTGAGAATTCTAAAAATAGGTTCCAAGTGCAAATGCAAATATGAAACACATTTATTTTCTCTCCTGTGAGTGCAATTCTACAAATTCATGCACGTAGAAAACCTTCCTTCCACAAATAGAAAACCACAATTAAAAAAAAAAAAAAAAAAATTAAAAAAAAACCCCACCCTAGCAAACAAATTATACAAAAGGAAATCACAAAAATATTGCCTTTTAAAAGGCTACACGTGTGGTCATTTTTAAATGAAAACACTATACATGAAGTATCCAGGAAAAGACCATCAGTGTTCTCTATCAGGAGCACACCTAAAATACAAATACACCCAGTGAGCTGTCCCCTGCCACCAACAAGGCTGCTTTTCCCATGCTTGTACCCCTCCCATGTTAATGGTTTCTCCACTAAAAGCTATAAATAAGTTAAAATGAATTATGACTAGAATAGAAACAAAACTCAGTGCAGTAAGACCACAAAAGCAATGCCATAGTCCCAATCCTCCTGGCAGAATTAATCCAGCACAATCTGAACACAGAGAAATCTTCAGTCCTGACATACCTGTAAAGATCAGTCTCTGCATGCAAGTTAAAGTGAGGCTGCCAATAACCAAATGTGCAGGAATACTGCAAGCAGCTTGGTGACAGTTCACCTGGGATGGGACACACATTTGGCATGTTATTCTTCTGTAGCCCTTGCTAATGTAGCTTAAATTTCTTTCCCTTCCAGACAGGGCACAAAACTCAGAGGAAGCACCCTATACTTAGACCTGCAAAACCTCCAGCCACTTTGGACAACACTGCCAATTGAACAAAAAAATACATTAATTTTTTAACATGCTAGCGGACCCACTGCCAGTTTCATGTGTGACCCAAATGACAGGTTGAACTCTGGCCACCAAAAGCAAAATGGAAACTTTTTGGATCACCTTGCTCCACATTTTGCTCAAACAGTGAATCTAACCCTGTTCCCAAAATTTCATTTCTCATGCCCAGCCAATGAGGGTCATAGTCACTTACTGTCTCCAGTAGCTGCTGCCCATACAATGGGGCTGCAGTGGCAAGAGTGCCTTGATACCCTCCCTCGTGTTTTGGAAGTACCAAAGGACGACTAGCATTACTAGCCCCAAGCAGAGGTGAACTGTGCCTCATCTGCTCAGGATCAAGGTTAGGTTCCCCTTCACCATAATTGAAAGTGGAGCCCTTTGTAAAGAGAGAAGTGTTTGACTTGATACATGAATAGTTCTCAACACCCAGGCCCTGGTTAGCATTGATGTAGTTTAAGATAGGTCTCCTGTACATGTTCTCTTTAGCTGATGGGTACTGATGATCTTCTATAAAAGTCTGGAAAACATCTGCATCAGAGTAGTAGCTTTCAGGGAAAGATTTCTTCACGTGTGGATATTCCTGTGCCTGCTGCATGGGGAGCGAGATCTGATGGGGGCTCCCCATGCTTCCCGCACCTAGTGGGACCCCTTTTCCCACGCAGTCCAGACCAAGGTGCGCTGGGGGCTGACCCAGGGCTCCAAAAGTGTTGTCCACGCTCCTGAAATGCATGTCTATCCTGGAGCCCGGTTGTCCGGCGCAGGCGGGCCGCTGCCCACAGCAGCTCTGGCTGCCCCCGGGCAGACCCGGCTGCGGGCACGGCAGGCTCCGCTCCGCCCGGGGCCGCTCCTGCCCGCCGCACCGGCCCGGCTTGGCCTTGCCCGGCCTAGGGCAGGCGGCGGCTTCGCTCTTCTTGTGGTTCAGCTGCCGGGCTCTCCTGTTCTGGAACCACACCTGCGGGACCGCCAGAGAGTGAGCGCCCGTCCGCCCCGCCGAAAGGCCCGCCCGCCCCGCCAGCCCGCCCCTCTCACCTGGATGCGGGACTCGGGGATGTCGGTGAGGTCGGAGAGCTGCTCCCGCAGGGCGATGCCGGGATAGGGCTCTTTCTCGAAGGCGCGGACCAGCAGCTCCAGCTGTGCCTTGCTGAAGGTGGTCCTCTTGCGACGGCCGCCCTCCCGCCCCGCGCCGGGCCCGGCGGGGCGTGCTCGGGGCTCGCCTGGGGATACAGCGGGGAGAGAACGGGGAGACAGGGGGGACAGAGCGGGGAGAGAACGGGGACAGAGCAGGGACAGAACGGGGAGCGGCGGTCAGCGGGGCCGGGCCGCGGGTCTGCTGCTGCCCCAACTCTGACACTGACACTGCTCTCCCAACACCGACACTGACACCGACACAGCCACCACCGACAGCCACCCACCAGCGTCAGCCACCCACCCAACCACCCAACACCGACCCAACCACCCAACGCCGACACAGCCACGGCCACCACCACGGCCACCGATCCCATCGCCGCCCGCCCTGCGCGCCCCGGGGTGGCTCGGGGTGTCTCACCGGAGGGTCCGGGGCTGGGGATCAGCCTGGCGGGGGTCACGCTGGCGAGCGCCATGCGGCCGAGGTCTGCGGGCAGTGGGGCTGCTCTGGCCGCTCCACGCCTTATGAGCCCTTCCCCCGGCCCTTAGCGACCCCCACCCGCCCGGCCCGGGCCGCCCCGCCAATGGGCCGGGGCCGCCGGGGCTCCGAGGGTGACTCAGAGCCGTCTCCCACACCTCCATTGTCATCCCATCACCAAAATACACATAATAAGGGCTCGCCCCATACGAGGAGCCAAAGCGTCTCCCAGCGAAGCCCCCGCTGCCACGACCCAACCCAGCCACATTTCTTTAATTCAAATGGAGAGTGAATAATTTAATGAAGGAATGTTTCACTTTTGGTTCAGCCCTCTGAGCGGGCTCCCCTTCTCTCTGCACCGCAGGCCCGGGGCTCTGCTGGAAACCCGGTGTTCCCCCAGAGACAGGGAGGCCTCCATACCACTCTTTTCCCAAAGGGAAACCATCCCAGCTCTTACTGCACCCGGCTGGCAAGTCCTTGTCTTTCCCGTTGATGACCCTGCTCCTATTCCCATCCACGGGACACTTCTCATCAACTTAATTGCAGTGAATAAAATGCTGGTGGCTTTACCAGACATTGCATCAACACCCGCTGTTCACAGTAAAGGACAAAGCCTCCCCCAGCGCAGTCGGGTCACCCAGGGAAGACAGAATAGGCTCCTTCCTGAGCACATACAGAAGAGCTCAGCACAAGGTTTTCCTTTCCTAAGGCGTCTTTTTTTCCCCTTTCAGATAGCTCTGCTCATCCAAGTCAGGTACAGAACAAGCACGGTCTGTGCTATCAGCCCAAGGTGAAATCATGATCATCATATTAATCCAAAACAGAGGCCAGAATACTATTAAAGAGAGCCAAGAGTGACATAAGGGACTTACAGGGAGCAACAGTTGCAATGCAGAAAAGGATTAGATGTTAGAACAGCGACAAATCAATTAGTCAGTGTAATAATTTGTCAAATGAGGCCATTAATGGCTATCACTGAAGGTGTTCAAAAACAGCAGGATCATTACTTCATATGTTTTCCATCTCAACATATACCCATTCATTTTTCAGATTTGGGACCCAGTCCAGCTTGCTCTGAAGCTAAAGGGTAAGGGGACAAAGTCTCTGAGTTGTTACATACTGTTTACATTCTGCAGGGACCAGTGCATCCACCATCCACGCAGCCACTTTTGGGTGGAGCTGCGCAAGGGTTTTAACATTACACACACCACCACAGTGCTTCACAACCAAAAATTAATGTCCTTCCAGTCAAGGATGACAGTCAGGTCCTGTGAGTCTAGAATTTCAGAGACTGGATTCCTTTAGCAGTTCTGTCCATAAGGCAAGATAAATGCCCTCAGAAACCACTTTGCCTAATATTTTCAAGCAGAAGTGCTCATGAAGACAGTGAGAGTTTCAGAGGGATGACAGTATCAAGTAGTCCAAAACATCTGGTAACACCTTGAAGGAATTCTCAGTACTTCTCCCCTTTCTTCTACCATACCATCCCCATAAGCCTGAACTATCACAGCACAGATACATCCCACAAGATATCTCCCCTAGAGCTCCAGGATAGTTTGGAGTTTTTCCTGTCCATGTAAACTATAAAGTTTGTATTTAAGTGAGATTTGTCATGTGGGAGAAAGGAAAAAAGATGCCAGGTGGGGAAAGTTGTTCAGCAGTTATAGTAAAGTCAAGGTGTGCTGCTAGTCCTTCAGCTTTATTTCACCTTTATCATTCAAATACATATGTAGGGAGGGGTGGACAAAGGCTCAGACACAATAAGCAGAAATATAAATCTTGGGGGCATAGTTTTATTGACAGTCTTCTCTACAGCAAATCCAGCTTCAGCTATTGCTTGTTTTTCTAAGCATGCAGGGTTCAAGTCTATCTGTCTTTAAGCCCCTACACGGCTTTGCACACAGTCCTGCACATACCATCTCCAGCGTACACTTGACTAGAAATGAGCCAAGAGCTCACAGAGCTGCTCCTTCAAAAAGAAAACCAAAACAAACTGAACAGCTTTTTCTTTTTTTTTTTGCCAGTGTAGTTTTTGGCAAGCACCAGCATGGAATGGGGATGCATAGGAGCAGAGGGTAAGAGAATGGGGGAGCCTCGATTTGTATTAGCATAATAAAGTGTGGAATGGCATATGACCCCTTTCCATCTCTCTGCAATTCCAGTACAACTGTCCATGGGGTGCATGATAAATTGGATCAAGGATACTAAGGATGTTTGTAGGGTACAAACTCATTCAGTCTGGCCACAAGAAAGACTAGAACCAATGCTTTCAGTTTTCTTTCTGGATTTTCAATTTTCATGGCAGAAAACATTATCTCATAGAAATAACTACAACGCAAATCTGCCCCTGCAGGCGGCCTGCAATACTGATCTCAAAAGAACACAGAAACCACCTCCACCAACACACACATACACACCTTATAGACACAACCAGTTCAGAAGAGATAAGAAGGAGCCAGCAGAGGCTTGCACCGACTTGCACTGCTTGCTAATAGTGACTGTCCATCACTACTAGGTCGGGTCAAATAGACCAGGCTTTTGTTAACATCCTCTAGCTATGGAGAGAGCAGTTCACACTTCCCGGAGTTATTGTTTGAGGCACTCTGCCAGGCAGCCTCTTTACACCCTTCATTTTCAGAGATTTTCTTTGCAATGCTAATTGATACAGATTGCGTGTTTTGTTTTTAAGTGACATTCCAGGAAAGAAGATGGCAATCTTTCCCTCCCCCTTCTCTTCCCCCTCTTCTGCTGAGACATATGGACTTGGCCTAACACAAGAGCTAATTTCTGCCACAGCTGCACTTTGACCATCCATTAATCCAGGCAACACCACTGGCCAGCCCTTGCTGCCCATCTTCCTTTGGCATCATGATGCTGCTGCATGTCAGTCATAATCAAAACAGCTGTTTGTGAGCTCCTACATTTCCTCTCTACATTCTATCGGGAAAATAATATTCTGCCCCCTATTTTAGATGCGTTTCACAAATAGGGGAATGGGAAGAGTGTGGGGAAAGAAGCAGGAATACCCAAAGCAGCATGCTTAACAAAACCAGCATCTCTTTAGGTTCATAGACTGTCTTCAAACTTCCGCAAAAATCCATGGAATTTTGATAAAGATTTAAGTAGAGTCCAAATGTGGAAACACACTCTTGTCAAGGTTCTTTTATGCCAGACGTGGTATAAGTGCATTTACAGAGGAATCCAAATCACATGTGGAATATGTTGAAAATAGAACAGAAATAAATAAATGTATGTAAATTGTATTTAGGAGAGACAACATAATTGTTAGACAATGGCTAGCCACAGTGCTCTTTAAAATGGCTCTCAAAAAAACGTTTGCATCTATCTTATCCAGGGCATCGGGCGCACCTCTGTTCTCTTCCTCCAGAACAGCCCTTGTATTAGAAGTTGCAAAGCTGATCCCAAAATCCTGGTAGCATGAATGGGATGCCGAATTACCCAGTGCAGCATGCACTCTCGTCACCAGGCGCCTGCCTGGGGAGTCTTAGGACAAACACCTTTTAAGAAATTCCTACATCAAACATTTTCTAGGGCATTACATTGCTACTGATGTTTGAACAGAACTTTCATCCTGAAGCACAGAAGATCAATTTCACTAGTTGGTCTTCAGACATTAACACCTCATAAAAAGGATGCTCATGCCCTGCTTATCTGGAGTGCATCTTTAATTATCTTTTGGTACACCTTTTGCAGCCCATTACTTACCGGTCAACATTGCTTTAATTATGGGCTTGGCAGTAACAGGCAGCTCTTACATCACTGAAATAAAAATGATACAAAGCAACCCTGGAGAATTGCAGAGATTTCATGTTCAAACGGAAAATGGTGGAATTCAGCGAAGCAACATGGATTCTCATCCACAAAGATTTCACCCTATGCTCAGTACGGTCATGGCCAGCTGTGCCCAGAACTCTCCAGAGAACATGAGCAGACAAGTGATTGTTGTGCTCTTACCTGTTCTTCAGGGAAAGGGGCATTTTCAGCACTCTCTCTTCTTTTGAAAAATAATTCAGTGTCCAGACGGGTACACTTCTATGATGTGTCATCAGGACAAGCAGGACGGAGGCACAATTTGCACCTTGAGCAATAAGAGGGTGAAATTTATGGTAATCCTTGCTTTCCAAGAGAATTCATTCCCCAGTCCAGTACTGGCTCTTGAAAGAGCTGTCACCTGCACTGATCTCTAGCCTTTTCTCCCACCTGAAATGAACGTTCTTTGTAACACTTGAAGGTGGAGGAAAACAATATGGCTGAAAATACTTTTGAGATATACCAGTCTTGCTCTGAATTAAGTCCCACTAAAATCTAAATATTTCAAGATATAAAAGACATTAGGCCAGTTTCTCATAACTTGGGATAGTCTCACACTGAAGTTTTTCTTATATTTAACTATTAAAATACTTCACCAAACTGACTGTAATGATCTGAAATCTGGTGTAATGGTAAAAAAAGGTCATATTTGCTAAGACTAAATGTCTGTCTAGCCTGATATTTAACTCTTCAGTGATAACCAGAAATGGATACCTGTCTAGGGAAGGTAGGGGTCTGTATCCAGTTTAGTAAGCAATGTACTGGTACTTTTACTTAGTAATTATGATGATGACTTTGGCCATTTTTCAGCCCAGAGACTTCCTGACATGGCTGAAACTTTCCATTTTGTGAATTTATTCAGTCTTTTTCGAAATGTATGTAAAATTCTAGCTTCCAAATCTTCCTCTGACTAGGACTTAACAATGTGGTACGTGAAAACAACACTTACCATTATGTTTTCTGAACATGTAGCCTGCTAAAATAATTTTGTGCTTACTGCCTCCCACACAAGAATGTAGAGTGACCTTCACATTGCCCATTTTTTTTATCAAACCCCATCACTTTCTACATTTAGCCACCTATTTTAGAGACTGAAGAATCCCATCTTACTCCTGGTAGCTGGTCCATGATTACTGACACTCTGGTAACTGCTCTATGCCTTTGATCATTCATGTTGCCCTTTTCAGAGCTTTTTCCAGTTGCTCTGTGTCCTTCCTGAGAAAAGAAGATAGAATGACTCTCAGAATTTAAGATGTAAAGGAATCATGTTTTAATTATTATGAAGATAATGTGCAAGGTTTTTTCCATTGCTTTCCTATTAGGTCCTAACACTTGTTTTGTCTTTTTGACCCTCACTGAGCTTGCATTCTCATAGAATTATCAATAAAATTCCAAGATCTCATTTCTGAGTTGTAATGGTAATCTATTGTGAAACCTGAGAATGGTTCCTTACTTATACTGCCACTATGCTACCTACTGGTGAGTTTTTTAGTCCTGTGACAATCTTGAAAGAAATTGTAATCCCTTTCAAAAAGAAGGCTGCCTTAATTTTAAAACTGAAGCCAAAGTATTTGCAAACATTGTGTCTTTTACTATATGGTAGCCAGGTGGTATCCAATACTATTCATTTTCTCCTGGGCAGTAGAAAAAATGTCTTAGGAGATGGAGGTAGGATAGCTGGGAAGGTAGCGATTAGTGCCCCCTATCTCACTCAATACTCTGGTAGAGGGAAATCTCTGTGGGTCAGACCTGCCTCACACAGCCACACAGAACTCTGATCTGGAGTTTGGACAGGCTGAGTGTGAGCACGTAAAGGTCTAAGATGATCACAGAGAAGGGCAAATGAGCAGAGTAGAGTCCACATTAGTGCAGGAATGGGCTGGAGTAGGACTTCCATTTTTAATAAGCCTAATGAATAGACTATAAGTATTCTTGACACCTTTTAACCCAGAGTAGAAAAGCCACAGAGGAACCCATGCAGAAGCAAACCTGTGGCCACTAAAATCCTGTCTCAAGAAACATAAAATACTGTATAAAATATCCTTCTGAAATCCACCCTGCGTTTTCAGAGGATTACTAAGTGCAGTTCAGTCTGGCAAATCCTTTCTTGCTCCAGCACCACTGACATAAATGTGATTTCATTTAAATGTTGCAGCGTTTCATGCCCAGTACAATCAAGTTCACAGTCTACATTACTTTATGGTAATACTTTTCCTCTACTCCCTGCCATCTTGTTCTTTGTCTCCCTTCCTTTGTAAGAAAGTGTCTGTCACCATATACCTTGTGACTGATCAGCTCCGGAAACACTTGTGGACTATTGAGAGGATCAGACCTCTGAACTGCACACGTTTTAGGAAAAGGACTATCTTTTCCTTGTGCTGACAGAATACAAACACCCACATGGTACTACAGAAATACAACAAATCACAACACGATGGTCTGCTGAACTTGATTATGATAACTAGTCGTCTAAAGACGAGTGAATTTGGCCTTAAGGCTAGTCTGCTGGGACTGGAGACAAGTTGTCTGGAGTCTTCTTCCTGTTCAAAGAACTATTGCTCTAACTTCCCTTGTCAGTCCTATGCCTTCTCATCTTCCAAATAACATCCCCACCCATGTGATTGTAACAAAATATGCCTCCCACCCACTCACCCATCTGCTAGTGACTGACCCCAGTTCTTTGAAAAGATCTTGGCTGATCTTTTTGTACTGCAGTTAAGTTGTCCATCAGAATACTCCTATTCCAGACATAAAGGAAAAGAAATACTTAGGGCTAGAAAACTGTGTCAATTGACATGACTTGTTCATTAACCTAGAAACACAATAAAGATCCATTAGTTGGTCCCAGTGGTTCCCCAAAAATGCTGAACTAGTTAGAAGCCCTTCCTTTTTCCCAACACTGCACTCCTGTGTTTACTACCATACCACTTGGCAATATAAGGCAGTGCCCTTCAAAATAGGAAGCAGTAATAAAGAGTTAGGAATTCCTTCAGAGAGAACAAAGAAGTGATATCAGATACCAAACACTATGTATTAAAACACACATGCACTGTCATCAAGTGGTTAAGGGACAGAACAAGGCATCCAAAATGCTGATGGTTTGCTGGACTTCTACTCCTTCAGCCTGTTGTAGCCACTATATATATGCTGTAGGATGCTGGTATGCAGAATCATGCCCCTGTATCTGTATGTAATAGTTTTAAATAGTCTAAGCTACTCAAGTTTTTCCAGTATGAGCAATATGAACAAGGTTGTCTAGTGAAAATTTATCCCTGTAAAGTACATTCAGTATTATTAAATACCCTCCCCAAATAACGAAAAGGTTTTTTTGCTCACATGCCTTCAAAAAACTCCTGCCAAATACTTGTAGCTCATATCCAGTTTTAAACATTCCACCAAATACTTGTAGCATAATTCTAATTTATAAACTTCCAATAGATTTCAAATGGAGGTTACTTGTTAATATTTAATTTTTTTTAAAGCTGTCTCACACAATAAAAGAAAGCCATCAGAGAAGTTAACAAAATATTTTTAGTAGGATTCAAGTTACTGACTTCCAGCACATACTGGTGAAAACAAACACAGAACTGTAAAGTGCACAGCTGTGATCAAAACTGAAGCTCCCCGTGCAACCTGGACTTCACACTGGTGAGCCATGGCTGTATATTTACAAAGGCTTATTAATGCAACATTGAGTGAAGCCCATCATGACAAAGTCAGCTGTTTCACCCTTCTCTTCCTTTTTAATAACAGAAAAAAACTCACAGTGATATTGTTAGGATGAGCATATGACAAAAATTCACTTCTAAAATGTACAAACTGAATTTGTAGTAAAATCAATGAGAAATTCATACCTTTATAACTTAGAGGTGTTACCTAGTTCTTAATCTTTACAAACAATAAAGTATTTGGCTGGGACCTTTATAAGTGACCACTTCCAAGATTTGAATTATGCTTACAATTGTGTTAAAACTGTGATAGAAGAGAATTAGTTTTATCAAACATCCAAGGAATCCAATTACAAATGAGAAGGAGTAGATACATGCAAAGGTTTATTGACTTCCACCTCGCAAAGGCTATTTACTACAACAAGAAAGAGAATTACTATATCACATTGTTTCTTTTTATTCACATCTCATTACACAGACAATTTTTTTTGTATGGAATCTGCTGAAAATCTTCACTATTGACCTCAAAACTGTAATGCTTGTCAAACTGCAACACAAAATACTTTTAAATGCCATACTTTTCCTTAGCTTCTCTAGTCTTAGAACTAAAAGATTAAAGTGATATAATTTTAAGTCCTCATTAAAAATTAAAAATTGATGGGGCACAGTCATGTTAACTAGTTACATTAGGAATCAGACATTGTCTGTAGTAGTTTCACTATAGCATTGTGCCATTTAACGCTGACTAAGAAAAGTCCTGTTGATAATTCCATCTCCTTAGGTAACTTTCCCTGAATGCATCTCATCTCTTTTATACCAGCTTCAAATCCAGTTTAAAACTAGCTGCAGTTCATTTCCAAGGAACTTCCTAAAAGAGCGTGAAATCCTAATCCTTACTTATACAGAAAGTTGCTGTTTAAAGAAGTCACATCACTGACTCCAGTACAATGACTCACACCATAAAATTTGGTTTGAATTTTACTAATCCTCCCTCTCCCTTCCCCGCCCCGCCTTTTTTTTAAAGGAATTTTAAAGGACAGGGAAGAGCTAACATGTCTTTATCTAGTCTCCAGCATCTACCAAGAACACCAAACAAAAGAGGCAGACTACCTGGCAAATACCCTTTGTACTTCCCAATGAAAGTGAGATAGTCAATATCTCTAAGTTAGAGATAGCAAATGTTTCTAAACCAAAGAGGGAATAAGTTTTCTCCGCTACTAGGTGCAACAGAAACTTTAGTATTTGAAAATTGAAAAGAGTAATCTATTGCTATAAACAGCGTGAGAAATGAGCCAGCTATGTCTCAGGATTAGGCAGAAAGAAGGCACAGGTCCATTTGATTGTTTTCAGCAAAACTAACCAATCTCAGTGTACACACCCAGTCACCCTGGAGACCTCAGGACCCTATAGACACAGCTTCAGTGAAAAAAATAATTTAAAAAAAAAATTAATATGGCTGTCTTTGAAATCTCAAAGAGGATCACATGTCCTATTCTCAGGTACCATATAGTTAGTAATTTTACCTGTTGGTCTCATAATGAACATCTCTTTCACTCTTAGATTACTAATAAGTACTTGTGCCTTTAATACCAACCTAATTTGAAATCTGAAACAAGTAATGCAAATGAAAGAAAAAAAGTTTGGATGCAATTATGAGGGAATATGCTTTTTTCCTTTCCAACTTGTTTTTAAGATCATGCTTTCCCTCTTTTCTATCGCCTTGACTACTATAAAAATAGACCCAGTTTATCAATCTGTGCAGCCTGAATGAGGGTAAAGCTAGGTTAGCTCATCTTCAAATGCTTACAGAGCCCTGTCATTGTGATGGTAGCTACCAATACCTGCATGTTCTCTAGCACAGGAAAGGCCTGAAAAAGAACGTGGAACAGGGGTTATCCTGTCACAATTGACATGCCTATTCCAAATTATAAATCTAAATCTGGCTTCTAGTAAGCATGGCCAGAGCTGCCCTCTGTCTGCACTCAGCCTTGCTGGTATTTTGGTGTGTAGCATGCTGCCAATTCATAACAGCATTCCAGGCCTTCATTCAGTCTACTTTCTGACACTGATTAAGAGAAAAGAAAAGGAAACCAAAGCAGAAATATCAGAAGTTAATGATGAAATAGTTTTATTTCCTGTAATCCTGGCAAAGTGAATTTGTTCTGCGTTTTTTTCAGTAATTCACGTAACAGTGTTTGGGATTTGTAATTTCCAGTTTAGATTATACTTGTCAAGAAAAGCAATTCACTGACAAATAACATTTCCGGTGCTGAAGACACAAAAAGAGCTAGTCTGTACAAAATATGAGGGCAGAAATGCAAATATTTGCAAAATACAATAGGGAGAGCTTTTCAGGTACTCTGGAAACTTACTCCCTCAAAATTGTTAGGTGCCTCTAAAAACACCCAAGAAACACAAGAAAGATTAGTCATTCAAAGCTGTAGATTTTCTGTCTTTTGACACCTTCAAAGTAAGATAAAGTGCCCCTTGAAAAGTATGCTTTAAGTCAATGTGAGTCACTGAGCTCAGTTCAGAGAAACCAGATAATATTTAATGAATTGTACTGGCCAGACCAGATGATGCAACGGGACTTCTGGCTTTAAAGTATTAAAACTGGAACTATTCAGCTTCTTAAATACTCTAAAGACTCATCTCTTTGCCTTTTTAAAAACATCAAGTCAAAGACATTTCCCCGGATTAGAAATGAACCTCCAAAGTCCACCCCCCACAACAGGTCTGAGCAGGGAATTGTCTTCATGAACTACTTCACTTTCAAGTCCATACCCGAGACTGGTAGAGCAACCTGTGAGAGTCAACAGGGCTGGCAGCGAGTGGGGGCTGCTGTCACACATGAAGCTGGTTTGTGACCATGGTCTACCCAGCCCAGGAAGAATATCACTTAATAAATGATAAATCAATTATTTTTGGCAACAGAGAAAGAAGAGTAAGCCAGCACTCCTTTTTCTGCCCACAATGTCACAATGCGGGCAGTCCCCACCGCAGTGTGGCAGAACGGGTGACAATGACATCGTCCCTGACCTCCCCTGGCCACTTTTGGCCACGAAACCCAGCCTAACTAAGCAAATGCTGCTGCAGCGCCGGGTTGCTGACAGCCAGTGTCTTTCCTGTGTATGGACTGCCCTCTTCAGTCACCTCAAAGCAGCAGCACATCCATCCCTTCAACAAGCGAGCTGCTTTTGGATTACATTCTAATACGCTTGCCTTACCATGTCCTTAGATAATGTTCTTTGTGAGTGGCAAGGCGGGTTCTCCTTGTGTGGGGCGGTTTGAGGCAATTCTGCCACAAAGCTCGCCTATCTCCGGATCTCGACACAACCTTTGGATATGGAATTGCAGGCAGGCAGAAGCAATTTGTGTAGAATGATCTACAGAAGAAGAAATTAAGTAATGAGCTACATTTAAAAGAAAAATTGAATTTTAGAAATTTCTTCCAGATACTAAAATGTAAGTGGGGCCACACACTCTGCTCCCCTGCATCAGCAAAGCAAACCAAGGAAATTTATTAAGAAGGTGGAATTCCACATAGCCGACCTCACTGCGTTTTGTAGATGTGCTCCCAGCAACAGCGTTACCACGGTAGGAATTTCTTACCAAACTCTTCTATAATCTCCAAAGAATATACCAGAATACTAATAATTAAAAAGTAGAGTACATTGGGCAGAAACAGCCGGGAATGAAACAGACAGGAAAACAGAACTCTCAGGACAGAACAAAACTAACCCGAAGACCCTCAGAGTCAATCCCCTTTATAGTGACCATTTTCTGCAACATGGGACTCGTGCTGGGGATATGTCAGGACTTGCTGCCTTAGTTGTTGCAAAGAACAACAGCTTTTCAGGCTCGTCATTAACACATAATTAAAAGAGCAGGTGTTGAGCCTTCAGGCAAGGAGCGAGAACAGCACAGTCAACATTTCTCACTGTGTCTAAACTGTCAAAGTCACTGTCAAGCAAAAAGGTAACAAAGTTCAAAGGAAAGCATGAACACCCATCCCACTCCCAACATTCCTACCCGTGGGAACCCTTCCCAAGGTTTTGGTGACTTCTTTGGACAAGCACATCCCCAGCGTGCACTGTCCCAAAAGGGCACAGAGTAGCAAATGGTGGGCTTAACACGCTTTGAACCGGTAGTTTTCAAAAGGGAAGGTATTACGTACTCTTTTAAATAGCGACTGAACTGCTCAGTGGTGGGCATGCACCGCCCGCGTCCTTTAGCCTGGCAGGCAGCGCTGCTGCAGGGTGTGACCCGGGGCTGTGCCGTGCCGGGACCGCGCCGTGGGACCCGTGCCGGGCGGACCGGGGCCGCGGGAGGGCGCTGTGGGACCGGCCCGGGCTGTGTCCCTGCTGCAGCACTGCCCCTTCCCGCTCCCCGGGCTGTGTCCCTGCTGCAGCACTGCCCCTGCCTGCCCTGAGGCGGCAGGGGTCAGCCAAAAGCTCGCTCCTTTTGGCTTCTGCGCTGCCCCACAGCGCGTTCCGTACAGGATCGCCGGCGCTGGAAAAGACCTCTGAGGTCATCCAGTCCAACCAGTGACCCAACACCACCTTCTCAGTCAGACCACGGCACTGAGTGCCACGACCGGTCTTTCCTTCAACCCCCAGGGCCGGGACTGCACCGTCCTGGGCAGTGCATTCCCGCGTCCGATCACCCACGAGCTCCCGGAGCAGTTTGAGGCTGTGTTGCCTGGGAGAAGAGCCCTCCTGCAGGGAGCTGTTCAGTGCTCAGGTGTCCCCTCAGCCTGCCCTTCTCCCGCCGGAACACCCCAGCTCCCTCAGCCGCAGCCCACGGGACTCGTGCCCCAGACCCTTCCCCTTCCCCACTCCCCTCGCCGGGCTCGTTCCTGCAGTGCGGGGCCCAACACCGGACACCGCCCCCGAGGTGTGGCGGCCCCCGGACACGGCCGGCCGTGCCGCTGGCCTGCTCCGACACCCCTGCTCGCTGCCGGCTCACGTTCTACCCGCCCCCCGGTCCTTCCCGGCTGGGCCCCGCCGCTGCAGCCCCTCGGCCCGGCCCCCTCGGACAGGGCCCGGCCGGGCCTGTGCGCCCCCAGAGCACCCCCAGTGACACCCCGGCTCCCCCCCCCGCCCCTGCAGGGTGGACGGGGCCAACTCCCCGTCCCCTCCGCGCGGTGGCACCGCCCGGCCCCGCCCCCGCCGCGGCCTTATGGCGCGGGGCGCGCGCGGGCCGAGCGGGGCGGCCATGGCGGCGGAGCGGGGCAGGGATGGCAGTGCGCACTTCCAGCGCTCCCGCCTCATCTGGATGGTCGCCATCATCTTCGGCATGGTCCTCCTCGGCGTAAGGAGAGGCGCGGCGCGGGGCGGGAGGCCGCTGGGAAGCCGCGCTGTGCGTGGGATAGCCTCCCTGCACTGTCCCGGTGTCGGCGGGAACGCCGCTTCCCAAAATAAACCGGGGGGAGAGGAAGGGGAAGAGGTGCTGCTTTGGCCGTGCCGGGCAGTGGGGAGGCTGGACGGGGCCAGGGGGAAATCGGGAGGGCACGGCCCGGAGGGGCTGCAGCTGTGAGGGCACGGCCCGGAGAGGGCACGGCCCGGAGGGGCTGTGATGGCACATTCCGGAGAGGCTGGGGCTGTGAGGGCACGGCCCGGAGGGGGCACGGCCCGGAGGGGCTGCGGCTGTGATGGCACATCCCGGAGAGGGTGCGGTGCAGCTGCGCCGGGCCGGGGTCTCCAGCCTGCCCCGAGCTGGCAGGGACAGCCCTGGGGCACGGCAGCCCCCAGGGCAGGCACCGACTGTAGGAGCTGGCGGTGCTGTTGGAAAACTGGCGAGTTCAGTCACGGCGTGGTCTTAATTCCTGAAACCAGCTAAGTGGGATTGCCGGAGCGGGGGTATTAGTGACAGTTGGAATATATCTGACAAGTTTATGAAGATCATCCATTGATTTTCTCATGTTGTGGTTATCCTATTTGCATGGATTTCCTAAACGGAGGAACCACCACTGAAAAAATTATGGTCAAATCAGGCCAGGCAGTTCACAAAACAGTTTTTGGACTATTTCAAGAAACAAAATGAGCTTTAAGCAGATTCCCTGCTTAAATCCATCATCTTGCCACATCCTTGGCATAGCTAAGTTTAAGTGTGGTTAGAGACTGCAGCGTTGGTACCAGAGCAAAGATAAGCGAGCATGAACTTTGGCCTAGCCTAGCATTCACCTTACAACCCCCATGGGCTCTGCAGGGCACAGCTCACAGACTGCCTGCTGCTTCTCTGGGGCTTGGTGAAGTAAAGGTGGGCCGTGGTAAACACTGCGGACAGCTCAGTGACAGGAAAGATACCTGGAAGGAAGCCACATGCATATTTGGTGTTGTGATTTGCCCTCAGTTACCTTCTGTACCCTGCTCAAAACAGAAGAAAATCTGACATTTTCTAAGGGACAAAAGAAGAAAGACTGATCCTCCAAGTTTCAGATAAATAATTATTCCTCCTAAACAGTCTAGTCACTGTTTGAATTCTTCAGGTTAGCTGCCTCAGATTGTCTTCTTCACGACAGAGACAATGTTTCTTGCAGCTACCATGTCTAATAGGTAATGAACTTACAACTTAAATGCCAGTTAATGTACAGATGCACTCTTGGTACCCAGAGAGCAACCTTAAGCTTATCACCTTGGTGTCTTGTGTGTGAAGGAAAAGAAATTTTGTAGTTTGAATCTTCTAAAGTAAGTGTACTTTGAAAGGCTACTGCTCTTGTTGAAGGATATGGGACTTGGACATGGTTAATGGAATGAGAGAGTTTAAATACTATGACTAAATGAGCCTTAAACCACATTCGATGGACATGGGGGGCAGGGAGAGCAAGAAGAAAGCTATTTAGAAGGTTAAATGGATAGTAAATTCTACCTTAAAGTAAGCTAAATAATTCTTTTTTTTTTTTTTTTTTAGTGGATAACACTTTGGCCTTCGACTATACCTTATAGTTATTTGGGAATATTTGGTACCTTCCTTAATTATTTAGTGGAACACCACCACATATGGGTATGCTACATGTAAGTTATATTTGATTGTATAATTCTTTTGCCTCTCTCTGACTCTTGTGCTTAGTCTGTGTTAACAAGCTTTCCTGTAACCCAGTTGTTAATTAGATTTAAAGAGCTCTTCTTTCAAGTTTGTTATAATTAAGGATGTGGGGTAAAAAGTATGTAGAAGACTAGACAGGCTAAGACCAGAATGAAAGTTTAAAAATTCAATGTAGAATTTGACATCAGTGATGTTATAGCAAATAAAGGAAAAATGTTAAGATACTACTTCTGATGACAGTTGTTTCTCCATTTGTAAAGTTATATTTGTACCACCTCCTAAAAGTGGTTCTTTTCTCAAGTTGTTACTTGAGTAGTCCAGTTCTTTAGGAATCTTCTTTTTCCAGCTTCAATTAAAGAACATGCTTTACCCTAGTACTCACTTATCCTGATCCTGTCCCCATGAGAAATAACCTGCTGAACAAAGTGCATAGTGCTAAGTTTTGCTGGGTTACACAACTTAGGTTTTGTTACTTTAATTAACAAAAGACCTGGAAAATATTTCCTTTTGAGCAGGTCTGTTGCTTGCTGACTTCCTGTAAAGACATAATTCAGCAAGGCTTTCTCGTTTATTTTACCCTGCATCATGTAGAAGACAAACTTTCATCTTTGCTTTAGCAAGGTATTGAATTGATCCTAACTGATTATCCTGTGTAACTTTTTTTATAAAAGCTTCTATATGAAAATTTGTAGACCAAGTTTGACTCATCAAGTCATATATTCTGAATCTATACACACAGTTGTTTTCATAGAACTAAATCTGTAAAAACTTAAGTAGCTCCTTAGGACCACTAAAAATACTCGTGTAAGTAAAAGGATAGATTTTGCATGCTTAGCTAAGATTAACTTGTACTGCTTTCACTAAGCATTTGGCTTTTTGGCTTAATCTAAGTGCTGAAAGTTTGGGAAGTATGCAGTGGATTCTTGAAATAGGTCAAAGCATATTGCATGAGCTACTGTTCCTTTGGTTTTCTTAGGGGACTTTAGTTTCTTTTAAGTGTACACATATTTTCTTTTTCTGTGATGAAAAACATCCCTCCCTTTCCATGCTGAAGTAAGATGTCACTTCTGTGCTTCCAGGTTTACATTCTCTGCATCATATATCTTGGATACAACCATCTTTTCCCTAATTTTCAGCAAAATAAAACAGTGTTTTCTTTTCATTAGGTTCTGGGTATCCTGGTTGATTCACATAGTAGAAGCCCTCTACGGTATTAAGTTATGCCAGTAAGTAGTTCCCTCCTCTCACTCCATAGGCTCTCTGAAAAGGATTTTTGATACAAGTGATATAAGCTACGCACCGATTTTGGTAGTTCTCAGCAGCAACTTGAATTCAGAGGATACTGATAAAATTCTTGCTGCAGTGAGAGTTTGCTGTCCTCCACAACTGGTTACTGCAGATTCTGCTGGTGGATTACTGTTGTATGGGGCAGCAAAACCAAGGGGCGGCAACTTGCAGAACTGGGAGCAGCAAGGTTTGCCAGAACTTGTCTATCTGCCTCTGAGCTCCCTATTCATGGGGTAACACTGCTGCTCAGGGAGCAGAGGGAACAATATGTAGTGTAGAAATAGTCTGATAACTTCAGCTGTTATACCTTTATCAGATCTTACCTCATCAGAATTTCAATACTGCTAATTACATGCTTAAACAATTGCATCTATATTGTAAGAATACAATTGGACACTTCTGTTTGGGACTGTTTAAGATCTACTTGTATCTGCAAGTTTGTGGGATAAAATACTTGGACTAATCAGACTATACAAGCAAGGCCAACTAAGTGTTATCTTAGAGTAGCAATTTACCTGGAAAGGTGTGCTGTGGCAAACACATCATCCTTCTGTTCATTTGAATTTTGTTTGTAGTAATTCAGAAGAATGCAGATAACTGGCTCTCATGCTCTAGAGAGTAGGTGGTCAGTCTTTTTGCCATCAAAAATGGTGATTTTCCACTTGGTTCAGTTCACAGCTGTCTCTCCCAGGCTTCTCAGGTAACAGCTCCTGAAGCAAAGGGATTTTGTTTCATGGAATGCTGCTTAAGGTGGTTCTCGAGATAATAGAATATGGAGGAATAATTTCCACCTTCAGAATGAGAGTTATTATTTTTTTTATCAGGCTCTGTTTTTAAGTTATGTCCCTTTGATGTTAAAACTTAAGTCTAAGTCTGCAGATAGGTATACAGGCTTAAGGGGGTTATTTTAAGTATGAGGAAACTTTACCAGTGAACATACCAAATGTGTGTATTGTAATCAATTTAACTAATGAAGTTTTACAGAGTAGTGTTAAAGCCCATAAGAAAGAGGGAGCACAGATGGCCTGCCTGCAATCACCTCTTCAGGCATCCTGCTGTACATTACCAACAGTTGTACTTCTGTGAGCACCAACCCCCATTCATTTTTACTGACGTATAGTGGTGTCTACTTGGCAACATCACAAAGGAGGCACAAGGGAAAAGTAGTGAGGAAGCAGATACAAATTTGTTAATCAGCAATAGAATTGTCATTGGCTGTTGGCCTGTATTGCTGCATATAGTGTGTTCAATAAGCCTGGTTTGTAAAGACAGGTAAATTTTTAGTTCTCCAGTTTCTGCATTCATTTGGAAACACTGCAGCTGGGATTATAAACAAAAAAGGTTTTCACATCTGGTAAGACAATTTAAAAATGAACATTTAGAAATGTGTTAACACTCTAGACAATCATTTTGTATGTGTGAGACTGGAACGATGAACAGCCAAACTGTTCTAGCCAAGGTCGGTAGAGGGAGCCTCCTTTTAAACTGGTGAGCTGGAGCACAGCTATGCTTGCTGTAATTGTTTACTAGAAATGTGAAATCCATTGGTTTTCTGTCATATTTATCCTTGTTCCTTTCAGTAATAGTATTTCTCAAGAACAATGAAGTGGAGAAAAAAGTGACCTTTTTTGTAAAATACAAAAAAATTTCACATATGTTAAAACTAACTAACATAGGAAGATCTGTACTTCATAAATTGTCAGGTATCTTCAGCCTTGTTACATCTATTTTTCTAGTCACAAATTCCGGTAACAGTGCTTCTCCATCCTGCATTGTACAGTAATTGTCAGGTCTCTGCCCTGCTTGCATCCAGTAGTATGTATTAACTGACTTATTTATAATGTTGTAATTATGTTATTAGTTGATTAGCAATTATTAATTAATGAATGGATATGGACTTAACAGACTGTAGTCAGCAAGAAAATATATTCTGACTTGTGTATCAAGATTAGTATTAAGCTGCTCCAATTTCGTGGTTCTTTGTGTGCAAACTTACAGGGTAAGTAATTTCAAATAGCATAAACTGAGATTGCAATTTATATATTATTGAGGAAATGTGAAATGTCTGAAAGAACTTTTGTTCTGTATATAGCTTAAAATTCACTAGCATCACAAGAACTGGTATATTTAGTTAGCACAGGAAACAAGGCTCAGTAGACTGGAATTAATGATGCTAAGTTGAATTTTTCTAATCAAGTCTGAATATCAAGGATGGGTAGAGATATCTGACTTTGTGACTATCACAGTATAGTCTGCAGCACCATAATTTTTTTGACACATTTTATGTTTTTGTTAATGTTGCAGATCTAAAGGAATCACTGACCCGTCAGTGCAGTTCCAATGGTTTGTTCAGACCCTTTTATTTGGATATGCTTCCTTTGGTCTTCTGGTGGCTTACAAACCTTCAGCCAAGAAACAATACTAGACAACAGTGAAAGAAGTCACTTCACACATTCTTCATCCTAATTTTTCGGAAAAGATGGTCACTTACATGTCTAGGTGCTGTAATTAGCTAATTTACATTCCTGCTGCATGATGCAGTGCCCTTCTACCCAAGCAACTCTCCTCGTACTAAGCAAGACAATAAAAATTCACAGGCCTGTGTGGAAAGTTCAGTAGAAATTCAGCCCTTCAGTCTTGGCGTTGCCAAAGTTTACTCCTATTCGTTATGCAAGAAGCCAAAAGTTGCTCCTCTGCAGTTTTTGATGCAGGCTGTATAATCTGTTACTGACAGCTGGTAGTAGTGGTTGATAAACTACCTCTTCATGAGGAGGATTTTTCTTCTACAGCAGGGAGAGTTATTGATAGCCACAAGGCAACTTGCACTTGTTTTGCAATAGGATTTCGATTTACCTATATTTTCTCTACAGGACTGGTGTTGTTTTTTTGTTAAAACTTGGTTTTTGTACTTTGTTTTGTCAACTTATTTTATTCCACAAAGAACACATAAAAAAGACCAAGGCTTAGCTCAGGTTGAGGTGCAGTGAGCTTGGATACATAAAGCACTTCAACTAGGTTTAATACATGTGCCTTAAAATTCATGCAGCATGACCTCATCTTTTGAATGAAGATTTTAATCTATCAGTTATTATAGCACAAAGTAGCTTTGAGGGCAGCTTTTTTGAGAAGTAATTCATTATCCAAGGAAAAAAATCAGTTACCATTCCAAAATTCAACTAAGTTTATACTTGTGAAAGAAATTAGATGTAATGAATAAACATATACCACTGTTTCCCAGATGCTGGTGTTCTGAAATCTGTGGTTGAGAGACCATCTTAAACATCCCTCAGAGTCTTTCCTGTGTGTGTAGTGAGTCTTTTATCATATTGTCTTTTACTTTTGAATATTTGAACAAGAATTTAGCCTGTCTAGTTCTAGCACTTTTAAATGTAATAATTATTTAAAGTATTAACTCTGGTGGGGGGAGAAATGTTACCATGCCACCTGTCATGCTGCTGTTCTGGAAGAAAGGATAAGAATAGGCTGCTCTTCCTCTAACCAAGAGCTTCACAAGGCAGTAACAAATCACCTTGTTCCTTGTGTAGTACCTACAGACTGTAGCACTTCTGATGAAGTCTTATTCAAGCACAGGTACATAAAGTTTTTGCTTTCAGTGCATACTAAAAGCATGGAGAACTGGAGGGTTTGAAATGGTGGGGATTTTGGTTTTTTGTTTGTTTAATGGCAAACTGGTAACAGTAATATTTTGTAGAGAAGTAGAAACTGGTGTTTAGTGCTTAGAAATCCAACAGGAGTGTCATAAACCTGAGCTACCTTTTACTGTGTAACCTGTTATCTTAGTCTGTGACTCTGGAATAAAGATTTTTAAAAAGTGAAGTAGTTGTTTTTAATTTACCCTAGCAATAAATGTCTATACTAAATACGTAGACATCATCTTTACACCTGTGAGTATCAGTATTGACACCTGGAACATACAGTATCAGCTGGCTCTGTGCTTTACAAAGTCCCACCCCAGTGTAGCATTTCTAACAGACTTTGATATGGCTTGTCTCTACACAAAAAAAAAAAAGTTTCTGTGGCACTAAAAGCAGTATAGGTATAATATCCTGTGTTTCAAGATGAATTCTAATTGACTCTTATGAGCCTTAATTTAAGAATATGAAGGGATAAAAGGAATAACTTTGGTTTAGCGTTTTCATGATATTGTTCCTGTACAGAGGTAAAGGTCTAACAATAATGCCAAGGCTAGTTCAAGACTTAAGAAAAGTGGCAAAAGACTTTTTTCTTCTCAAGAAATTTTTGTCCTTTTCCCAGTATTGACTTTCCATCAGTGAGGCTGCAACTAAGGTCAGAACTACTACACTACCTTCCCCTCCCATTACCCATCTGCACACCAAGCACTGGTCATGCTCACCTTCACATCCCTTCCACCTGGGCTCTGGAGTGGTTGCAGGTAAATCACAGCTCTGAGAAGTTAACTGTATGCTGTTAGACTTGACCTGATTAGAAGGGTTTTCTTTTAGAGACGCAGTGGCAAAAGCTTCCTCAGTGCAGCCCTAGGAAGCTATTAAAAAGTATGTCCAAGTTAGAACAAGCTTTAACCAGACTCTGGCATCAGCATAATTTTTTGAAGCCTCGCTGGGATTTGTTGAGCAGGACAGATTTCAGTAGCTCTCTGCATAGAGGTTGTTGGGCATTGCTTATCAGACTTTTTAGAAATGCAACTACTACATATCAAACATTTTCCCTTCCCAACCCTCACTTGGCAGCATTTCAGTTTTAACACTTGCATAAAAAATAAACCAAACAGAAACCAATCAGTGTTTACTCTCAGCCTGTGTCCCAGAGCTGTAAGCAGTACAGAGACCTGTCATTGAGCCTTCCAAATGAGATCCCAAGCTGAAGATCCGAGCAGCATGGGAAAAGCAATGCTGACTAGCCTTGAGGAAAAGAAAGAAACCCACAGCATGATGAGATTCAAAATAATATTGAGATACTGTTTCTGAATAGGTGTTTATAGTGTCCCTAGAATCATAGTAGGACAAACATACAAAAATATTTTACAAAACTTTGAGTTAGAAAGAGGCAGCAGAAACATGAATCCGGGTCAGCACCTCCCTCAGCTCACAGAGACATAAGTGCATGACTAGAATGGGCTCTATGGAAACAGTGCTGGTTACACCAGGTGTAAGCATTTATCCAGGCTATTCTAATAGCAACAATAAAGGATTACTCTTAATCACATAGAGCAACTCTTTCCACTGCAATCAAAATGCTCTTTCCACAACAGAAGAGCAGAGCAACAGAAGTGTGTTCTCAAAGGCTGGGCTGAGTGTCAAACCATCCACATTAACACAATCTGCCCTGCTTGCCAAAGGAAACCACTTGGAAATAAGTACTTCACTTAACAAAATATTTCAAAATATCACTTCCCACTGAAAGGAAACCCAGTGAAACTTAATGAATCACTTAAAACAGTACTTTTATGCTGTGATTGCTTGGTAGCTTTGTTGAAGAAGAAAACAAAGAAACTACCCAGACCCATTTTCACCTTTAATATATGGGAATATATGAAAATGAGCATAATGTATTCCTTAGAGTAAGGCAGGTAATCCAGATCAGCATGTTTGGCAAATCACTGCTCAAATCAAGTTCTATTGAGATCCTGGATCAAGACAGGCAGCATAAGCTCAGAAACCTTGCTGAGTCTGAACAGAGGCAGTGAGAGGAATCCCACTCATTTTCAAAAACTATATCTAAAGCCTTCAGGGCCTGTAGTTCATTTTTGCAAGGGAGTGATGAAAACCTTTCTCAGAATCACAATATGTTGTCTTGCTTTGCTTCTATTTCATGCTGACCTAGATTTTCCTAAACACAACAGGAGTCAACTGAGACGGCCTTTGGAAATACCCAAGTGTTGGTTAGTTAAGGACATTTAATTTGCTCTGGGGCCGGGCAGCTGGTCTCCTGGAGAGCAATGGAGCCCAGTTAAAGCTGAGGGAAGGGCCTCCATGGTCACTGTCATAGAGTCTTCAGTAAATTTGACCACTCTAGGCAAGGTCTTTGAGGTCCCACAATGTGTCACTTCAGGGCATTCTGGCACAATCTCAGGGGGATGGGTAGGGGGTGGGGGGCAGAGTGGCAAACCTTCCACAGAAATACAGTAGATTTTAGAGGAATGTTATGGAAAGCATCTGTTAGCTCACTGATTTTAAGGTTTCCAGGCAAATGAACTTCACAAAGAAAAAAGTAACTAATGCAGTAATGTTTTCATGAACGAGAGAATCAGACCTATAGGTTCCTTCTTGTTTATATCTCACCAAAGGTTCAAATAAAGAGAGGGGAACATCAATTCCCATTTTTAAATTACAGTACTTCTGTATATGACCCCTAGTTAACAAGGCTGTCAGTCTCACTTCATTATTTACAAGGCTACCCAGTTTAAAAAATCCTTGCATTTTTGCTTGTTCATTACAAGCTTGCATATTTTTATTCCTCAGCCCCCCAGTAGGTGATATCCACATACAAAATAAAGAGATTTTTCTGGAGATTTTTTAATGACTCCACTTATTTGAGGACTTAATGAAACCTTTTGGCATATGGCCAACAGCCTATACATTCAATTAATTTTGCAAGCAATGCATTTATTCAGACTGGTGCCTGTATGCAAGAGCTGCATAAACAGCTCAAGAAATTACTGTCATTTCTAAAAGCAAAAGAAACAAAAAATCCCTCAAAATTTTCTTTACTATTGCTCTCCAGAAGAGAAGTGATAATGTGGCACAATCCACACACTGTACTACACCTTACAAGGCCTCTGCAACTCTAAACATAACTACAGCACATGCATGACTGGTGGGGGAAGGAGGAAAGAGAGATATAAGGAACATCATTCTATCATTTATCAACGTTCTTTGAGACTATTTCACAAAGAAAAACTACTTAGGTGCCTCTCGAGGGAATACACCAATTTACCAAGCTTAGAACCACAGAGGTTAAAATGTCCTTCTAAGACACTAGACCTCTTATCAAAAGGAAACCCACATCCTTCTCCAAAATTCAAACATGTGAAAGATAGGGGTCTTTTCATAGTTGCAAAAACCCCCCACCCTCTCCAAACAAATAAATCAGAGTACCTGCATTTAGAAGAGCTTTCAGACATCAACAGCGCTGGACAAGCTCTTTGTATCCTTTTTTGAGGATGCACTCAGGTGTGATTGATCTGGCTCTCTCCCTTAAGGACTCTTCCTTTCTTCAGACTGAAACACTGTACAGGCTTAGGGACCCTGTTGATCATTACTGGCATACTTCAGAACATTCATATTTTATTAAACTATTTTTTAACCACAGCCACCAATGTTTGCTGCAGATATATTAAAAAAAAAATAAAAATTTTGAATAATGGGAAATGCATCTGCTCAGGAGGGCACAGTGTTCAGAAGGATTCCCCATCCATTGAGATGTGGTGAAAAATTGGGAGCACATGTGAAAGCAAAGGTTTTTAATAGGAGGAAACTCTGCAAACTTCAATATCCTATACATGGTAGACTGCTTACAGTTAAACAAACAGCAAAGAAGGTGACAGGAGGACCAAGGCTATAAAAAAAAATGGCAGGAATTACAGCCCAACCCCACTGTCTTGCAGTTTCCTTTTCCAATCACTAAACCACATGCATAGGTTTGGGTCTAGCAAAAGTTTAATAGTCACGTCAAATGCACTTACTGCATTTTATAACATGGAGAGGTAACACACATTTCTGAATCTTCCAAAAGCAGTAGGCTAGAAGGCAAAATGCTGCTTATGAGGACATGCCACCTGCATGGGGAGATGAACTGCCCCTGGTGCTGTGTAAACATGTACTGCCAGAGCTTTAGATGTTAATCCAGAAGCTAACAGGACCTGGCTGAAGAAATTAAGGGAATGAGATTTTGGGAAGAGATTTTGTTTCAATTAAAGATACACCTTGTTTGCCACAGTCCTTGGAAGAAGTCATGCTGTGCCCCTGACAAACAGTATGCATAGGGGAACTCCCAAAGCTAAGTAGCTTAGCACCAGTGGAATTACCTGGGTCAAAGCATCTTCTTTCAGTGAAGACAAGAACATGCATTTTAGCTGGTGGTCTGCTGCTCCCTGAAATTGAGGGACTGGTTTACCAAAGCTCATGATATTTGTAACGATTATCCCTGAGACACAATTTACCAGATATCACAGACTTCGCTCACCCACACAAGCCCAGCCCAGGACATCTCTGCTCCCAGAATTTAGACATTGCCCAGGAACACATCCAGGTACAAGCAAGGTAGTGTTTGCATCTGGCCTAGTACATGAAACAGAACCTCCTTCTAAGCCAGTGAAGAGAGACCCTTACCCAGCCAAGCTGAGGAGCAGTCCAGAAATCTCCTGTCCCACTCTGCAGGGCAAGAGCAGCCATCCTGCCCAGTTGTACTCACCTCCTTGGCAGCTGAGAGCTCCCCCCATGCACAAATTATGTGGGTTTTGTATCAGTGTCAGAGACAGACAAAGGAAAAAAATTAACTCTGATTTTTTTAATGTGAGGCTACTATCAGTACCGCATCAGAGAATGACAAATCTTTCATTGCTGAGGTGGCAGAGCATAATTTTAATTATTTTTCAAATAGATAAAATGTTTAGATTTATATTTTGCTGATTTAAAAATCTGTGAAATTTTTACATAGTCACTAAAGTTACTGTTTTTCAAGGTACATAAGAACACTATATAAAAATACTTCTTTAAATGAAACAATGAAACATTTAAAACCACATTATTAGATCTTTTAAATGCCATAACACTTAGTATATTTCATAATGCAAAAAGGTTAGCAGCACAGCTATTTCATTATTTCCAATTCCATATATTCATTTAAATGTTTCATTTAGATATTTTTTTTCCCCTTGGAAGATGTTAATTTTATCTTTGAGGCCAATGGACTTGAATAAAGGCAGTACAGAATGAAAATCAACTCTGTATCATTATATTCACAAATAAAGTGTTTATCACCGAAGACTGATTTAGACTTCTATATAAGTTTACATTAAAACAACAAAAATAAAACCAAACTGCATATACCATGTTGGAAGAGACCTTAAAGATCACCTAGTTCCAACCCCCCTGCCATGGGCAGGCAGACCTTCCCCCGGACCAGATTCCACAGAGACTCTCTGTTTAGGTTGCTCTAACTCTCTGGATGATGCCCTTTTAGCCTAGAGATGAGCTAGAGTAAAGAGAGGGCAGAGAAAGCTTTCACCTATGCCAGGGCATTCCCTCTTCCACATATGACTTACTGATTGTGCTTTAAGTTTGCCCCTGCAGAACCAGGAAAGGAAATGTACAAGCTGCAGGGGAGGACTAGAGATGGAAGCTCGATTTCTAAACCATAATATGACATCAAAAATGCATCACTATGGGTTCACAGGATCTTTTTCCCCAAAAAGCTGTGGTGGAAGTTGGTTTTTATGGACACCTAGCAACAGCTCATCCAGCTCTGCATATAGGAACTGAAATTATTTGATCCCACACAACCTGTGGAGATGCTCACTCTGACCTTGCTGGATTTTCCCCTGGGGTTTGCTAGGGCACTGCTAAATACATTTTATTTATTTTATATACTTACTTATCAACTTGATATGCTAGAAGCAGGATTAAGACCTCTCATTAAAGTACGTATACCCAAAATTTTGGTAAATCCCAGTTGAATTCAACATTCTGGCTCTGTTGTAGCTGGGCCTAAATTAAATTTTGCCCAAATGTAAAGGCAACTGTTGGGTACACATTCAGAAATGGGCCTGCATTTCTCTTACATTTCTTGCCATCCCACTCTGTTCTATTATCAGTTGGTCTCTGCCTGTAGTGATGAAAATGGTATCTAGGTCAATGTGTTCTTTGTTAATTGCATTAGCCATGTGCCTAAGACTTAGGCTTCCTCTTCTCCTGGAGTTGCCTTTGGCTATGAACATGTGGTCTTTAAATATATTTGACTCTTAACAGTGTACTTAATCTGTCAGGTGAGATGGATAGAGTCTGTTTTAGCCAGATTAAGATGATAAGTGGAATGCTAGTTACAAAATTCACATGGGTGAAGAGGCCCCTTTTTATGCAGTGACACAAGCCATTTTATATGCTACTTTTTATATTGACTCTATAAAGCGGAGGGAAGAATTGCATTTGTGTTCTGTGTATGAGGTCTAATCATATTCAGAATACCTTTGGAACTTTATTTTGTAAATAGGACCATATTCCCTTGGGGAAAAGTTAATATAATATTGTTTTTTTATATTCCAAGGGTTTTTTTTTGTTTGTTTTGCTAGCCACATTTTATTAGCATAATTATTCCTCACATGATAGCAAAGATAGAACAGAAGTGTGTTCAAACACACACATATATACATCATGAAGTAGATTTATCAAATGGAAAACTGCTTCTGGCTTGAAAACAGAAAATTTTTGTACTAGTATGGCAAAGTCCAGCAGTCCTACATTAGTTTAACTAGGGGCACCAAAATCAGAAGACCTTTGTGAGGTCTATATTCAGATGTAAAGAGAAATGCCTCCTCCCTGTTTATTTACTGAGTATCGTTGGATTCTATGCACTAGCCAAAATCCAGCCAGCCAGCTGGTAATTACTGGATTCCAACACCAGCAGAAACTAGGAGTTTTCCTTAGCTAAGCTAAAATTTTGAGTTGAACTTTTTTCCAAAAGACATTCACTACATCTTGAGCAGGAAATAAATATCCTGAAACTATTTGCTAACTGTTCAGCTTTGAAAGACAATATTTGTTCTGAAAGCCTCAAGATTAGGGCTCTGTAAAATACTTGTCAGAGGACCTCGGTCCCTTCCCTTGGGCTGTGCCCATCACCGCTCAGTCCAGGCAATTGTGGGGTAGCGCTCCAAGAGTGCATTCCTCAGCTGGGCTGTGTGGATCTTGTCTCTGGTCTCCACAGTGCAGATGACCTGGAAAAAGAATTAGGACCATTCCTTATGCATGACAGCAATCTCAAAGGTATTTCCAACTTAATCCTAAAACACAGTTGTAAAAACAAAACAATCAGTTTGATGTGAAAACTCTGGACCTCACATCCTCTGCCTATGCAGGTAAGAAAACTGACATTGCAGATATCTGAGGTTTTTCCAGCTGTTCTGCATGGTGATAAAACCTTCCAAAAGCCCTCTTTTATTGCCTTCAAAGTTTAAAGAGGGCAGGCTGATCCTCTGCTGGCTCCTGGGCAAGATGCTTTTCTGCTCTTGGCCTTCCTGAAGTCATCCCTTAGTAGCTTATCTTTCCTGTTCCCTGGGGTATATACGTGGCACTGCTGACACCTCACCCACCTCTGACTCTTACCTCACCACATTTCCAGATTTCTAGGAAGTGTTTGTTCTAGTGCCTCCATCCTTCAAGCTTTCTATATTCTCCTCCTCTTCTGTCTTATGGAGTTATGCCCCAGTACTTCATCATCTCTGCAGTATTATGACTGGTTTCATCTCCTCACACACCTTCTTGCTTTATTCTGATTTTTGTTTCATTATTGTGTCACTTCTAGTTTTCTGTTATGGTTGTTCTGCTGCTAAATCAAACTAAACTCAGGCAAAACTACTCTTGACAGTTTTTTTAATTCTTCATTTGCCTCCACAAGTACTGTTTACAATCCTGTCACGCAGCTACTGCAGATAATATCTTTAATGCAATTTTTTCAATTCTTCTGTAATCTCTCTTGTCTACATACTCACATCTCTGCCATGTCACTTGAAAATCTGGGTACTAGCAAAGATGAGGCTCCAATGTGAAGGTGCAGAAGGCAGATGGTACCTCACAGTTTTAGACTACTAACTTCCATCACTGCTGGCCCTGCTGGAATCGCTGATGTTGAAAGTGCCACATGATAAAAAAAGCTCAGAAAAACATGGAAATCTAGCAAGGATGGGATCCAAGATGAGTCATGGTGCAGCTCATTATAACAAGCAAAACTACAGAGAATAGAGAAACAACTGGCCATGGTAACCTGATAGAGGGCTTCTAGAGAAGATGCACTGTATAATGTTTGTATCGGAGCTGCATCGTTTTCAGAAAGCAACAAGGCAAAAAATAAAATTGTGCCTACTCAAATACATTTACAAGGACATTTCTAAGTAAGAACTTTGTGAATTCATATTTCCTGGAATGATCTTAAAATAACAATAAGCTTTAGCAAAACTTTTGAATGAAAAGGTGAAACACTAACACTCCAAGTTGTTCTAAACAGCCAGAAGCTCACTTAATTAGAAAACTGGCTACAGTTTCTTAAATATCCATCATGAAATAAGCTGCATTTCTGATCTGCTCCTGTAATTCTTCACCTCTTGTGCTGAACATAGTTCTACTTGTTTGGTTCTTTGGAATGCAGATTAGATACTAATTTATTTCCCCTTCAAAAAAATGAGATTTAGTCCCAAGAGGACAATTAATAATGAGGCAAGAGGAGAGAACACAAAGATTGGGAAAAGTATCTAAAGGCACCGATGTACCAAATAGCCATTACCCACTCCCTGGTTCACATGAAATCCCTAAGGCTTTGCAATCATATCTTCAAGAGCACACACTCATCTCTCATTGAGTCTATAATCAAAAAAAGCAACGTTATCCCCCTTCCACAGCAATCATGCCTGTTTTGTCCTGAGTAAATCAGTTGCTGCTCTTGGAACCAGTCTGGACTTGCCAGGTTCAACCCTGAGTGTCTGGCAGCAAGCAGTTGCTCTGCCCTGGGAGCAAGCATGGGAAAACATTTTAATTTATAAAAGTAACTATCCTCTCTGCCCTTTCCTTTCTGCTAATCATTGAAGCCAGACAGACTCGGCTAGATTGGAATCAGAGAGCTTGTAAACAGTTTGGATAAATACTATGTTTTTGTTTCCTGCATGCACTGCATCCAACATGTGATATGGGAGATAATATACTGTAGTGTATCATAAAAGTAGTGACAGCAAAAGCAGCAATAAGAAACAACTCCAGAAATTTACCTGATTTTTCACACATCAAATAGAGGAATAGAAAACATTTGCTCACAGCAGGAGTGAAGGAAGAATCACACTATACCTCAGAGCAGCTACAGATTTCAACAGCAGGGAGGGTAAGAATTTACTTTTCTTGCTCAGAATAAGGCAATTTACACTGCAGGTTTATTTTTACAGAACTGCTCTCTCTTCCTTGCTTCACCTGGGAAGTATAATTTACATGAGTGTTCAACAGGGCAATCCTCATATTCACACAGAGGTGTATGAGGTTATATTTATCTAGGATGAAGAGTTACCCAGGTACTGCTTGCTATGGGAGGTTGCCTATTTACTGATGAGCTAAGAGTAAGTGCTGCAAAGTGGTCTTATTCAAGAACAAATGACAAAACCTATTGCCTGATGTTTCTTGTACTCCAGACAAGATAACCCATAACACCTAGAGAAAAATTTACTTTAAATTTATTTCTAACTCATAAGCCCTCAGAACTATACATGGGATTTTTGATCCTACAGAGCTCTTATTGGCTGCAGGGCCACCTATACTCAGTACACCTTTCTTTTCTTTGTATCAAGAAACCCCAAAAAACCAACAACAACAGAGAACATTTTATGCATTTCTCTTCTACATATTATATCCTTGCTGGATTAAATAAACAAATATAAAATTTTCTGGTCCAATAAGACCATTAAAATAACCAACCAGATGGATCTTGTGCTGTGTTTAGAGTTCTGCTCCTGTGGCAGGTAATCTAAAGATTGATTCCAGCCTAAGGGTTGAGTTGGCATGCTGCAGTTTTTTATAGCCTACAAGTAATTGAAGACAGGAGAGACTTCACTGAATATTGATGACTTGTGGGTTTTATTTAATGACTAGAAATAATTGCAGAAGGAGGACAAAGGCTAAAAAAAAAAAAAAAAAGATAAAGGAAAAAATTGACCTCAAGTTATTACTGTGCAACACCAAAATCCAGATGCATAAATTCACTCATAGGAATTAAATTGAGTGCAAAGAGAGGAAAGGTCATAACTTCACAAAAGGAAGAAATTTGCAAAGGTCTGTGCTGAATAGGGTGGGCATCTCCACTTCCTTTTAACTGCAAGTCTCATAGTGGGGGCATTTTGCCTTTTAGATCATATTTTCCTAGATTTTAAAAATGAATTTGGCATGCTTCTCAGCTCCCTAATGCCTCCTATATGTAGGTTCTGTGTGCAAATAAAGATATGGGGTGGACATGCTGAGCCAGTGTTAGATAACAGAGGAAATGTGAGTAGTATTGCTGAATCAAGAGATTTCAGTCTTTTGCTCTTTCTCTGGCTCCATGTAAAGATAAATTCTAAGTGCAGTTCTTTATGTCTGTGGCTCATCCATTGAAACTTTGTATCCCACGTCCTTAATCCTAGAAACCATATTTATCATATTTTTCTATGCTGTTGTTCTTGGAGGATTCGTAAAATTTAATATTTATGATACACCACAACTAGTAGGTTTGTTTGCATGAAAATCACTGGAGTTAGGAATTAAAATGTTATTTATAGACACTAGTGTCAGTTTTAGCAACTGGCTAATTTTCTGAATTATAACCCAGTGTAGGTTACTGCGCGTTACAGATTATTTGGTAACAGCACTTTGGTTTATGGTTTGAGGATCAGCTGCCAGATAGTCCCCAAGGTCAGAGCAATGGAACGCTTGAGAAAGAGTGTAACAGCTGTCACTTGGTTGTGCAACCTGAGTCCTTATCTTTTGGCATGTTCGTGCATTCAGGTCGGTGAGCATGAGCAGGAACAAGCTGCCATCACATTACGTAAGTCAGATAATAACCCGACTGGTCTGCTCTTACCCTTCCCAGAGCAGGGTTCTAATTTCTACAACTGGGGCAGGATATTCTGTACCATGTTAGTCTGCTCTGGAATGCCATTAAAGAACACGACTGAATTCTTTCAGAGGGCCTCAGAAGAAACATATTGTTGAACCTCCCACTCCAAGTGTCTCCATTTTGCAGCTGGGGAACTGAAGCATGGAAACACAACCTTGCCCAGGGTTGTGCAGGAAATGCTTTAGGAATGATAGCATTCTTCTCATAGCTGTAGAGCTGCCTGCTCCTCTGTATTTGGCTTCACAGGGCAATAACATGGAATATGTTGGCTACTGGGGACTCTAAACCAAAATACTCCCCCCCAGACTTTTACAAAATAAAAGATGGCCCAAAAGAATTTACTCAAATTCATCAGAGCAGGCTAAAATAATTTATTGAGTTCTGGCCTGAGGTGAATAAACTGTAAGGAAAAAAAAGGTATTACACCACTCAAGCAAGCCAAGAATTCCAGCACCACTGGGATAAAATGTAATGTTACCAAAAGGCAACATTTGATTTATGAATTAGCATTTTCTTGCCCAGTCGGAGGAGTAATGTCATGAATGTTCGTTTTACAGCTGGTCTCTTCTGAGTTATTTAAAACCACAGCAGAATGACGCTCCTGAGGGGTTTGAAGTGAACAGACCAGACAACCCTTTAACAGCAGACAGGAGGGAGGTCAGAGGGAGCACTGCCACCACAGCCACTCTGCAAAGCTGCTGGGGCACTTCAAGACCTTGCGGGCCCTCACTACTCTGTTCCAGGACCCTTCTGTACCTTCCAGTCTGATTATATTGCAGTTTCAGTAGTAAGGAGAAGGCTTTTCTAGAAAATTGATGAGGTCAAAGATATTTTATTTCAACTAGGTTGCCTGAATCCAAAAATGAGACACTCATTAAGCAGGCAAAATGCTGACCTACAGCAGAGCCTTGCATGGTTTCTTAGCAAGGACTGTCCTTACCTTACTAAGTTGCTTATTGATTTTGCTCATTGATTTCTTTCTGAGTTAATAATAATATGAAATTAAAGGGATTGAAATGGTTATAAAAAGGCTTACAGATGGAAGCAATTTAAGTGATAAATTGTCCCAACTGAATCTGAGGAATATTACTGATAGAGAATAGAAAAAGTTCACAGAAGCAAGTTGTAGCTTCCTCCCACTGGGTAATCCTTTAGACCTCTGTATCCAGTTAACTCAAGATACTAGGTGATTTCTTTTTCATTAGCTCTGATCTTTATTTCTGTCTAGTTATTCCCAGTCATCTAACCTGCTTCAATAGGTGTAAAATGTGAAGCCTACCAGACTGATTGTTTGTATGATTTGCTAAGAGTTATCTATTTCAATATAGGGACTTTGAAAGTAATTTCCTAACTGCTCAGGTACAAGTGAATTAGGGTGTAGTCCTCTGTAAGAAAGAAATCTAGTATGAGTCACAAGGGAAGAGAATCTAAACTGGAGGAATGAGCAGGCAGAATCCTAAAGAAACTCCCATATTGTTCCAAAGAACATGACCACTGCACTTCACTAAAAATCAGCTTAATGTAATGTAGCCATATTCCTTCTATTTAAAAAAAAAGAAAAAAAAACCAAAAAAAACCCCTCATTCTTTGCCAGTAAAATGTTCCAGAAGTTATTTGTCCAGAAGTGTAGTTTGAACATAAAGTTTCATTTAGAATGTCCTTACTACTCCATGAAGTCTAACTATCAGCAAGGATCTTCCCACAGAGTGTTCCAAGTGTGCATTAGATAAATAAACACTGAGAAAGGCATTTCATTTGAATGGGAAAAAAAAAAAAAAAGGCAGCTCTATTTTCCTGATAAGCAGCAACTAGAAGCCAAGTTTCTCTTCTTTGGAAATGAAGGGGTAAATCTAAAAGGATGATTAAATACCAAGACTACAATCTTGACAGCACTGATTTAGTGTTTCAAATAAGCAACTACACTTACTGCTCTGTTCTGTCAAACACTTCATCTACATCACAAAAGTATGCATTAAAGTTAGAATGGAGTAGGTATAGATGTAATGTCTTTCTTATTATTACCACCAGTTCAACATATGGTAATTTTGGTTCTTGATCCAGATTTGAATACATGCTTAATTTCATGTGCTGAGGTTTACACTAATGAAAATTATAAAGTCCATTGCAGATTTGCTTTAGTAGCAAATGCTTAAAATGCTTTGATGATACAGGGCTTTGGCTCTTAGAAACAACAAAGAAAAAAAGCAAAACCTCCCTCATGCATATTAGCGTTACTATGAAAATATACATTTTTTTCCTGTATCTGGTTGGAGAAAATTCATTTTGATGCTTAAAGATAAATTCTGTATTTTATCCCTTTTGATTACGCTTGGTTTATCTTTCAAAAAAAAGCCTTACAATTCACTAGGTGTCACCAGATAAAGCTGCCTCCAAAGGCACTGAGGTCTTTATGTCTGGGTCACTACTTTGTACTTCACATCTAATTATCCAATAGTCTCTCCCAGACTGATTAAAAGCCATCATGCAAATCCAATATCCAATTAAAATATTCAGGAACGTAAACTCCTCCCTTCAACCCTTCTGCAGTACAACACTGTCAGATTCTTAAAGTGGACAGTCAGTGAAAATACATTGTGTTTAAAGTGCAGAGACTAGCACATGGCACTGGTTTCATTCAGGTTCTGTATTTACTACAGGTTCTGATACAATTGCCTCATTGGAAGCTGTTGCAAAAGCAACGGAAAACTGTTCTAACATTCTCAATCAAAAACTAAGACAGTGGATTTCATTTATTTTACTTGTAGCATTAATAAACACTACAAGCCTCACTTCAAAAAAATTGCATTGAAAACTTTAGAGGAGTTACAGGGTTTGTAGAATCTCATCTTCAGTGAAAAGGGTTTTCAGAGCTAAGTTGGTCACTCACTCAGAGGGGTTTATCTATCCCTGACATGTTGTGCTGTCTCCAATTTACCCAAAGCTGTAAACTGGCTTATCATTAGGGTACACTGCAGAACAATGTCCTAAACACTTGAGAGAACTGATGATATCATGTTCTGAAAGCTGTTTATGAACTCTATTGTACTCTTGCTATAGTGATCTTTAATTTACCTCTTCTTTATATCCACAGGTGAAAATATTAAGCAGGTTTCTGCATTTAGGTGGGAAATTAGATCTAAAGGTCAAAAATCGAAGAACTTGCTTACTCAATAACATTACTGTATCCCACTTACGAGCCTGTTTAGCAAACATTCCTAATTTGACTTCCACTTGTGGTTTCATAAACTAAGTCACGTTGAACTTGGACAGGGGTAGCATGAAATCAGTAGGACCACACCTTTGCCAAACCAGCTGAAGTAAGAGATATGCTATGAGACAGATGGTCCTTTTAAGACATGCCATTAACTGATACACTGTTACTGTATCCAATACTCAACAAATGAATAATGATTTTGCTCTGTGTTCTTTGTGGATAAGGAACAAAACTGAGGCTCTAACTAAAAACAAAGATTCCTTAAGAGTAAGGGTATTCTCCACATTGCTTCAAGGCAAACATCTCAGACAATTACAGCAGCCTACACAGCTGGCTCTTCAAGTTCTAGACGGACGCTGCAGCTTGCTCACCACCTCCGGCACACTGCCATGCCAGCAAGGAGGGTTTGCAATAGGAACAGCACAATACAACAGCTGGACTATTTCACCCAGGATGTCACAACAGCAGGTAAAACAGGTCTTCTGTTATTTATATGCCTGCTAAGTGTTTGGCAAGGTGCTGTATAACATAGAAGAGATTCTCTCTCACACTGCTCACCAAATCACTGTGCACACTCTATAGGGCTTCTTCAACGTAGGTATGAAGAGACACAGAATAAACTAGGGGAGGACAGTGCTACTAGAGAAACTGAAATTGCATCTCATCTTACCTCAACAGTGAAGAGCTCAGACGTCACAAATGTGCGTTCTTGTTTGAGATCCAAAACTCTAGATCAAATAAGGGACAAATTAGAGGTCACAACAATCCCCTATTATTGAAAAATAGTTTCTGTAAGGGTTTGGAGAGTAAGTATCTTTGCTTCTTTCTGATTAGACACAATTCAATGCTAAAAAGGTGCTTTCAGAATGGAATAAAAATGAAGGAAGTAAAAATTTTTCTGAAATATAACAAGAAAAAAACCTTTGGTTAATTTGTTATTTACAGACTTGCATTCAGAGACATTTGGAAACATTTCCAAATCTTTAATAATCTTTGTGCTATTCTGTGGTTGTATTTCCCTACTATTAGTCTGATTTACCTTGCCTCTTCCCGAGCCAAAATCTCCAGTAGCTTTGACATGTCTCCTGGGCAGTCAGAAATCACAAGGGAAAATCTGCACACTCTGTTATCAAGGGTCAGGGCACGCGCTATGCACTGTTGCAGCAAATGTAATTCCAGGTTTCCACTGCATATAACAACTGCCACTCTGAAAACAGAAAGAAAAATAAAAGTTTTGATTAGTCCTTGTCTATGTAAAGGAACCATAAATCACAGGTACAGTATTCAGTATCAGCTTAAGCTCTGCTAGAATCTTCCCTCAATAGATTTATATTACGTCAGAGGGGCTCCTGGCTCTCAGTATCAATTGTGAGCAGGCAGGGGGAGCCTAGAAACTGGCTACATCAGTTGGTCTGAAATGTTGTTTTCATTTTGCGTTTCCTGGAGATTTTTTGTTAGAGATAATTAGCTGCAGAATTCTAGGTCTGTTTTAAAAATTTGACATAATTTTCCCCTGGAAGTTCTATGTTTCAGCCTCTTAATGATCAGACAACATGTATGTCAAGGCTTTCTGTAACCATAAATTAAATACATCTCAACCCTGAAAAATGAGTGCAGAACTGTTTGAAGAGCAAGTGAAGAGCCATATGGTAATTCCATGATAATCTCTCTGCAGAGTCCAACCTGACTTCTTTAAAACCAAACCTTTGCATTTTCCCTTTGATTTTAGCTATACTGAATTGAAATGTGCTGCTCTGTATGTACTCTGCCAACCTTTTATGAAGAATTGCCTCAGCTGTATTTTAGTGTACAATGCTGTGCACTGGAAATTTTATTTTTTCTTGAGGGCATGCATGTTTCAGTGCATTCTGAACTACGTCCTGAGCCAAGGCTCAATCCACTTAAGTGCTGAGTCCTCAAGCTGAGAGGCAAGGCAGCACTTACCCACACGTTCAACACCAAGCACAAGGATAATCCCTCTGTCTGTGGTCAGGTCTTGGGACTAGGAGGCAGGTGCCACTGGGTGACTGCAGAAGATAGCCTAGCTCCTGTCCCACCACAGACAGGGTTGGTTTCCACAAGTGGAATGGGAGGAGGCAACAGGCTGACAAGAGCAGGATAATGTCCTGGCAGGCACGACCATGCCTCGTGGAGCTGTGTCTAACTGCCTTTCCCCCAACCATTTGAGAATAGAAGAAAACGACAAGATTTTTCAAGTCTCCAGGCTGACATTTGCCTTGTTCAGCTTCATCTTATAACATGACTGGTCTATTCAGCCTGAAATATACACCACTGATAACTCCATTGCCATTTCAGCGATAGGAACTGTCTTGTCACTCATAGAACAAGTAGCTATTCACCTGGGACCAAGGTGCTCAACCCCAAGCTTTTGCCACAGTTCCCTGTTTGCAGTAGCTGCTGTACCTTTTACCCTTCAACTCAGGCAGCTTCCCTGCCACCAGTGCTGCAAGTCCAATGGCCCCTTCTGCATCAACTGTGGCTCGCTCATACTCCAGCAATCTCAGCATCGAAATGAGGATGTCCTCCTCCCTGAAAGCAAGACAGTTGTGTCAAAATAAATCAAAAGAGATACCAAAAGCAGAAGATAATACATTTATGTGTAACTGGGTTCTTTCCATTCTCCCAGGTACCTATGACTCCCAAGGTGGTGCTACAGAACGCTGTGCTGCTGGGGGTGAATGTACATCTCAGAATCATTATTAACTGAAAGACATGATGGGTTTTTTTTACTAGAAATATTAACTATATCCCAGTAGTAAGTATATTCCACAAACTTGACCTTTCTGTGAAATTTAGAAGAGTTTTGTCAAGGACTGCCTTCAAGTGTCCTAGAACACAAGGACAAGCTTTACACACGGAGCATGACCAGGTACTGGCCGCAGGCAATGTATTGGCCAAAGAGCCAGTCTGGACAATGCTTTTAGTGATATCATTTAGTTTTAGGTAGTCCTGCAAGAAGCAGGGAGTTGGATTTGATGATCCTTCATGGGTATCTTCCAATTTGATATATTCTATGATTCTGTGATATATGGGTTTAGATTCAATGTCTTCAGAGCCCCTCTTGGAATGAAAGGCACCCCATCCCCAGTGTTTGCATGATGGCAATTCCTGCCAACCTGCTTTCCACTGCACAAGCAGAACCACCATACCCTGGTGGTACAGCACATTTTTCAGATACAACAATGTTCATCCAATATTATTAATTTCACTGTTTTTTCCACCTACCTCACAGCAACAACTTTATCCACAAGTTTCCCAGTCAGCTGCAAAGAATTGCTGCCAAAACAAACTCCACTCACATCTGCAGATTTCAAAAGACAAAAAACATGAAGCTGGCTGCTTTAGACATATTCAACAGTTTTAGAGTCCTGACTCGTTAATGACTAATGGGTGCAGCATACAGCTGTTATATGTACTTAAGTTGCTTGATTTTTTTCATATGACCTAGAAATGCATTTGGTAATGAAAGACCAAATCTTACACGAAGATTTTGCCATTTTGGACCTCTCCAAGAAAATGCTGACACTACACTGGAGTTGTTGCATTGTGAGAGTGATGCTGTAGCCCAGTGCTTTTCACTGTTCAATGATGCTTGAAGGAGAGAAGGCCCAAGCATGGCACCGGGCTTGTTAGTTATAACAGGGTAGTTGACAAAGGGGTGCAGACACAGGCAGAGCTTACCAAGATAGATAAGAAATTTTTCACAAAACTTGCATTTAACCCCAAACTTCCAGATATTTGAACATCAGGTAAAGAGGATGTTCTTAAATTGCTTAACAGTTGAGGTTTTTTTAGCAAATAATGTGGACATAAATGTGCCATTTATAAACACTGTTGTTCTGAGAACAGCTTTGTATATCTAAATATTTAAGCACTACATTGTTCTCCCTTTTCACAACTCAGTCTTTTACACAAGAGCTTTCTCATTGCCTTCACTAGTTTAGATGCTGCTTGTGAGCACAACAGTCAAATAAATACTCTCTTATTTCTAAGTATTCCTGTGTACTGGAAATAGTATTAGACCCCAGGGATGTGGTGGGAGAAAATGTGGCAGAAGTTGGTCTTACAGCTTGAATTAAGTTCTGAGCCTTCAGAGATTTCCCTTGAAGTATGTTTGAACTGAATGAGAAAACAATAGAGTTGGAGAAATATATTTCAACTTTTATTTCACCTCCAAAAGAATAATGCATTTTCTCACCTCCATGAAAGTGATGATTGTTGCGGGCCTGGTCTTCAGTTGGGTGGCCAGCCTTTAGGGACTGTTGCAATACTGGGAAACTTTCAGATTCAACTCCCTGAGGAAAACAAGTGTTGTCACAGGTGTTTTTAACCAGGTATAATAGAAGTCACCACCAAAGACACCAAAACATACAGAAAATTTCCTCTTCAAATTAACAATTAATTTCAAGTTGCATAACAAGTGTGCTACCACTAAACTTATTCTGTGACTTACTTAGGACCCAATATTTCCAGTAAGAAGTTACTCTGAAAGACAGAAGTGGATTTCCTTTGCTTTGGGAATGTCTTCCCACATTTTTTTTTTCATGAAATGTTGTCCCTTGGCTGCTTGTTTGGAAATTCCCTGCTTCTCAGAGGCTCTTCTCCTAGGTGAAGCCCACAGGATCAGATAGTTCCTGTCCCTAGCATACACAGTCTCTGCAAGTGCATCACTAGATACCAGTGCAGTGTTATCACTAGATACCAGCCTATTTTGAAAGCAGCTGTGGTGCAAGCTGCCCAAATGCAACACTTAAAAGGTGAAAGGAAACTTACAATTACAGAAATATGTGGGTTGAGGTGTTTGAGTGCAGCAGCCGACCCTGCGAGCAAGCCACAGTGGCCTCCTGCAGGGAAAATCACCGCGTCCAGCTTTGGCACCTGCTCGTACACCTCCAGTCCCACAGTTCCCAGGCCTGACAGGTATACAGCACTATCCTCCCTGTGGGAAGGAAGGCACAGATCAGCAGGGGTCACAGTTGCCAATGCAATAATAATTCAATCTACTACTCTCAAGACATCATTCAGCAGAAGAAGAAATATGTGAGAGTAAATCACCAGCACATGAGGGGAGAAGGGGATATAGAGGACAGTGCCATCAGAGGGACCATCACATGCTGTTACCTACGGAGAGAAAACTTGTGCTGTTGACAAGCCCCTCAAATAGACTTCAGGCTGAGGAGCATTTAACTCCCTTGTTACCAGCATCAGGTGTTTACAGAGTTGGCAGGCACAAGTCATGTTTCCATTACCATCACTTCTTTCAGTTTCATAAATTTTAAATGTTGCAGTCCAAACTAAAAGAAAAGTCTCTAAAGGAAATCTCCTTCTCTGTATTTATCAGTGCATTTAGTGTTTGTGGTAAATGGAAATTTTCATGAAATTTAAGCACTGTGTTCAACCTCACAAATACCAGATTGCTACAGAGTTGTCTTCCCACAGTCCAAGGCTAATATCTGGTACTTTCACATCACTCTGAAGACTATGGAAGGGTAAGATAAGTATTTAGTCATGCCAAAATTCTCACTGGTAAAACACTATCAGGCAAAGGCAATATATTATTATATTACCTTTGCCTGATAGTGTTTTACCAGTGAGTCTGGAAGTACAGAATCTGAAGACTGAAGACAGCTCCACTATACAGTCACATGACTGATTTGGATCTATTTCTAAAAGTTCTTTTGCATTTTTTTTATAAGTTAGCAATGATGTAAATGTAGAATATGAGATATATGAGAAAAAATATGAGCTCTCTGTATGTTCTGCTTTTTCAGGCGTACAGATATGCAAACAGCATTATAGATCCAATTACTTATTTTGATTTGTTTGACCCAAGGATGGTTGGGTACTAGGAAGCTGTGGTTTTATTACTGTTAGACATGCACAGAGAAGCTCAGCTCAGGAGCACAGAATGCCTGAAAGGTGGAAACCAAGGCCCTTGGAAAGTTACCTCATAGATATATCAAATAAAGAAAATTCCTCAAGGCAAGCGTCTATGTAACTACATAAGAAAAGATGGAAGCAATGAACTTCTGTAGCACAGGTAAAGACAAAGGCAGGTGGGTAACTGAACCCTTGAATTTACTGTCTATATGAAGATACTGAAGGAGTTCTCTCCTCCTTCTTATATATGACAGAATATATCACTGGTTTTCTGAACAGTTCTGGAGTCTTATTCCCAAATAAAATTCAGAACTGAGTTTATGGAGCTACCTGTGCCATGGTTACAAGGGAAGCAACAGGGACCTGCAAAAATGAATGTGGACATGGGATATTCAATTTATGAGTAAAGCTTCTCTAACAACTGAAAAGTCTCTGGGGGAGACTGCTCTGGGCATGGAGCACCATTAGCAGTTTGAATCAATGTTTCAGATAATCATGTTTGCCTTGTTAACATCCAGTTAAAACACCAGTTCACTGATCAGCCTTCAGCTTTTATAATAAAACAGGCAATTTTCTTTGCATTGTGACTGATTACTTTTGTTTTGTGAAAGCAAACATATCTCTTTGAGTATATATGCCATTGAAGCAAAATGAAGGAAAAGGGCTGTTAAATCTAAAGTCTGTAAATTTAAACAGGCCCTTTTGAGCAGAGCTGGAAATTTGGATATTTGTCTTCTGAAATGTGTGATACATCAGCAATCAAAGATGGGCTGTCAGGCTTCAGTTTCCCAATGAAATTTTGTTGTGGCAGCTAGAAAGCTCTATTCCCATCTGTTTCAAGTAAAAGGCTCAGAACTATCAGACAGAGTAACAGACTAACCAGATCACAAATAATCAGGTCTGATCAGCATTTGAATAGGGAGTTAAACCAGATAAAAATGGACTCTCAAAGAGGGAAGGTGTGTAATTCAGTCTGCAGCACTATTACTCACAAAGGAATCTTTCTCGCATCATCCCAGAGGTACTAAGTTGCCTATTGGCAATAGTCACATTGCATTTATAATGAAGTCCTGGACCCCTATAGTTACTAACAATTTCATGCCACCTAGGCAGCAATTAGGCAGACTAAATTATTGAATTCCAATTTGAAAAATCACATTTATTTCTTGGAATTTCCCAGGAAGTTGCAGTTGGACAAAAAGTGCCCTTCCCCTAATTGAACTCTTGCATGGTCATTTTCATAACACGGTGTTTTAATTGCACTCAAGTAACAGGAAGGACTGACAATGACACACCCAGCTCCAGGGCACTGCCCATGCAGATACAACCAAAGACAGTAACGCAATGTCTACTTCAGGATGGTAAGAATGTATTATTGGGTGAGGAGATCCAGAGACCAAATTGCTAGGGATTTTATGCAAGCTAGAATTAAACTGAAAGAAAATGACATTTCAGAAGTTCCATTCTAAAGCATGGGAGATCAGATGTTACAAACAGCTTTGGCAAGTAACCAAGTATGCGCGTCAGGCACACACTGAAGACTGGCTATCCATATCAGCATACATTTCTCAGAGGAATCTCTCCCAGTCTACACCTAACAAAATGTGTTTAAGACATCCGGTTATGAAAAGGCTCACAATTGTGGTGGGTTTTTTTTTCCCTTTTTTTTTCAATCCAGAGTGTGAAAAATTGCACCTGTGATGTTCTAGTTAAACATAGTAACAGATTGAATAACTCTGTTTCCTGTAATCTGAAACAAATTAGAGTCCTTTACTATTATTAATGTGGCATGTACATTTAGAGTTCCTCAGTGCTAGATGCAGAAGTCCTTCATGCATGTTGTCCCTGGAGCTTCATGACCCTGAAGAGTATCGGCCTTATGTAACAAATAATTATTTGGGGAGGAAGGGAAGATTAAACATGAAGTTACCATAAGATAGTTTAGTTCTTATGTGCAAACGTGATAGCTGATGCCAGCCAGCTGGGAGTTAACACATCAATTTAAAAATGGCTGACAGAAATTTGGAATCCCGAAGTTATGGAAAGTTATGTGGTTTTCAAAGGCGCCTAAGAGGGTTTAAAATGGTTTAGATCTAGAGCACCTCATTCCTGGGTTTTTTTCCCAGTCTGGGACAAGGCTGTGCCCATGGTGACAGACAAGGCACAGAAACCAGCCCTGTGCGTCACTGGCTGCTGGCAGAGCTAACAGTACACTTTGAACAGCGCGGCTGAACGGTATGGTTTTTAATAGAGCCTTCCCAATACACCAGCTGGGAAAGAAGTGAGGACTTCCTTTGTTCTGCTCATTCTGGGATCCTCTTTCCAAACAACATTACTCATTTTTACAATGTTTAAGACAGCAGTGCCCAGGAGCTGAAGGGGAATGGGCACTCACTGCAGGAAATGCTGTACAAACATGAAGTAGTGGATGAAGCCTGCACAGAGGTGGTGATGGTGGGGGGAGAACAACATTCCAGCTCAGTGCATCAGAGGGACTGCTGGCTATCTCATGGTAATGGTTCACCCCTCTGTGCTTTTGGAAATCTTACTGGAAGAAAGGTTTAAAAAAAAAAAAGAAAAGAAAAAGAAAAAAAAACCCCAAAATAACAGAAAAAGGAAAAGTGGAAGAGACTGCAAAGAGAAAAGGGAAAATGTATAAATTATAAATATTTTTGCTTGTCTTATCTCATTCTAATCATGTTTTTATTAGATCTGGCTTGTGAAATGGCCTCAAATAGTTGAAACTTAGACTCATGCTCATCCTTAGCTACTTTAAATATATATGTGAAGCAGCCTCTTAATCTTTTTTTCAAGGCAGTATCACAGTTTTGTTACTCACACCAGATATGTGAAAATTTTACAGTATTAAGCTTCTCTTGATCTACATTATGTCAATGAATCCTTTGCATTAAAGATTAACTTTTACCCACCTACTCTAAACAGAGTTCAAGAATGAACGCTAGCTGAAATGCTTTCTGACAGGCTTCCTAAAGAATTAATATATACCCATTATCATACTAGCCCACAGAAATTTGTCATCAGGAAGCTTGCCTAATCTGGGGAAAGAGAACAGTGTTTCATTTTGGTTTCTATTCACAGCTGTTAGAAAAAGACACAGGATTTGTGCCTGGGAACAGGTAATGGCAACAGGAATATTTTGATAACCTGTGATCATATTTTAATGAAACTAATTGCTTTTTCAGACTTGTGAAAGCATTTAATCTGATCCTTCTAATCAGTCTGACTTTCCACTTACTCTTCAAGGTAGAGGTAACCGTTCTCCCGTGACAACCTTCTTGCATGCATCTGGGAATCCTTAGCTGTGGTGCCATAGGATATAACCGTGGCACCGTACTCGCGGCACATTTTCACTCTGGTTGGAGATGTGCTGGTTGACATGACGACAAACACTGGAATATGGAGCTCTGAGGCATGGTAAGCAACACCCATGGAAAAGTTACTGTCCGCAGCCACGATCACCCCTTTTCTTTGCTGATCCTGAAAAACAGGGTTTCTTAATGCACATTATATAGTGTCACATAGTTGTCCCATATGATCCTGGATTATTCTAATAATTTTACTTCTTTTTTTCCCCTCTGCTACCTGATCAAATCATGATATTATGGTACAGTATATGTATGTCTGGTGTGGTCTCAGGATTTACACACACAGCTAAACAGCACAAGATCAATCCCTGTTCTTGCACTCCTCTGGGTTCAATTCTCTTTCCATTGGAAATAGCTGCAAACCTTCAGCTGATCACAGAACAGCTGATATCTGGTCCTTTTAGAACCTTTATATCTCTTCCCTGCCTGTATGAAATTATTTCATATCAGGTTTCCTTTTAATAGAAGATTTAATTTATATTATTACAAAACTGCAAGAATAACCACTGATTCAGGGCTGCTGTATCTTGTCAATTACAACTAATATTGCTGCAGAGACTCAATAACCTCCTATGACAAATGATAAACAATCTATTCCTGTAATGATACTGAAATTCATTACAAAATTAATTGGTGATCTAGATCCTTCACATCACTCATTGTAACTCAGTTTCATCATCAGTCATGAGTTTGGTGGTTTCAACATGTCAGAACCACAATATGCATAAAAACACTTGCATCTAAATGCCAATGAAAATGCTGGTGTTTGCTTTTTCGAGTTTTTATTTTTTAAGCATTTCACCAGCAGATCAGCCAATCATAAATAAGGTAGTATTTTACATTCAGGTACTTGCAGGCGTATCTACGTTCGCATGTTGACTTCAGTATCATGGTTTCTGGCAAGAAACACTGCGATTCCACGGAGGGTACAGGTAAATTTACCTTGAAACCTGCTCCGTTTTTGTGAAGCAGAACTAATCTATTTCTTCTTGAACACTGACTTTTTTTTATACCTGAGGCAATGATGTCAGAAGGTAAAGTACCCCTCGTTCCTTCACAGATCCTGTGTATTGGAGGAACTCCTTCTTCAGGTAGATGTCCATTCCATACTGCTTGGATAGCCTAGAATACTGGAGAATATAAACTATATTATGGGAATGTATCTAAAATGAAGAAAAATATTTCACGTTATGCATTTCACTCCTATGTAAGAACTCTACCAAGTACAATTTGTTAGCTGTTTCTTTAGAAATATATGATAGTGTGTTGTTACCTACCAGGTTCTTCTGGTTTATGGAAGTAATTTTCAAACTCACAGCAGTGAAATATGGACCACATGCCATTATGAATTCTGAAAAGAGCACTTGTTTTGGTCTTAGTGTTCAAATACAGATATTAAAATAAGTATTTTCAATTATTTCAAAACCCATGCTTCCAGCACTTGCCAGAACTGGATATTGAATACCCAAAAAATAAGGTCATCATCTAATAGTTACAAAAGCCATAAGAAAATTCCTTCTTGAGCCTCTTTATGGCTCTGCTATGTTTTCTGCCACTGATTCACTACTGATTGTTGTCTATTTTGTACCCTAAGGCCAGTACAACACTAGTAAAGACATTTCTTACTCAAAGAATGATGGAAATAATAAGAAAAATCTATTTTCCAGGATTGCAAGTGTAAGCAGCAGCTGTTTGAAAAAGCTTAGTGTTTGGAACAGAAAGGATCCCTGAGCTGAGAGGAATTAGCAAGCACGTTACACGTGATGCAGTGCCCAAGTGCATGATTTTTTAAATAATTTTTTTGATGGCAAATATTTTTAAGTTTTATAACAAGACACTCACAGAATGCATCAGCATATTAATTTCCTATTATCATATTCACTAAACCAAGAGTTTTAAACAAGATAACTTATGAAATAGAGCTGCAGCAAGCCTGTGGGTTCCAGCTCCCTAGACTTACTGCAGCTCTATTTCATAATTGCTTCATTTCTTCTATTGGCTGCCAAGCAAATGAAGTCCTCCCTTTATGATAAGTAACAAAGAGAGAGAGATTAAAAGACAGCATGACAAAATATTTATCTCAAACAGTATCTGGCAGCGTCACACATACTGTATAATACGCACCAATACATTTTTCAGACTGTGGGACTTTTAAAGTAAATTTATATAAACTAAATATACCTGAAACAGACATTTGCTTTAAAGTATACAGTTAAACCAAATATTTCAGGTGAATGTTTCAAGGCTTTTTTAGTGGACTTCTGAGTATATGTTAAATTCCTCACCCATAGGTGGGGCCAGATTCTCTGTTTTGCTTCTGAAAATCCTGACATAGGAGCTACCACTTGCTGCTCCTTTGCAAACTTGGCTGCAAAACTGAAACAATAGAAAGTGCATAGTATACTAATAGGATAATAGTTTATATCCTAAACAACCTAATCTATGGAGAATGCTTATGCAAAATAGAAGAACACTATACAAGAAACACTACTAGCTCTTCACATACCAAACTTGTTTTTGTAGAGACTCTTGGATTCTAGAGTGAACTATGAGAAAAAGGATTCAGGAGATAAATCCTGTGAATTTATAAAGTTGCTAAGTCTCCTACAATCAAAAATGTGTCATTAAGTCACTCTGTACCACAGAAGTGGTGTACTTCAGATTGTTATTTTTTTTTTAATTTTGATAGTATTTTAACTCTTTCGTTATCCTTTTCTGCTGCCTTTAACTGAGGCACTTTTTTTTTCAAATAGCCTAAATATAGCAATTACTTCTAACAAAGCAGGTGTCAGTGCTAGTTTCAGCTGAACTGACCTGATGTGTGACCTGGTAAGACTCATTGAGCCGACCTGTAGGTTTTCCCTTTTGTCACCGTGATCTAATCTAAGGACTACAGATACTGTGTCTAAGGTACAACACACAGCACAGCCTCCATTTGGCATCCACAAAGCTAACACAAGACAACCCTTAAAGTTCCTACATCAGTAACCACACCTGGTGTCCAATTTAATGTTAATTCCTTGTTTTCCTGTACTCACTGCCTCTTTGATATGTTACAATTCACTCATGATGCCATATCTCAGCTCCGTGCACACTTCTGTGCAAGGAACCAGGATGTGGCATCCATGGTCTTACCTGCAGATTAGAAATCACCCTGCAGAGTGTTTCTCCATTCGTGAATGGATTATAGTCATGCTCACTTTTTTAATCTAAACAAATGTTCCTGAAAGGGGCTCTGACCTTTCAATGATGAGTTAAAATAAAGGCTATCTGTGTTTTCTTGACACCACTGTGCTTTTGAATCAATGTATGAAATGCATTAATGACTTCTGTAGGAACATTACTTTGAATAACAACAGTCACAGGCTATTTTCACACTTAAACAAGTAGGGCAAAATGTTTCCACTATTCTGATAATTTAAAAAGAATAGTTCATAAAAAGAACTACTTCATAAAGTGAGCCTGTTTAGTTTGACACAGTAAATGCAGAAAGGGGATACAACTGGGTTGCATAAATTTGCCAGGGACACCCAAGAGAAAAGAACTATTTAAATTGAGGGACATCAGCTTAAACCCAGCCTAAAACTAAACACCATCCAGCTGCTTGCTCATTTCCCTCCATCTATCTGCTGGGAGATGGCAATTGGAAGGGTTAAAGTGAGAAATATAGTGAGATAAAACCAGCAATACTAATATTAATACTACTACAAATAATAACAATGATGATGATAAGAACAACCATCACCACCAATAATAATGATAATAACAACAGCAATAAAAATGTCATTAAAAGGAGTAACAAAAAGAAGCAAATAAGACCCAAGAAAGACAATTTACACAATTGAAAACAATTGCTCCCCACCAACCAACCAACAACCAGCCAGGGCCTGAGGGGTGGGCTCCCCAGCCAACTTTCCCCCTAATTTTGTTGCTGAGCACAATGTCATATAGGATGGGATGTCCCTTGGGTCAGTTGGAATCAGCTGTTCCAGCTGTGTCCCCTCCAACACCTTGTGCATCCCCCAGACTTCTCACTGGTGGGGTGGGGTGAGAAGCAAAAAAGGCCTTGACTCTGTGTAAGAGCTGTTCAGCAGTAACAAAAACATCCTTGTGTTATCAACATTTTCATCAAAAACCCAAAGCACAATCCCATTCCAGCTAGCATGAACTCTACCCTATCCAAAAACCAGCACAAGAGACAAAAGCTGTCTGAGAACAAATAGTATGGAGTGGCCAAAGAGAGCTTAACTACTTGTGAGCAGCAGCACGATCACTTTATGAAAAGTTTTGTGTTACACAGATACCTGATGGACTGGATTTTGTGGTGCACTCTTGCCTGCACTGGGAGGCGTTGATTGGTTAATTTTCAGAGTGGGAGCCGTACTTTGTGAGCAAGTAGATGGCTCAGAGATGGGGCCAAGGTAAACTACTAGTTTTGAGCTATTGATCTGACCCATCTGAGCTGAAGGTGTGAATGAGGTCCTTCAGCAACTCACATGGCCAAGGCTGCTGCAGTCGCCCACTGGCAGATGTACAGAGGCAGTATCCTGTGCCTGCCTGGCAGAAGCACACAACGCCATGAGCTGCAGGGAATCCAGGCTATCAAAGCACAAAGTGTTAGCTAGTTCTGTGTTTCAAATGAAGCCATGACAGTCCCCCTGTCCCTGCCCATAGACCTACTTCTGTACAGCATGATTAAACCCATCTTAAAAATATGACCAGAGTTGTCAAATACAGAGAAAGTTAGTGCAATATAAACACATATCTTCTCTTCCTGGGACAGTCTCTTCAAAAAACCAGAAGACTGATGCTTCTGTCTGTGCTCTCAAGCATGACAGAGAGAGTTTTGGTGACAAACAATGCAATGTGCAGAATTTGGTACACTCCCCCTCTTCACCCAGGCACTGGCACCCCAAAGACCTCTGCTGCACATATTTGCTTGCTTGCCTTGCTGTCTTCCCAAGCAAGCCAACTCTTCCACTCTTAAAGGAAACACAGGTATAGCTGGCAGGACTGTTCGTTCTCATGTCACTTTAAACAGGCATCCACTTCAACTCCCTCCATTCCAGCCAAACCTTTTGTGCCACCTTACAGCCCCACACAGTCTTGTACCATGTCTTTTGCCACAAGACACACTTCTTCAGTAGTATGCTAGAAACAGCACAGTTATCCTTATTTTGGGAACTCTAGGCTTAAAAAACACACGGAAAGCAGTTGTGATGTCTCTGGATCAGCAGGCACTATCTGGGAACCAGGACAACTGCTGCAGTTTGAGGACCAAATCACTTCACTTCATGGAAAGCTAACCCCAAGCAGGAGCTGAGATTGCAAGGTTCTTTCCCTGTGCATGCCAGAAAAACAATCCACAGCTGGTGAGGCTGGCAGGGTGTCCTGGTCAGCAACAGAGAGACCAGGACAGAGCAATTAGGGGCTGCTACTAGTAATTCCCCTTTGGGAATTCCTTTCACCCATCAAAGGGAAAAGAGATTAGCTACAGAGTGCCTAGAGCAGACTTTCTGAAGAGCTCCCAACAGTAGAAATACACTATGAATTAAGTAGTTTGCTATTGTACTTCTCTTATGCTTTAGCAAATGCTTGTATATTGATGGGAGTGCCTCATTTTCATTCCTAGACTGATCAACAAGTGAACACATTTGTGTATGTCTATCCTAATGTCCTTATTTTGTTGAAAACATGTGGCAGAACCACCTGGTTACAGAACATATCCAGCCTTGCCAGGTTGTCCAGGCTGAGAAAAAAAATTTGTACCTTTGAACTTCAAATATGAGGGCTGGTTCCAAACCAGGCCCTCCCACAAGACTGTTTACCTAAACACCAGTAATCCACCAGCTCCAACTCAGGTTCCTTGTAGCAAGTGTTTTTCACTGGGAGCATAATACCACAGTGCATCAAGTCTATGCCTAATGTGGTTTATCCTTTGTTTACAGGTTACTGCAATCTTTGAGGATTTAGGTTAGTGTAAACAGGTAAGAAGAAAATTATTATTGACAGTTAAATACAACTAATATGAGCATGAGTCTTCTTATACAGATCTATCTGCTGCAATTCACATATATTCTTCCTTCATTTCTGATCAACTTTCACAAGGAACAAGAAAAGAAACATTGAGAGAATGCAAAGCCATAGACTCCCTACCATGCAGGGGGTTTTCTGAACACCGCACTGGATTTTAAAGGCTGCTGCACTGATATCTTCAAATCGAATCAGCTTGTTACAGCTCGCCAGGCTGGTCCTACTGCTTGACTGAGGGATGCAGGAAAGGGCATCCCTAAGTAACTCCTCATTTCGGCTCACTATCTTCATTTCCCAGGTCTTCACATCCCCATTCAGGTAATCCTCCTCACCAAAATCCTTCAGCCTCTCAGGGTTGATAGAGGGTGGTTTCTGACCAATAAGGCCATTTCTTATCAGCCCATCCTTACAGCAGTGAAGATCACAAAGTGCTGGGATATCTGGTTTCTTTATTTTATTGTCATCCCTAAAAACAAATAAAAGAAACTTGTTAGGACAGCTAGGTTGATTAAAGGCTTGACAATTTATCATTTAGAAAGGATGCATTTCTCAGCTGCTCTTTGCAAACCTCAGACTAAATTATTACTGTCATATCTATTTTGTAGGTGGACTGAAAGCTACTGTAACCTTCCAGATGTTAGAAAAGCCACAGATAACCTGGCATGCGGACAAACTGGGAAACTGGCATATCTAAGAAAATAAGAAATATATACTATATGCTGTCTGGGAAGCCAGACCTTCCTTAGTACTCAGTACTAAACTGGCAATTATTCTAGTTCAGGGCTTTCAGAAACTTTGGAATCACTGAAATTGTATTTTCTGTATGCAGCTCTATCTTTTTCAAAAAAGGCAAATAGCTGCTTCAGACCATTCCCATAAACTATTAATAGCAGTAACAAACGTCACCACATTATACACAAGACGTCTGCTGCTCTGCCCTTGCATATTTGCAGAGCATACTCTTGAGAGCTGTAACCTGCCTCATGACAGGAAGGAAATTATTTTGATAAGGGCTAACATTTATATCCTACTGCACAGCTAAAGAATGATGTCTCCTGATCTGTGAGTTAACACTTCATAGATAAAACACACGTAGATAAGACAGCACTGTGATGCCACAGAAACCTCCTTCCACAAGGAACTTAGGAGAGACAACACTGCTATAAAAATTGCCAGCTTTCACTGTGGTCCAGAGTGTTCAGGAGCTCACAAGGAACAATACACTGTACTGCAGGATTTTGCAGCCCTATTAACAAATAAATGCAAAACTTCTAGGAATTCTTGTAATTTGGAGAGTAATGTGGAGAAAAAGGAGCATTAAGCAGAAGACCAGTGATTTGGGGAGCTGATACCACCCTTGGCCTGTGGCTATGATTACATAGATGGTACAAGCCCCTCTACATGATTCAATATTAACATTTTTGGTAGAAAGAGTTTTCTAAAAAAAACAAACAGGTTGAATTATGTCAGAGATTTCAGCATTATCTCCAACAAAAACATTTACCTTTTTCATAAAATAATTTGTGTTTAAGTTATGCAGTTATTCATCAGCAGGGCTGGCTAAAGCAAATAGTTTTACAGCAGGGATCAGCACTGTTATATGCTTTGTAATAATTTCCAAGAAGAATTTTAAAATATTTAGAAACAGCTGTGTTTTGAGCAATTGCTCCACTTTGGGCAGTATCATCCATTTCCTTAATGGTCTCAATAATCTGTGCCAATAGCTCTGCTTCCTATCGCCCTCCCAATTGTTCAACAGAGGAATTCACATAACATGGGCAGCATAAAATGTTTTCTTATTTGAATCAAGTAATATACCAACTAGTGCCAATCATTATGTACATCCTTACAGGATACAATTTTTGTAGGAAGGTCTTCTCTCTCCAGCATTAATGAGAACACTAATTTTCTTAGATACATAAAGTATACATATATTTGTAACTTGTTTATATTGAAACTTGTAATTTAAAATATTTTCCCAGTACTATACCTTAAAGCTGATGCACCCAAACAGCAGGCACTCCATCCTCAAATCAAATAACTTATCAAGTAGCTCTATTCTATACTTTACTGCATTTCTCCTCCATTGGGGTTAGATGGAACACTTCATAAAGATGTTAAGCTTCCAGTGTTAGTTCTGATGCATATTAGAAAGCTTAATGCAAAGCTGAGAATCAGATCAGACTGCCTCCCTGTGAACTTGTCACAGCACAGCCCCTGGCATAAACAACAGCATCATCATCTGAGAGGCCACAGCTCTGTTAGAGTTCATTCCCTACCTCTCCCTCCGAAAGAATCATTTTGCATATCACACTAGCCCATAACCACTCCAAAAAGAGAACATATATATCTTATTTCTGAACATATTATCTAAGATGCTTGCCAAGCATTAGCAATGAATTATATTTCACTGGAAATGGGTTAAAAGGGTATATGTAGGTTAAAAAAATAAAATAGGCAGATTAAAAATTTGTGATTTTTCTGGGTCAGTTTTTTTTTTTTTACTGACTGGCTTTGAGATGGGAGAAAAATCCTCACTTTTTCATTGCATCTGTTGCAATGTTGCAATCAGCTGCAAAAAATAATAAAAAAACTCAGTCAAAGATGACCACAATAAGTCCGTTGATGAAGCAGGATTCTGTGAGAAAGTACAAGTGATGGGGTAATGTCTCACTATACTAGTGCCATCAAATATTTTTATCTGCAGGTAGAAAGACCGAAAAAGGATATTGACTTTTTCCCATGTCTCGGATTTCCTGTTTTTTAATTTATTTATTTAATTTTTTTTTTTTTCCAGAAAAAAAAGGAGGGAACTAAATCAGATTCTTGGTCCTTGACCTGCAGCACTGCTCTCCCGACCAGTGAGTATCTGCTCAGGACACTGATGGGGACAACACCTTGTGAGTATTGGAAAAGAAGAGCAAAAGCCAAACAGCTTTTCAATCCTGAGCTAGGTTTAAAGCACATCTGTAATATTACCCTCTCAATATTTAATATGGAAACTATCATCCATTTGCATCCCAAAGGTCAGCAGTCCCTTCACCAAGAGAATATCATGATGGTATTGTATATGTATGTGTCTATTCCCAAATAATTTTGATTCTCCTTCTATACCCATACCTTTCATCTAAGTAAATTATATTTTTCCATATTGAGCTCACCTGGCTGTGCCACACACCCTCCTAGAGCTCTCAAACTCCCAAGGTAACAGCGAGCTAAGGCTGGATAACACATCACAAATGGGCAAGTAATGACCCTCTTGGGTCAAAGGAATTCCTTGCCTCAAAAACAGTTCATACACTTGGCAGAGATCACCTCTGTATCAAATTCTTTTGCAGGAACAGCCAAGCAGGCAGCAAACCATGCAAGCACTCACAAAAAGACAGCATGTGACTTCTCAAGCACAGTAACAAAATAGAGCCCCTATTCCAGCAATCATGCCCACCAGATGAAGATCTGAGCCAATATAAATACAAACCCCAGCATTATAAAACATCACTCCTTTCAAATGGAGCTTTTCCTTTTTTGGAGTTTGTCTAGGAAAGTTTTCGTTAAAAAATCTGTTTATTCCCAGCCATAAGACAAATACCCAGCTGGCAAGCTTTGTTACATGGTTACAAATTACAACATTTTACCTTTAAAGTGATTAGTAAAAGCAAACATGAAAACACAGTTTATAAACCTACTTTTTCAAGAACAGCTGCTCAGCATAACTGGGGAAAAAAAAAAAAAAACACAAACGAAAAAGAAGAGAGAGAAGATCCAAATGCAGATATTCCATAAATAATTAAGGCACAGGAAAAAAATACCATTTATTTAAGCAGATAGCTTTACATATTTTAAAGTCTCAAAGTCAATGCAATGACAGCATGAACTGAAATGTGCTCTTAGAATGATAAAAAGCAGCAACTCAGAATGCATAATTTTTCTATTTCCAGTTTGGTTTTTTGAACATACTGATAATTTTCGTCAAGTTAAACAGCACTAGGGAAAACAAATTTTGAAAAACAGTAGTATCAATAAGCTAAGAAAATAATGAAATTAGCAAAAATAATTTAGGGAAGATAAAAAGTAGTGCATGCTATACCTAAAGACCACAGTGGTTGCCTTTGTTACACAGAGAAAAAGGTGTCCAAGCAGTTCTGCAAAGATGGGACAGTTACATGTCCCCATCCAGTGAAGCACATGCAGGATCCATGAAAGAGACTAAACAGATTAAACTGATGTACTGGATGTCTTTAGCTTCTAAAACTGAAGGAGCAAAAAATTGGCAAAGTCCCAGATGTCCAAGGAATAGCAAATTGTGAAGGAATAGTCACTGTTTCTCCCAGTATAAATGTTAGGGGGAGAGCATATGAAATTATCAGGCAGAAAACTTAAAAGTTACCTTCTTAGGGAAAATAATTAGCTTGCAGCACTTGTTGCCAGAGAACTTGATGAAGGGGAATATAAAGGGTCTCCTAAAAGAACTGTGCAACTAAATGGAAGAAGTGACCAATAAACACATAATTCAAGACTCAATCTGAGATCCAGGAAGCCCCTAAGCACTCACTTGGCAGACTACATGAAAGTACATGAGAGAAAGCACCTTAGGTGGCTTTTATTTTTCTCCCAGCTTTTGTTACTGGTCACCACTAGAGAAGACACAATGCTAGACTGCTCTTTGGCCTGATCAGTGTTGCCATTTTGACTGCAAACATGTCCAACATCTGCCTTTGTCCCATTTGGCAGCTTTTAGACCTCTTTCAAAATGAGTCCAAACACCATGTTTTGAGGCAGACATGAAGTTGGAATTATGGACATACATTCCCAACAGGCATTGGTAAGATACAGTTTTAGATATACATGTCATCTGCTTTCTGGATAAATGGGCTCAGATCTCATGCCTGCAAGTTCAGAATACTTACTACAATAAAAGGTGACCTCTTTAAAGTCACTTCTGCCTCTTTCCTCAAAGTGTTGAGCAGAGATGTGTCATATATTGGGGGTGAAGTAGGGGGAACAGCCTGCTGTGGGTAGCAGTCTGCTCAGGTTATGACTGCAATGTAACTGGGGCTGGGATCTCCTCTCAACGGAGTGAGAAAGAGGTAATCCCAGGATATGACAGAGAGGGCCCTTTCCCTCATCTAAATCCCTTTTACCCAGAACTTCCCCAGCTTCATTAATCCTTATAATTCCATGTCCCAGCCCTGTCTCCTCTGACCCTTCTGGACGCCTGAGCCTTCCACACCCCTCTGATACCTTCCTTGTTTATGACAATCCCCTTTCCCAATAGCTTCCAAATTGTCCTGTTCCATCCTAACTCCTTTTCTACCTTTTTTTCTGTGTCCCCAAGCACATTCAAATGCTGCAATACCAGAAATTTTTAAAAGCATCTCAGCAACTTATACAAGCAAGACTTTATGAAAGACAAATGGTAGAAAAATTGAGGCTTGCTGAGATAAAAATGGCAAGGAGCATAGTAACAGATATGTTCTTTACTGCCAGGACACTGTATAGCGTCTGAGTGCCCTGCACAGCACTACAGGGTGACAAGTAAACTCCCGCAGGCACAGGGAAGAAACAAGTTAGATCTCTCTTTGACATTACAGTTAAAACAGATCAAAGACAATACTGCACTCAAACACTACTTTCTTGAACTATCAGTATTTTGTGTAACACTAGTACTTAGAAACACCCACTTAAGACTGTATCACTCCAACTACTGGCATATAGAGGATGGAAATTTAAAATGCATGTCTGACATTTATGTGCCCAAACCCTATGCAAAGTGATTGTTCCTAAATCACATCGTAATCACCAACATCTTCCCCTAAACAGGAAGACAAATCCAGCAAATATTAGCTCAACTTTATTGATAGAAACTGGGGCACAGACAGATCGAGTGACTCGCCTAAGACTTCCGCAGGGTGACTTATCAGAGTGTCTTAAAGACAAACAGATCAGGGCTTATGAACTAGTCTGTATGACAAAAGTGTATGCACTGGGACCATCCAGCAGACAGGTGCATAATGACCAAGTCTTAAGATGGAGCAGACCCTCACAACTCTACTCACCACAGACAAGTCTGACAAAACCATGTAACAAATACAAAGAAAGCTCAGGCTCAAGCAAGGAATAACCAAGCTGCATTATCACCTCTGATAAAATCTCTCCTTACTTTTAGTAAGTCAGATTTACCAGAGCCTGAGTCTGAGCCTAGCACTCTATCTACCTTCATTTGTGGTCATAATTCATTGCCAGTCTTCTGTACACGCTACCTAAATGTCATTGCTTATTGGTGGCAGTGGCAAGCTGCTAAATACATAACATTAGAAAAGGTCTGAAATCAAGAACAGCTCAGGAGGCCACCCCTCATGAAAGGTGTTGAAGCAGAGGTAATCAACCGTCCCTCACATGGACACATCCCTCTCAGAAGTTTTTATAGGACATTCACAGCTGTGAATGTCAAATGATCACCATCGAACACTGCACACAGTTTGGCAGCCAAAACTCTTCAAGTAATTAAATTTTTTTCCTAAGTTGAATATGTTCTGAGTTTAGAGGTTTTTCTGGTGACTAACACATCTCCATAATTCAACTGTAATAAAGAACAAATTGCATAAACCAAACTAGAGGAAAGAGTGGTCCTGTGCTGAAGGGACTGGTTTAAGATTCCCAGTTCACTGCAGAACAGGTCATATCATGTGCGACATTGGGCAAACCATTTTTGCAGTGCAGCACTGGGATCTTGTCTTCATCTTTGGTGTTCCATAAGGGTTTATTAACAGCACTTAACCCACTGAAACAATTTGTGTTTTAAATACTAGCAACATCTGTGGCTATTGGGAAGATGCAGAAAAAGAGAATTATCCCTTGATTGTACTACATCTGGCAACACCAGGTTGATTTCTTCCTAGTGGTGTCCAGAAAATAAAACTGGGGGAGAAAACAACTATGGAAAAGTTTAAGAATGAGGTTGCACAACACAACCATGCCTTGTGGGTGCATACTCTCAGCTCATGCTACACAAGGGCACTAAAGGACTCCTAAATTCCATCTGCACCATCCAAGCCTGAAAACAGGAATTCAAGATAACCAGAAGCACCATAACAAAGACAACCATAGAACACCTGTAATAACAGGATCTGACACAGGCTATCCCAAGTTAAATCATCAGAAGTCCATTGGCCTGTCTAGCCTTACTTCTGATACAGTATTCATGAAGGAATAAAAAAAGCTGAACTCCACAGGCTGAAAGTATTCAAATCTCCACTTCTTCTAGTGGATGACTCCAAGAGCAACTCATACCCACAGAACCCTAGGAAATACTGGAAAATTACAAACAATTTGCTGTTTATTTTTTAACTTATTTTTCAGAAAATAAGGAAAGGAAAAAGAAAGCATTACCTATATAGCATAGCGACTAAATAAACAATGAGGCGAAGCAGAACTCCAACTACGACACCATAAGGAGGCAGGAGGGGTCCTGGGGTTGTCATGTCCGTGGGCCTGGCCCTGGGTGATCCCCGAGGGCTGACCATGACCCCTGAGGGAGATAAAGGAGCGCTCTAGCTCTAAGTCAGACAGCAATATTCTCCAACCTTTGCCAGAAAGGGTCGTAGTCTTCATCTTCCCTGGAGTTGTCCCTGGGACTTCTGGTTTTTAACACTCTGAAGTAGAGAAACTGTGCTGCAAAATTCATTGTAATTCCTGGTGCAAAGCAAAGCTGGGAGACTGCTGGCAGGGGACACACTTGCCTGTGAGAAGTGTCAGCCCTGCACTGCCTGGGTGGGAAATAACTGGTAACGTGCTGTAAGCAGCTCTCAGCGCTGGCTGGGGGAGAAATGCCTTTGAAAGAGATGGCTGCTGCTATTTAAAGAGATTATTTCAGAGCCCAACCTGTCCTTGTCAATTTGAGTCAGGGCCTGGATTATGCTTGGGTGACACTCTGTTAGCAGGACACTTGAAGCTTTAGTTACTTACTGCTTAGCTGTGGAGCATGATCCCGACCTGCTGCAGGGCCTGCGAAGGAGCGTCAGGCAGCATCAGGGATGGGCAGAGCAGCGGGAAAGGGATGCCAGCTTTGTGGTGGTTGTGTCTCTGCAGGGATCCTTTAAGGCAGCACCAAGGGACAGGGGTCTTCATGACTGAGGCACGGCAGAAACTGATTAAAATGTTTGGGTCTTCTCTCGGCACAAGTTCTTGTAGCAGAAAAACATAGATATCTAGATCATACAGACAGAAAAGACAATCTAGGCAAAAGACTGTAGCAACATATGTGTGTGTATATATATATATATGCATGTATTAAACCCCATCTAAATCTCTTTTTCATTACTCTGAGAGAGTGCTAGCAAAGGCAGAGTCACAATTCCAGATGCAGTATGGCTGGGCAGCAGGGATGGGGCAGGGCATCCTTGTGTGTTAACTCACATCAAGAATACAGTCCTGATGGAACACAGGCTCCAGGCTACTTGGAGTTAGATCAGGTGACCCCTTCCAGGATGAATGGTCCCTCAGAACCCTCTGCTTTCTGCTGATAGCATACAAAATCTTAATCTTCAAGACAGAACAGACACATCATAAAATCTAACTCCAGCTGTGATCCAACCCTCCCCACAGGGTATCGTGAGAAATACTATATTCTGACTTATATGTGAGAGTCAGAATAAACGATCAAATAGTCTTCTGGGATATCTAGAAAAGTCTGAGCTGGTCTTCCCTACTCTAGCATGGTAGGCAGGCCCATGTTCCCCTGACTTCATCAGTACTGACAAAACCCCAGATTCACAATTTTTTCCACTTTCTCCCACCCAAAACCCTTTTATTCTTCTCTTTCCAGGTGGTGGATGTGCAGGTTGCGGTCATGCCATGTGCTACAAATATCCACAACCCAGCAGCATATTGCTGCCAGAAGCGACAAGACAAAATGCAGTTGGCTGCTGCCAGTGCTTGCAGCCCTGCACCAGAGTTGAATCCAGGCCAAATCCACTGGTGCCTTGAAGCACAGAGAGAAGGCAAATGGAGTTACTACTTTGTTCATAACATATCTGAACTGCAATGCTGGGCAAGAAATGGAATTTAAAAGAAGTGAAAATGGCAAAGCCTAGCTTTTGGGTGTCTGGGACTCCAGACTGATGCGCTCAAGTCTCGGCACGAACTCAGATCCTCACAAATGAGGCTCTGATCTGTGATTGACAGTCAGAGACCATGCAGGATGAGGAAATGGACTTTCAGGACCATTTGATCAAGCAGTTGGAAAAAAAATGACCAAGTTGTTGCAAGACAGAAGTATATGAAGCACTGAATTGCTGTAACTAAAATACTCCCAAACAAGCAGCCCACTAGGGAAAAAGGACATTTGGAAATTTCTACTGTAGATTAAGGCCCATGTCAAACATTCATTCAAAGCCTTACCACTTTCAGACCTGTTCACAGTGCTTTGAAAAACACCACAATTACTGCATGAAGGAAAAACTACCTTTCAGCTTTGACTTTTTCTTTTACATGGGGGGGAAGGAGGAGATAGGTAAGATATAATCACATTGGTGGTATGGTCAAGTGATATCAAACACAAATGCCATGAAACCATCAAGGACAACACTAAGTTACAGGTCACCCCAGAAGACATTTCTTTTTAAATCTAGAGTGTCTTACTTCCTCCCAGATGCTCTTTGGTGGTCCTAAGGGAAGGCAGCCAATGCCTCAGTGCTGTACAGCTTTCCAAAGGTTTCATTTACAACTTCCATACTGCCACCACTTGCACTTCACGTGTTTGTGCAAGGAAATCAGTATTCATATCCACACAGCTTTACACAAACCTAACTGAGACCTCAGTAAAACCACCCTTGGTCAGGGGCACTGTATACATCTGAAATGGCAGTTATTGAGACATGATTTTAACCACATCATCATACAACATTAGCTTGAGTACAAAGAAAGAAATAAACCACACACCTTAATCAACGCAGAAAACTGAAATTTGGTGCTCATACGTTGGTGTGTAAGAACTAGCAATGATTAGGACTGGAAAAAAGTGGAAAATCCAAGTTTCAAAATAACAGTTTTACACTCATCAAGTTGTATATGATTGCCTGCCTTCCCTTCCCTCAGTCCCTGGCACAAAAGCCATTAAAAGATAGCACAATGTGGAAAATAACAGCTGCTTCTTTTATTAGAAAACCTTTTAAACAATGTTATGCTGCACTTTTCCCGAACTGAATAATAAAATAGGACCATTTCGCTGTTAAAATGGAAAACAATGCTTCATTCTCTTGTAACATGAGAGAACTCAGTTTGGACAGCACTGCAAAAAATAGCTATTGCCATTGTAAATAAGGACTTGATTGAATTACAGGACTTGAAAGATTGTTTTGAAGGGTTAGCCAAGTTTTTCCCCATACTAAATTAAATTAATAACATTTCCAACCTCAGGGAGAACAGCATGGGTGGGAAGTGATAGTCTATCCAAAGCAGAGAATTCTTTACAGAATTTGTTCAGTTGCAGAAGGAAAGAGGGTGGAGGCAGTCTGCAGTTAAGCCAAGAAAAGCAATAAAAGTTTCTCAGAGAATAGCAACTCAGAAAACCAAAATGATAATTTAGGATTATGCAATGTATTGATGCAAACGCAGTGGTAAACCACTATGATAATCACTATGGATAAATACTTAGAGACAATTCATAAAGAATTGCCAATTAAAAAAAAAAAAACAAAACAAAAACCAGACACCAAAAAGCTTCACATTTCCTTCTAATTTAGGATTCTAATTTAACTTCCATCTCAGATTCTTGATAAATCAATACTTATAGAGCAGACCACAGTTTCAGCCCCCAGTGTTCCCATTTTTCAGATAGCAGCAGACTCATGGCAGTGAAATGTCACACTCCCATTTGTTATCTCTAGGGAGCTGAGAAAAGGCTGACAAGGTAGATTGAAATCAGTGGAAATGGATTTAGCTTCCTCAAGCTATATTTTGTAGTGGTTGAAAGAAAGGGCAGGCATCAATTCAGAGAACATATTTGCTGGTGCAAGAGGGAAGTACAGGTATGCTTTTTCTAAAGTTACTATGTGGGACAGACTGCATCTGTTTATCAGATGCAGTAAAAATTTTGCAGAAAGGATGAGATATTTCTCAAGACACAGAGCAAAAGTTGACATTAGAGGTCCAAAAATTATCTCCTCCAAAAAGTATTTATATCCAGAAGAGGTTTAATTCTAAGAAACGGAACCAATAGCACCAGATGAAAAAAACCTGGGAACTCCAGCACAAAATTTATGCTTTCCTGTTATTAAAAAAAAAGCACATTCTCTACTACTGAGACTAAACAACTGATAAGAACTAGTAAAACATTTTCTGTTTCTGTTTGGGATATTTAACTCTGGGATATCCTGCTTATCTGAGCTTCAATGGCAGGGTAACATTTTTAATACATGCAGAGGCAGCGGATTAGCATTGCAGATGCATGAAAGTGTCCAGTAATCTATCCTAAACCACCTCACAAAATTATATTAACGATCAAAGACTGTATCTAGATATCTTTGAATAACATGAGATACCTTATGTGATCGCTGACACCAGGCTTTTTATCCATCTGGACATTAGAACATCACAGTGGCACTGTATCATTCCAAAGTACTACTGTAATTAAATTTATCTTCACTAATAGATTCTGATTTGCCACAGTTGGTAGGTAACTACTACATGATGCGTTCAGAGGCTTAAAAAGCCTTCAAAGGTGTCTGACATGTCGCTGCTTAGATATCCTACAGCACTGAGGAACAGACGATGCTAAATCCATGCTTTGCCGGGGTGCCACACACCAGCCCCTCTCAGCATCCGCGCGGACTAAACTGCTCTGCTTCCTCCCAGACTGAGCAAGCTCAAGGTCAAGTACAACGGGGTCTGTTATTCTGTCCGAGACGCTCCTTGATCTAAATCCCCTTCCCTCCCCCTCCCGCTGAGGCTAATTAAAACACTGAACTCTCGGCTGCAGTTCACGCTGTGCCGCGATCAGCTCACCTGGGCTGGACCCACGGCTTTGCCCAGCGCTATCGTGGGCAGGGGAAAACGAAGCCAAAGATGGGGCGGGAGACGGAGCGGCCCCCGGGGTAACCCGGAGCCCAGAAATAGATAGCCTCACTGGCTCCCTGGGAGGCAGCTCCCAGGGGACATTTACCCGTGTTCGCCAGCCCGCTCCCCGTGCCCCTTCCCTGCCCTTCTGCTGGGCTGCTCCCACCACCTCGCCTCCCTCCGCCTGCTCCCACGTTCTCCTTCCACCAACTCCATCAGAGCTGTGCAATCCAGTCCCTCCCAGCAGTCATTTCCCGGACTTGGCGTCTAACACCAGAAGAACCCTTTGTGCACCCTACTTTAATTTCTTCTAAATTCAAACCACAGGCTTTTGCTTTATCAGCTTCTCCGAATTCACTTTCCTAGCGATAAGGGGACGAGATTACTTTGGAGTTATTTATAGCATCCTGAGTATTCAATTGCTCCTCTCTCCTCACCTCTGAAGCTCTGTACTCCTTGAACATATGCAATGAGCCCTCCAGTCCCCTTCCACGTTTTTTATCCTCTAATCTTCTATTTCCTCTTTTCTCAGTGTTAATAAGAAACATTAGATAGTCACCACTGTGAAACAAAAAATCATCCCTTCATTATTGTGTAGTTGGCAAAAAATAGTATTCAAGAGGGAAAAAACAGTATTTTCAGAAATAAACCCCACAAAATGACAGAGATTAGCATCTGAAGTAAGACATTATTTCTGTTATTACAATGAATTACAGTGGTGGATCTGAATTAAAGAACAGTTGGGACAGATAATCTCAAGCATTTTACTACATCTGGACACAATATTGTAACAGATATTTTAACTTACTTAGAGCCAACTGGTCTCTTAAAGCAAGGAGGTGTGTCCTAAAATCTGATGTTTTAAAAAAGCACCCATGCCATCCCAATTTCCTACAAGGATGCTGCTTCAGGTGATAATAATCCTTGTTTCATCCTTAACACTAACTAAATTATGTATGCTGATGCAGCAAATTAGTAGCAGGTGTAACCACTATGAGCCTCCCCCCAAACACATATGGAACTAGTTGCACTCTAAGGATCTCATTAGAAAAAAATTAAAAATAAGAAGTGGAGGACAATAGTTGAGTTCACATCTGTTTTTTAACAACTGGAATTAATGCCCTGCCTCCAGAGTTTGTGAAGTGCACTAATCTGTTTATTTTTTCATACTCTCACATAGTTTTTCATGCCTTGGATCAACTTTTAATGGAAATTTTTTCATGGGCACTTCTCTTCCTTCTTATGGTTACACAATTTCCCTATGGCAACTACACAAATCCTCTTACTAAGCAGTGGCATTATGAAACTATTTAAGTTGTTTTTCAATGCAGTTTTGCATCTGGAATTAGAGAGGTGAGAAGTCAGTACCATACAGTAATAACTAGCTGCACTGTTGGGGAATCCTGTTGGACAGGGTCCATCATGTGATTAACTACACAGGCAGCAGGATGAAAAAATTCATACATGTTCTTGCTCATTCTCTGCTTGGAAGCAGGTATCAGAAGCATGCTTGAAGAAAAATTGCAGCTAAAAGATGTGAGGGATCTGTAATAACAAAGGAACTATTACCATCCTGCTAGAGGGTTTTGTATTCTCTGATACATATATTTTAAAAGGAGTCTTAACCAGGGATTTTTATTGCATTGGCTGTAAAATTATACATGTACTGTAAATTTTCAGAGGAATGACAGTCGAGTGATTAGCTTGGCTTTTCTCTCTGGCAAGTCATTCTTCCTTTTGCACCTCTCCTTGACTTTGTGGTAATTAAGAGGAAAGGAGAATAGCAATCAAAAATGGGATTTATTTCCAGCTGTTTCTCCATTTTGTTACATATCTCCACTCATATGGCAAATATTACCCATATTCCAAGGTTTGACATACATGGCTGATGCATTCCCTAATGGAGAAAGGTAAGAGCTGTTAAGTAACAAACCTCTGTTACACTGCTGTTTGTCATGTCTCGTGTTCAACAAGGTGCTATTCAACAGATGAATAGCTTCTCAGATATTAGCTGCTCCTTCACAGAATGAAACTGTTGGTTCAGTTTCAAGTAATTATCTCATTTAAATGGTGTCACTTGCAAAACTGATCTGTTAAAGACAATAGATGAGTAATTCTAATTTGGGAATAATCAAGTACTTCCCCCACGAGTATTATTTTCCTCGAATATTATCCACCATGGACTCACAGATCCATTTCACATTTTTATGTGACTCCAATGAGTAGACATAAAGTTGCAACAGCAAAGGGACACAGCCTTCCATAATAGTAAATACAGCACATATTATCGGATCACCATGTGTGCAATACATGACTGGGAGTCAAGAGCCTACTCCTGAGTCACTAATTTAGCTGCGAGTATATTTAATCCAGATTTGCAAGGTCAAAGGTTTCATTTCTCTAAAATGTGTAGGCACGCTACATACCATATTTCATAGGGGGCTCCTGAAGCATGGCCAGCCTTCATAAAATGCCTGAAATCTGTCAAATGGAAGGACATAACACTAGTTAAAAATACAAAAGAAACAACATAATTCACTAATATTCCATGTGACCCACCTTTCCCTTCAGCTTTCTGATTCAGTTTCCTTGCAGATGAGTGCTCAGGAAGCTGAAGCCACAGACTGAAAACAGCCTGAAGCCATCGGATCCTTACCTAATGCCAGCAAACAGAGTCCAGCCTAGTGTGCTGGCACCAAGATGACACCAGAGAGTCAATTCCTGTAGTTGACTCACTGTTGGCTTTAGGCGTAGTACAAAATGTATTGTTTTGAAGAAGGCTGAATCAGAGTTGTCTGCTCCATGACACATACACTTGTTAATTTCTCCAGGGAGGACACAGAGACAGAGCTGATCTTGATGGTACCTCACACTGTGAACCATGCGGTATGGGTTTTTTAACAGCTGCAAAGATTATACCTTTATGACAATAGCAAGAGAACTTTGCACTTTTTGATGTCCCTAGCAAATCAAGATAATAAACACTAGCACAAGGTGATATATAACAGACTAAAGAGGGGATTGCACTGGCACAGAACCTGAAGGTATTCACACATCGAAGGCTGAGGTCCACAAGACCTGTAACACCAACAGAATCTGCCTCACAAACAACAGAGGGATAGAGGCTCTGTGGAGACTGCCAGGGGTGTGGCAGTAAGGGTCATGACTTTAAATGGCAATGTCTACTTCATTCTCATGAAATCACCACAGCAAGAGGCCCTCCATCTGTTCAGCAAACAGATGTACTGGTGGCAGAGCAAGCTTTTGTTTCCCTTAGAAGCAGCCCAAAAGCTGCACACCTGCTCTGTGGAAATCTACCTCTCCAGGTAATAAAATTCTGTTTTTGTATCTGTTCAAGTGTTCTTTGAGCCCAGCAGCCAGAAACTGAGTGAATTAAAAGAATGAAAATAATTGACCTCTTCTGAATGGATCACGAAACAAGCCTCATTTTACATAAGGTGTTTAGTAGCCTCCAAGTAGCAAGAACTGGCCAGGAACAGCTGACAGAAATTAAGCCTGTGATAAGAGCTCAAGGCATCTCCACAGTCTCTAATGAAGACAGATCCTCTCTCAGGGGCAGGCAGGCAGAACTCTCAAACCTTGCACTGATTTCATCATCCACCAGTGTTAAACCCAGGGTGGAGATTATCCTCTTTCACTTCATTCTCTTCAGGGTAAGGCACTTTCCTCTCCCTACAAAAATGGGTTTTCTACCATATTTTTGTTCCCTGAAGTAATCCCCACTTAATTTTCTTTGTGTCTCACATAAAGTCCCAGGGGACTACAGTACAGTACACTCCTGTTTTTGCCAAGTGTCTGCTCAGCTATATCCTCTGTCAGCCCATGCTGCAGGATTTCATGCCCAATAACAATGTTTTTCACACAGCACATATGTCCTCTGTCGACACATCCCCTTCATTTATTCTGTTCCTTCTCCCTGTGTACTCTGTGGGATCACTACTGCTTTTGCCAAGCATTTGAATAGTCCAAAAAAGCAATGCAGAAAGATTGTACCAAAAACAAACTAAAAAAAGCACCTCCCAAAACAGACTTAATCCTTATGTTTGCTCTCCCTTTCACCAAACTGCCTGCTGGCAGAAATTCACATCCCTGTTCACTGGTATGCTTTATTTGGCTGCTGGTATCTTGGGAACATCTCAACAGCTGGATTTTGTGCAAACCTATATTCATATGATCTCATTGTGTTCTCTTATATGGCCATTTCCAAGATGAATGTGCTGAAGAATGCTTTCTCTGATGATAATCAGTTACTGACTGACTTTTCCAAAAACAAATATGTCTGTATAATATTCTTTTTTCTCTTCTTAAATCTTCAGCCTTACACTGAAAAATCTACTTTGCAATTGAATGGGTGTTATCACATACCCTGGGTTTTTTATAGTAAGGTTGCCAGTTAAGTTGTCTTACTCTACACCTTTAATCAGAGTTTTTATAAATAACAACAGTAATCTGAGGTAATTAACCATGATCACTAAAAAATCTCTGGACAGGTAATCCTACTGAAAACCAGAATTCCACTTGGCAGAAATATTCTTTCTGGCTGCATTTCTCTGCAGTGGAAAAAACTTCTGATTACAGAAAGAACTCCTGGAGTATAATACTAGAGAAAAACCCACACTATTTTGTTTAGTTCTCCATGGCTATCAGACCAGCACCTCACTATGGTCAAACATAACACAGTACGCAAAAATATGCAGCAAGTGGCTTAGAGGGACCAAACTGCTCCAGGAGCATGAGAGCAATTCAGGAGGAACCTCAAGGAAATGTGCTGTAAAGAGGGTGAGTGGCCTCAGGAAGGGTGGTCTGGAATGGAAATTGACTCATTTTTTATAGTTTGTTGAAGGGAAAACTGATTCAATTAATGGTAATTGCTTTTTAATAGTATGGCATAGAGGATGGCAGAGAGAGCATGCAGAAGAGCATCCACGAACACGCTCCCTTTGCAATACAGAGGATGCATTGGGTGATTCTGCTTAAGGAAGGACAAAGGTAAAGGACAAGCATGTTCAGAAAACAGCAGCCAGCTATTTATGAATATTCTTCTGCTGCTCTCTTCAAAGCACAATGTCTCACTTCAAAAATCATAGCCTAGCACATCAGCACCTCATATTCAAACACAGCGTAAAACTGAGGGTGGACTCACTGTTACCTTTTGCTGTTCCTCTCCAAAGACCTGTTTATAACAAAAATATGATTTATGTAACTTTTTGGCAGGCATGATCAAATTTATTCTCAAAACAAAAATTAATAAAAATTGTAGTACTTTTACACAGTGATTTAAACTAGAGGCCAAAACACCCATAAAAACATTGCCACTCCAATATTCATAGCTAATTTAATTTTTATTTCATAAAAATGTTAACTTATTCACACTAACCCTGAGAGTTCAATAAACACCAAGGTTGTTCTGTGTCCTGTTTTGCTCAGTGCCTCATCCAAGTTACCAGCTAAATTCTAATCACAGACTCTCTATTACCAAGGCTATTTTGTTTTGTAACTGTGCTTACAATCTAACTTGCTATGGAAGTCACTAAGGATGATTATACTTTGTACTCTAGGATAGCATCTCTACAGGCTCACTTTCAGATATTCAAATAACTTGATTTTCTGACTACTGGGGAGGTGGCAATGACTGAGGAAATATGTTCTAGTTTGCAGAGTTTTATTCTTAATAGTTTAAACACTGTTTAAAGTGGACAATGGCCTTTAGGACTAAGTAGGATGTCTCAATGGCCTTTCACTTTCTCCTTGCAATAGCTTGAAAAAGATAACCCAAATGAATATGAGGAACAATACCAGGAAGGAAATACCTTAAGTCGTTGAACACCAACCTAGAGGGGTCAAAGACTGATGTTTATTTAGTCAGCACCCAGGAACCTACAAGACAAAAAAAAACATTCAGTTAAGATTCTGCTAAAAATCACACACATTGTCAGACTACCATGAGCAGTGCTATTTTTGCATGTGATATTACCAAACCCTACCTATTTAAAAAACCTGCCAAACTGAGAAGACCTCAGGTGGCTCCTTAGGAGCATCTATGACACTGTCCAAACATAAAGCATCGCAGACAGCTGCCACCTCCCATGTACTGCCCAAGAAAGATGTTTCCACAGTCTTCAAAATGAGCAAATAATGGAGAAAGCCCTGTAAGCTCACAAGATTTAAAGATACTGTGTTTCCCAACGTTCCTGCTTTCCCTGCCCCAAATGAAATCCCACAGGGAAAGAAATAACCAGCACGCCTCTCTCCTTTCTCCCTTCCTTTCCTTGCCTCACTTGCTGTATTTACAGGATCCAAAGCTTTTCATTGCATTCCAGTTGTAGTCTGTGTAAATAAACACAAGGGTAAAAAAACCAGCTTTGGGGAGACTGGACCACTGCCAGCTTGCCTGGATAGCTGGACTGTGCATGGAGCTGGAAGGGTGTTTTTTAAAAGGAGGGAAGCAGAAGAGAACAGCTTAAGAATCTTGGCTCAGCCTGGGCATATTTCCGCCTAACTCTGGCTAAACCTCAGCACGAACGGCTGGACGAGGAGTGGATTCAAAGCTGGGGAGGGAGGGAGGGAGCCTGCAGGGCTCTCCACCAGAACCACGGCAAAGCCTGAAGAGCCTGAAACCATGCTTTTCCTTTGGGCAATGGCATTTATTTTAGTCCTGCAGGAGCAAGATCTTTTAGGTAAGTGCTTCTGAACTTGCAAAGCAGAAACTATAGATTAATCATAGCATTGTCAAAACCTTTGCATGGAGTGGGAGCGGGAGGTAAATAATTGCTTACTCTATGGGTTTTGTATGAAGGTCACACAGGTACGTATAAAAATTCTGTGGGAATATGTTTTTAACAGGAAAAACTCCATTTTTGTGCTATTAAATATGCCCTTTGGGCATGTTTTTTGGGTAGAGGTTTTTTTACTTCTTACAGGAGATACTATCGCTGTATCTTCAGAAATTTAGAACCACACTGAGGTGTGGCAGTCAGTGCTCTGAATCCCCATCATTACTGTTCTGGCAGTCTTATTGACATACACACTAATCCACTCAGAAATGAGATTGAAGTTCGAGGTGATTAGAGAAAGATTCTCCTTTATTCATACCCTTCTTTTTAAATTTGCTGGTAACAGCACCACATTTCTCTTTCTTCTGCTTTGGAATACTTACTTCTGAAATTTTGAGGCACATAATGCCTGCTCCAAATGCCTTGGGAGTACAAAGCATAAACACAGAACATCTGATAAGCCTGCATCTGAATTCTACTTTCATTAACAAGAGATTAATGCTGGAATAACCTGTAATCACACTGTAGTGTGACTGAAAGCTGTTCAGTGTGGCTAGTTCAAGGGTTTATAGTCCCTGTGTAACCACAAACCTGGCTTCCCAGCCTGTTTGTACTATGCCTTTTCTGCTAGCTGAGGCCCAGCTTTATTTTCCTTCTGCTCCTACTGCTTGACAACACAATGGTTGTATTTCATGGCAGGGTGGTAAGATCCTATTACATTCAAAACTTTTCCTGAAAAACTGTTAGCCCCTTCTGCCCCCAAGTCCTAGTCCTCTTCCCTGCCCTGACTCCCTGACACTTAACTGGCCTTGTAATGTTTGTAATGAACTGAAATATCAATGCCCCAGCAAGAGCACGCTCCACAAGAATTCACTATCCTCTAGTAAGTTTTGCAAGCTTCACCAAAATCAACTTGAAATTAAGGAAAAATTAAAAAAAGGCTGGAAAAACGTATGGTTATTCCCCAAAAAGTATGGTTTTAAGCTGAAATCATTAGCAAACTCATAAAATGCAGCTAATTACAACAGTAATTGAATTACTGCAGTGGAGACTAGCATCCAGCATCAGGCCAGGTGGTAGCTACTCAGTCAGGGAATCATGTTTACTGTCTCAATGCTGTACTTCATGTAAGATGGCAAATTTTGTGTCTGTTATGGCCAAGGGAGCACTCTGCCTGGCTTACAGGCTTAAGAAAGCCATTGCCACTTTCCCTTTGCTACCTTTGAGTCAGGGAGTTTCCTTGCAGATCCCGCCATCTTAACTCCTGCAGGATCCTCTTAGAAATTATTTGGATTTGGTCAAACTGGAATTTACATTTTAGTTCAGCCATTAATGTAAACACTCTTGTATTCATAGAGCTCAGCCTCCAAACCAGGAGAAGAAGCTGGCACAAGGGCCCTTCTGGATGCAACCACATGCTCCTGCCTAGTGGCCACAGTTCATAGTGTCTTGCTCTTGGTGTTGGGTTAGTTTGTGGCGTGCTGCCCAAACGCAGGGTACAATATAGGCTGGGGCACAATACCTGCCTCACTTAAAGGTGTTTCTATTCTTACCAAAACCTCCAGGCATATTGTTCTGAGGGGTGTAGCACCCCAACATCAAAGCCTTTGCTCTGTTTGTGCATGGCAGAGGTGACCTGGAGCACCTGGCAAGCATGCTGGCGCCACTGAGCAAACCAAACACTGAGCATTCCACTAGGGAGGCAGCAACAGGAGAGCTTCAGTGGAGGCACTGCTGCTCAATACTCCACACTGTGGCATGATTTACTTTTAAGCAGCAGAAGTTTCATTCCGTTTTAACTACAAATTAAAATAAACCCAGTGTAGGAATGTTTTTCTTTATTCAGCTAACATGTTACGACTTCTCAGAATATTTTGAATCCTCTGATATTTACATGCAATATCAGAGCCAGAAACTGGTGAGAAGAAGAAAATCCCTTCAGAACAGTCAGCTTTTGCCCAAAATTGACCATCTGCCTTCTCACAGAAGAGAATTTTGTCTTCAGGAGATTAAACCACTGCATTGTAGAATTAATGCCACAGTACAAATTTATGATAGATGTCCTATCTTAAACCAGACTTGAACTCATATTTCTCTACTAACAAATTAGTAGTGGTTTAACCCATATTCCATGTCATAGGTGTTTAGGTATAGACTTGTTTAGGTATTAGAAAAAAAAAACCTGACTGATATTATCTCATTGTACTTATTTCTTTCTACTACCATGACTTAGACATGCAAACTACACAGTAACAGAGCTGACTAGTAAGTCACAGACTCACCCACTCCCCATGACTGTAGCTCCTATTACTAAACAAAGACCAAAAGCCATGTCCTCATAAAATTGAAAAACTCTTTATCCCCTGATAACCAGTGGTCATCCTCAATTGATGGAGGCATCCAATATTTATGTATCTCATATCCTCCACTCATGAGCCAGCCTTAAACTCACTAATTCTACACAACTCGGATTCTTTATGTATACTAAAACACAGCTCCTCTTCTTCCTACGACAGCTCATCCCCTTCTCCACACACAAGCATGTCCTCTACAGCTACTAGCTATAATCCTCCTAACATTTAGCCTTAGTTTCCATAACAAAATATTCACACAGAAATAAATACATAATAAAGGCAAACTTTCCTGCAGCCCAAAGCAGCATTGTAAGTTACAGCATGAGTTAGAGTAATGCACCTGCAAATTATGTAGCTCCTGTCTCTTATCAGTCCAATTCCCTGTAGTCATTTTCCATTGCAGCAGCAAGTGCAAGAGGATAATCCTGGCTGCTTGTTCAGAAGACCAGCATGCTGGAAACATATGCCAAGCCAACAGCTCCCTCACAGAAACATTCAGTTGCTATCCTTCTTCCTTTGAATGAAAATACACAAAACTTAAGTGCTTCTTACAGTCATAGATATGGTCACATAGCACAAAGAGGGAAGTAGTTTTCAAGTAGCACTTTTGCTTCTGGCAGATAGCCATGGCAGGGGCCCAGCTTTTGATGTGCCTGACAAAAAGAGTGCCCACTGGCAGCATGAACTATCCCTCGCCTTGTGCACTCTTTGTCTATCTTCACTGCTGGGTAAGTGAGAGAACTTCACTTATGAATTGAGAATTAAATAGATCACAATAGCAAAAACTCCCTAGGAATGAAGTAGTTTCACACAGAAATATGTAAACAACAACTTCTATGAAGTCCCATTTCTGATTTTGTATATTTTACTAGGAGAAGTGATGCAGAGAAGCACCAGAACACAATCCCATTGTGACATCTCACATGGAGGTGGATGGGACAGACGAGCTAGAAACGTAGGTTCTGATACCTGGTATCAGAAACCTGGTAGGCTGATACTTGACCCACCTTCACTAATACATTCCACAAAACATGACATTTCCCATTTGGTCCTTCTCTTTTAGGGGAAAAAAGAATTAAAATAAGTATAATCTTAACTGATCCAGGATCTGAAATAATATTCATAGTAGCATAATCTACATCTTGATAAACAGAGTATGAACCTGGTCTGCAAGTTTGGAACTTGACTTTCTGATATGTTTGCTTAGCTTCTAAAATGAATATTAAAAATAATTAATTTCATGGAAGACATATAGTTCAGGACACTTCCGTTATCAGAGTCTCATGAATCAAAGAATCCCTTGGATTTTGTTCCATGTCTGAAATCTTTCCAAAACTCGGCATTTGAGCAGCAGTTTAAGCATTCAGTGAATGTATAGATTACAGATTAATCCCTAATCAGGCATTAAAAACTTTCAATGTACCTTTTTGAAATAATTAAAAACCCCAAAAACTAAACAAACCAATCTTCCCACAACCCCTAAATTTCAGATATTTCTACAGTCAGTTTTCTGTCTAGTATACAATGCCTACTTTCCATCTTCCACTTTAGATAGACCATATTTACCCTGTATGAAATTTGCAATGTTGTTCTGCCATAAAAGGCAGAGCCTAATAAAGCTGTGCTTACATTTAAATATTTACATATATATATATATATATACATGCATGTAGATATAAGCAAACCCATGCAGTGACCTCCAGTGTGAAGCATAGCAACCTATGGCAGTGTATAAGCTGCTAAGATGTTTTACACATTTATTACAATTCCTGCAGTCTTTAGTGCAATCACTAAAGGCAAGAATTCCCTTGTCTTTAAGCAAATAGAGACTCTAAACCCTAAAAACAGGTTCATAGATGCCATAAATTAGAGCTAAGCGTTAGTCCTTTATGGATTACAGCCTGAAAGATGCTCTATATCCAGTTAGAGAAATGCTCCTGAGTGGCTAAGAACTTGAAGGGTATTTGTGCAGTAAAAAGCATTTTCAATATAACACTTGCTATCCAAAAAAAATTATTTTTTATGTCCTAACAATAAAATTTGATATGGCTTGAGTTATATATAACACAGATTAAAATGAATCCAGGCACACTGGTGATAATGAAACTGGTAGTGTCAGTGTCAGTACTTTCATATTCTAAGGATGCCTATGTAATCAAGGGCTAACATAACTGGAAACTAAAATTATACTGCTAAACCTAAGCCAGTGCAAACAAGAACACACATCATGGCACGTTTTGCTGAAGTGTTATACATGTTCTTCTTTACTCCCCTTGCTCTATCACATGTTTTTAGGCTTCCTTATTTGCCATCTGGTACCTGTTTCATCCTCCCATGTCTTCCACTTGGCTTATGGCTTGCTTTGTTTTACCCGTCCCACCCTACTGAGCACCACAAGAACTCACAGCTAACTTTCGAAACCACACTAACCACAGCATGAGGCAAAAGGAATTTTATAGATCTTAAGACCAATGGGGAACACTGTAGTCACTCACCTTGACCTCCTCTGTAATGCAAACCAATGAACCCAACCCAGCAATTTCTGGATCAAGCCTGTAACTTCAGTTTGACCAGCAATGTGTCATTAGGAAGGATACTTATAAAGACCTACCAGATTTGTGCGATTGCATACTTCAGTTCTGTCAGTCCTAGTAGCAGCAGAAATGACAGCAAAGAGACAGATGCTCAGGTTTATTCAGACGCTTACCATTAGCAACTACTTCAATGATCAAAATGAATGATTTAACAGCATCTGGATACACAGAACCCTAGCAGTCCTAGAAGGGGCCTTTTCAGGGAGCATATAGAAGCAACATCTTGGGGGGCTGTGGGGATATATCAAATGTATAGGAGGGTTAATTATAGGAGCTTAATTGAGAGATATTCTCCTTCTAAGGCCTCTGCTCTTAACCTATTTGCTAAGGCTGTTTTGGTTCTTACTTCATCGCTGTGTCTATCCCCTGCTATATGATGAAGTTTTGTACAGTCAGGCTGACTGTGATACCTAGATCCTTATCCTTCATCATGCTTCTTTCAAACTTCAAGAACATTCTTCTGTTAAACATATTCTTATTAGCAACCAATTTGGAGATGCTCCAATTCCCTGCTGGTGTCTCCCTGCATCACAGCACAGAGCAGTTAGAACTACCCAGATTTATGAGCACCACTAATGTAGCACAGAGGATTTCATCAGAGCAAAAAAGACACAAGTGTTTTTCTTATCTTGAACAAGAGATTTCTGGTTCTTGATGGAAAATAACCACCTATATATCAAACAGAATGGACTTCAAGAACTTAACTAAGCATCTCACTTGCAGGAAAAATCAGGTGGAAATTTGCAGATGGGACATTAACTAAAAAGTAATGTTCTCTCTGCCATACTGAAATGTTACAACTGTCTGTGTGATATAATCTATTGTTTCAAATGAGAGATTTAAGACATTGAAATATGCCTCCTACACACTTGCCTAAGCTGTCAGAAGCTGCAAACACCCACACATTTTAAATATGTAATTTACATATCATACAAAGAACATTTAACTTTTAAAAGTGGCTTTTAAAACAAAATAAATGCAGAAACCAAAGTTTTCTGCACTTATGCATGTGATTTGAAACATAGACAAGAAAAAATGTCAATTTACTTTTAAAAAATGTGTCTTCAGCAACTTCAGAAAGCAAGTACATGGAAGTATCTGAAAGGACCCTTAGACTTTTGCTTACATGACTTGCAGCCTTCCATTCTTCACTTCCTTTGCATGGTGACTCTTACTATTACATGATGTGGAGATGCTGCTGGAGTAAGGTCAGTGCCAAAGCCAGATCATGTAATTTTCTTTCACCAACTGCAATACAGAGAAGGGCAGTGCTCATAAGCAACATGTGACTCTCTTTGAACACGTGGAAATTACTGCTTCGGTTGAATCGCCTGACCACAGTAACCCAGATATGTGTCATATTTACAAGGGACCGGATGTGCCCTGTGAACAGCCCATCCCGGAGATAAAGCTGTGGGTAAAGAGCTAAAGCCAGACAACAAAATAGCAGTGAGGTTTTTGAGCAGCCAAAGCCTCAAGCTAGGACTCAGAAGAAATCTACACTGGTGACAAAGCCAGCAAGGCAACCACCCACCTGAAATACTTTGTCCTGGTGCAGGTCCTGAGGGGGTTTCTGCTAGGTCAGCCCTCAGCCAGCTCCATACTTTGAGTTCAAAAACTAGACACATTTTGGCTTACACTAACTCTTTAGGCTTGCTAACATCAGCTATCAGGTGCTTCCTGAGACACTCAGGCTTGGACTGTTTGTCAAAATTTTTAGGCACTGCACTAGTTCTGTGGTTCTGAGTGACATCTTACAGCCCTGTCAAACTAGGATGAGACACTTGGTCCTCCTCAGTTAAGCCCATTAGAGTTGATAATGCAGCAATATGCTTTGAGTGCCAGAAAGCTGTCTCCTCTGTGTCAGAAGAGAAGTACCAATTGCCCCACCGAACCAAGTGCTGCCGAGTCCTGCATCTCACAGCAACCCTTTTCCTAGGTCTCTGGATGCACACAAAGATGTGCAGTACTTTGCTAACCTCACAGTGAGATGCTATACATATATTTATGTTGGCTATACATATTTATCATGGCACACCTGCTTAGAACAAATGGCAGCCATTTATCCTACCTAACCTATCCACCTACATACTCCTGCCTAGAGATCAGCCAGCACAATGCTGGACACCAATCAACGTGATTGATAAGCAAGTCTCCAGTTTATTAAGCTAATAGCAGGCTTTTATATGTTTTTTTACAATGCTTGTCACAATT